>WEKY01024167.1:7971-162295 GCA_013390045.1 Picathartes gymnocephalus
TATGATAGGGCTGGCACTTCCTCAAGGTGAAAGTCTCTCAAAATCATAACATAAATTATTGATTTGTCCAAGTCTCTTCTCCATAGGAGATTTACAATCTCATTTTCATAGTTGTCTTGAAAAGAGAAAGAGATTCTTATCTAGGTCAGAATGAAAGCATCTTCTTTTTACAAAATAATAATGAATCCCAATTTTAGCTAAAGTGAATAGCTATGCTGTGAAATTATAGGGTTTTCAGTTCAGGAAAAACTCCATTTAAGAAAATATATTTACAGCTGTGCAAGTGTAATCAGAGTCACACTATGTGACAACTCAGACACAAGGAATTGTTATGAATAGTAAGTCAGTAAGTAAGGAAGATGTCTGGCCTTCTTTGAATTTGGCTGATAATTGCCTTCATGGGAAGAGAACTCCCCAAATATAGAGCGAAAGGTGGAAAGTATGAAGACTCTGGCAAATTAGAAGGGAGCAAGATATGAATCAGTCCCCTTTTTTGCTGCCACCTTAGTTCAAATACAGCAGTATGGGTCTAGCAAATAAAGACCAGGAAAATCAAATGAAAGGCTAAGTAAGGTTATGTGGCATATAAGTGAAGGTAAGCCTTTCTTGAAGAGCTGTGACTGGCAGCAGTTCTCCAGGTCTATGAAGAAGGGATTTGATTGCTGAGGAACCAAAGAAAGTGAAATCCAAGAAGAAAGTAGTCATCTATTAATCACCCCAGGCAGGAGAAAGGGGTACTGTAACACATAGCAGGAGATAGAAGGTGATGAGCAGAGATGTACAGAGCAAGCAGGAGGGGTGTTTGGGCAATGTTGTCTCACCTTCTGTGGTGAAAAGCAACAGACTTCAGATGTTTCAATCTCATTATACACATGAGATTTAAATAAGCATGATGGAGAGGGTTAAAATTTATTATTAAAACCAAGAAAGGACTGGTGGAGCAAAATACTCCAAGGACTACTGTTGTATGTCAAAGGGAAAGAAGTCTACAAATGACAGACAGTTTGAAGCTGGTGATCTTAGATGTTTGCTGATCAGGGTCTTAAAAGAGAAAAAACATGACACAGAAATTAGTTCTCATCTACTGTGGTAGCCACAAAACCCCTAGAATTTAGTCTCTAAAGACTATTTTTTAATAAAGAAAACTGCACTGTGGTAGCCTTAAAGACTGAGTGTGAGCAATGTGTTAAAAATACCGTAATAGAAAAGCAAATCCTATTTTGGTTTTAGTCTGATCATTTTGTCCCTGCTCCTGGTACTCTCTTGCTCTTCAAGAATTCTTCCCCAGATGGTTACTTTTCTAGGAGAAGAACTCAAATCAATTGTAGGTGCAATAGGCAGAACCAGTAAATTCTTTTTCTGCCTATTGTCCTGAAGTTTTGTCTGACACATACAGCTATCAAGCTATTATATTGGAGAGGGCAGTATTAGATTGTCTTATACAACCATTGTCAGGCATCTTAAATAGTCTTAGGTTTTTTGTCAGTCTTTAAAAAAGAATAATGGCCCCTAAATATGGATATTTGAATAGATGTTTGCAGATATGTCTTTAATACTTGGCTTTTTCCCCGATTTCTGGTTTCAAGGTTGGCACTGTTTGGTCAAACCATTGCAGATATGTTTGTAGTATGCAATGTAGACTGAGTTGGAAATGGAGATCTGGAGTGCAGGGCAAGGATAACTGTATGGAGACACTTTCTTCCATGCAATGTTGTAATAAGAAGCAGGTAGTTGCTGTGGGTGATAAGAACTAAGTGAATACTCACTTGAAAATTGCAGATTAAATGCTAAGATGAGATCTGTTTCAAACAACAGTTCAGGAACCAGCTGGACCTGTGTGAACTGTAAGTCCAAATATTTCCCTTTTGGACTTGCTGTTTCTCACAGTTCTTCAATAGCTACTGTTCTGCATGGCACTGAATATACATTGAAGTTACCCTAGAGAGTATTTTGCCAGCATAAATGTCTATTTCTGAGCGACCTTTCCATCAGACATGTGCAGATTGAATTTTTATTCAAGAGCTGCAAATGCCCCTTTAAGTGCAATCATGTTCTTCACATCCAGCTGTGCTGTAATTCCATTACAATTCTTGCAACTGCTGTTTGGGCTGCAAGAGAAGCTTCACCAGGATTGTTGCTGGGGCTGAAAAAGAATGTTCACATTGTGCTTCAGTTTTGTCTCAAAAAAACATCCATCTTGCACGTGACTAAGAAAAATAGCCTTTGTCAGTAGATAAACAGATTTCCTTCAGGTATACTGGACATGAGTCCAATTGATGAGGAGGGAAGGATTGTTTTTACCAGATCATTTTTTCTGACCTTGACCAGACATTGTCCCTTCCCAAACTCTGAATTTTTCTTCTGTGGAAGGAAAATGTTCTTCATGACTGGAAAGTTTCATACATACCAAGTGGCAGTTTTGCCAGAGGACTGGCAATTGTCATATAAAAAGTAGCTCAAACTGGGAATCCCCTGGGCTGGTGGGTTTACCTAGTGTGGAGCTCTTTCTTTTTCTTCTCATTTTAAGGGTACCCCTCAGGGCTCTTGCCTGGCTTGATCCTGGCCTTGTTTGTTTTGGTGTAAATCAGGAGTAACTCAGCTCCCATCAGCACAGGTCAGGTGAATGAGATCAGGCTCCGCACGTGATATTCAATCACTCTACTCTGTTAAAGGAGCTACAAACGGGTGTTCACCTGGTTATGATTTGCACAGACCTTCTGTTTTGTAGTTTTGCTATATCTTGTTTCATCAGATGTCCTTCCATTTTCTACACCTAATAACTGTTTCTTACTTAAGCAGCTTTTCATTCTGTAAAGCTTTTTACCAACTTCAATTACCTAAGTTTCATAACGTTCCTGTAACATCAGTTAATCAGTAGGGTTGTACAACTGCTGCACCCCATCAAATGTAGCTCCCAGACCAAAAGAAAAAAAACTAAAACAAACCCAAACAAACCAACCAAAAGGCATGTTAAGACAAGATTAAGTATGGAGAATTAATTTAAAATGCCTTTAGAATTCAGGGCAAGATGTGTTATCTAGTTTACAGGAAAATTTTGAGAGAAAAGAAAAGCAAAAAATACAAGCAAATATGTTTCTGTCATATAGAACATACAGAAGAAATTTCAGAAGGAAAGTAGACTTTGTGGACAGATTGGAGTGATATTCAAAACTCATTCTGTTTAGTTACAGTCCATTTGTGGAATTTCTGCCTTTTGCAGTTCCCCCCAAGGGTTTTTCTAAGATACTTAGGAATCTATCAGGAAATCACAAGGCTTAGCTTCCTAATTAGTGTTGTGAATCTGTGTTTAAAGCATACAGCAATTCAGTTGCAAAGTGTGTAACACCTCTGAAAATCCTCCTTTTTCCTCTCCCACCTTTCCTCCTGCTGAGCAGCAACTCTTAGCATGCTATACACTCTGGGCACAATTTATGGGCTGCTGTGAGGGGCTTATTCTTTATGCAAATACCTGTACCTTCCATGAAACAATTCCCTCTTTCGGGCAGAGGCTCTTGTTTGCAGCATGGGAGTCTCTAGGCATGAGTGCAGGTAAATTTGCCCAGGGATCCTGGCCCAACAAAGCAAATGAAATCATGACATGACCACGAGACAGTGCCCAAACACACTGAAATAAAAGAACTCAATTTTCTGTTGCAGAAATTCAGCTTTTGGGCAAGTAAGTCTTGATGAAATCTATTTTATTTTTCTGGTGGGAAACAGATGCAGTTTGCTGTTAACTAAATTTTATGTAGCAAAAGTTAAAAGGCAAACATTTCCAGGAATCTCTTATTTCAAGTCAATATATACCACTAATATGTTCCCAACTGCAGTAACAAGGAGACCTTGGGACCAAGCTCTTACTGATTGATTTTCGCAAGCTCAGCTGGTGGTCCTTGGGCCTTAGTAAATTCTCCTCATCTTGTTTTTGCACACTTATTCCCTCGAGCTACAGCTTAACTGCTTAACTTCTCTCACAACTTGTCAATTCTTAATAAAATTTGTTGCGCGTTAAGGTTCAAGGTTGGCTCATCCCTATGATTCAGTCTTTTCAGCTTTCAGCACAGACAGTTATGTTGCACTTAGCTTGATTTGCTTTGCTTAAGGCTTTCTGAACAATTGGTTTGCTTGGTGCTGTTACTAACCTCAGTTCTAGCCATGTGATGACCTTTCTCCAGCCCTGATTATTTATATGTATCCTGCAGTTCACTGGGGAAGGGTGTGTTGGCTTCCAAACAAAGATTGCTGTCTATTATATATAACCTAAAAATACAACTGTGAACATGTGTAGGAGCTAGGAGCAGGATTTTTTTCCTGGAGTTTATTAACATACTATTGTATTTATTTCAAAACATACAAGATGGATGTTTATTGTTCAAAAGTTGCTCTAATTAACAGACAGACTGATAGGTGCAAAGTAGAACTGGTTATATTCATGGGCTTTATCAAACAGTTTATTGCATTTATATAATGCTATCTTCACTGGAAACCTGGGGTTGCAAGTGGAAATGCTAGCTTTGGTAGCTACCTACAAATGCTGTAGAGTAGTAGACAAAAATGAGTAACATTATGGATGTTGAAAATGCCCAGCTGCCCAGAAACAAATAGGATGAAGTGTCCTAAATTTATGTGTTCATTAAAAAGGAAAAAAAACCCAAAAAACCTCCAAGCAAAAAACTCTGACTACTAGATATACCTCTCTGGTCCATCTCTCCATCTTACATTTATTTAGTCAGATTTCCTAAGATGAGGCTTAGGTCTTCATCCTCTGTGTGTGTGTGTGTGATTGCAAGATGACCTCACTCATGCAGTGAAGAAAATCAGAAGAGAAAATTTCTGAATGTCTCCATCATGCAGAAAGCTTCCTCTGCAACTCATGCCTACCCCAACACTCAATAGCAGTTAAAATTGTGGTGCTCTAAAACATCAGGCTGCATTAATTTGGGCTCTCACAAAGATATTATTATAAAAAGACAATTCCAAAAATTTGGTGCTGAGTAATCAGCCATAGTTTTTTTTCTTTTTCTTTTAACAAAACACATTCTAAAAGCCGGTAACATTTGATAGTGTGCTAGGGGAGCATACAATATGGGGAAGCGAGAAAGCCCCCCTGTGCCTGTGAGTGTCCTGCTGCAGCTTGCAGAAGCTTTGTTGATTCTGCTGCAGGACAGTGCACCGTGGCTGTTTGGTGCTGCTGTGCACCAGAGTAGGGGCTGCCAGGGGTCAGCCTCAAAGGAAGGATGGCTTGGAAATACAAATATATCTCATTATGTTTACTCTCTCATGGATTCTTGCCTGATCCTGTGAATTCCTGCAGTTTGCACTTACCTAACCCTGGATATTCAGTGCTGTTAAGAAGTTTCTGTTACCATAAGCTATAAATTTTATTCACCACACCCATTCCCATGAGTATTCAAGCACCTGGTCTGACACACCATCCAAACAGCAAAATAATACAGAAAGTAGTAGCAGGAATTATGGGCATGAGAGATATATGTGAAACCCATAAAAAAGGCAGGTGGGTGTTCTCCCAGGCTGCCTGTGCTGAGAAGAGAGTGGGTGAAGTAGTAGCTGAGTGGAAAACCAACAGAAATTAGAGTCTAATGCCAGTTGCACAGGAAGGATGGAGAGAGAGGTGAGAGGGAGTTCAGAGGGCAGTCAGGCAATGCAAAGGAAAGAACAACTTCCAGCTGTAGAAAATTGCAGGGAGGAGACCAAAAGGAAGCAATTCTCACAGACAGTAAACACTTTTGCCATTATAGTGACTCAGATTAATAAATATTAAACTGTCTTATTAAACTGTCCAAAGGATGTGGACCTCACTGGACTGGTCTCTGAGTAAATGTGAGAACTGTCTCATTGGGGCTTCCTAGAGAGATCCAGTGAGTTTATTGAACAAAGCTTGTGACAACAGGTCAGGATAAAAGAATGCAGGTCTCCTGGGCAAACTGCTGTGCTGGCTCTGTTCCCCCCTGTGCTTAACAGACTCTTCTCTGCTCTGCGGAAACTCCAACAGTGTTTGATGCTGTTCAGATACTGCAGCAGAGTGCATGTATAGAAGGGCTCTGGCCTAGCTGATCCTCTGAAACTGTTGCTCCATTCTGCTGCTGCTGCACTCAGTCTCCAGAAGGCAGGTCTCTCTTGTGCTTTCATTTGGTGTGAGAGGGACTACAGACCATCTCCAGCCTTTGGAGGAGCTGGTATCCATAAGATGAGTTGGTGTCAAAGAGATAGGTTGGACTAAGCCTCCAGAGGTTACACTCTCCAAACCAAAGTTAGAATAACTTCAGATTTAAACTAGGTTAACCAGGATCTTGTCCAGTCTTGTTTCCAAAATCTCCCCAGACAAGACTCCACCATGTCCCTGGACAACCTCTTTCAGTGCTTAATCACTCTCAGTCTACATTTTTATCCTATTATGTCCAATTAGGTCTTGTCTTGATGCAACTTGTTGTGACTGTTGCATCTTGCTGAGTACCCCACAGAAGAGTTTGGCTCCACCCTCATCCAAACCCCTTTTTCTGTAGCAGGAGGCTGCAATTAAATTCTCCTATACTCTCCTCTTCTCCAGGCTGAGCAAACATGTTCCACCAGCTTCTTCTTGGATTTAATCTGCTGCTGCCTCCAGCTAAATGACCTTTCTCTGGACTCTTTCCAGTTTGAAAATACAGGTCATACATTGGTGAGTCCCAAGCTGGACCTAGATGCAGCCTCACAAGAGCCGAGTAGGAGCAGGGTTCCCCTTGTCTTTGTGGCTATGCCCTCTGCCAAGGCAGCGCTGTATTCTGCACCCCTGTCCCAGCCCCTCTTGCAGAGCTATAAGCCAGGCAGTCTGTCCCCAGTTTGTACTGCCACAAGGGACATTTCTGTCCCTGGGGCAGTTCTTGGCATTTCTCTTTGCTCTCTGTCCAGCCCTCTGGCTTGTTGAAGGCCCTCTGCATGGCAATGCAGCTCCTCAGCATAGAAACTTTTCCCCACAGCTTGGATCAGCCATCAGCCTTTTTATTTGTTCTCTCCTGCTCACTGATGGAGACATTAAATAATATCATCCTCCATATTGGCTCCTTGAGTACACCATCGCTTATTAATCCTTAGATTTTGAACTGTTGACTTCTACCCTTTGAGTGCAGGCAAATTTTCAGGTATGTCACCCATTTGCCAGTGTGTTATGCTAATCCTTTGGGGAAGCCCTGTAACCAGCTAGAAGGAACGAGCGGTGCAATTGAAAATGCTTTAGCCAAAGTTTTCAATTCCTGAAAAAATCCCTGGAGAGCTGATTATGAATCAGAATAACAGTATCCCACAATATTTTTCTGTTAGCTTATAATATTAATCATCATCATCATCACAATCATCACCATTGTCTTAGAATTTAAAAATTGCATTAAAAAAAGGAGTGTATCATGCTTGAATGAATAAGAACCTTTTCCATTTGTATATTTCTGTCTTTCAATTGCTAGAATGCTTCAAAATAACTAGAGGTCAGTATGCATGTAGCAAAAAATTTTTATCATAAGCAAAAGCTTCATTTTTGTATATATGTTTTTTCTAAAGGGAGGAAAATTAGCACAGCACAAATTTAGCTTTTATTGTTTTTGTCATTCACCCACTGAAATCTCAAGCAACTAAAAACCTGTTGCCTTTCTGCTGCCCCTGCAGTGAACTGGGTATCAAGCAGTTCATACTCTGAAAATCTCCGAAATTCACTTCATTTAAAATTCAGCACAGTGTCTTCCCTTTTGGCAGAAGGAGCAGTTGAATACAGTGATCAGTGTGTAATTTAGTTTCTTTCTACCTGTGCAAAATGAATGTTTCATAGCTACAACAGAGGCTGAGGACTTGGAATGCCCTTGTCCCAGTGCAGCACAGGAGAAGGAAGTACATCCTGGTTCTGTCCACTATGAAATATACCTCAGACTTCCATTTCCAGCATTTGTCTCTCCTGTGCATGTGGAAATAAATGAGATAAGACCGATACTTATTTATGGAGATGTAATACTCTCTGTTTATGTAGCTGCAGGAATGCTCAGTTTATCAAAACCAAAAGATCTACTAGATTGTCTTAAAAATTTTTCAATTGGATATTCTTAGTTGAGCCTTTTCTTTTTACACATAAATAAGATAAATTCATGAATTTCAGCAGACACATAACAGAGAAATTTTGAACAAAAAAGTTCTCCAAGGGCTCAAGGAAAATCAACTTCCATGAGCAGCTAAAGGTTTGGGGAATGGGCTGCTGGGATGCAGCGCAGAAATGGTTCACAGTAACAGCCTGGGTTACAAATTGACGTTTTATACCACAGCTTACATTATCTTATGGTCTTAAATAGCTTGGCTAATCTGAAGGTTTTCACTACCTTCACAGAGAATGTGGGAGAAAGGAGACGTGATAGGATTTTCAGTTAGCAGCAAGAAAGCAGACCCATAAATTTTATCTTGAACCAGGTTCTGTTTTCCAGTATACTTCGCAGGCTGCAAATGATGTTCTCATCTTGTTACTGTTCGTTAACTCAAGGATGTGAAATCATTCTCTATATCTGGTCTCCCAGCTCTCACCACACCCCCGCCCCTTCCCTTTCTCCCTCTCTCCCACCCCAAATTCCTGTGTAAATAGTGCAAGTTCATTCATCACTAGGTAATCAGAAAACTGTCATGATCTACTGGCTGCAAAATTTGAGAGGACTTATAAATTCATTTGTAATACATAAAGACATATTTGAGAAACTGCTGGACAGAGAATTAGAAAGAGATGTGTGTATTTCACAGAATAATTAGTTCTTGTTTTGCACTAGATTTTTCATGAATTTTTTTCTTAATCATATGGTCTGTTTCTTTTCTGTGCTGTTGTTCGCATTTGGCCTGCTTTCAAGTGAAGCTTATAAATGGGGGCTATTGCTGCAAATGAAATATAGAAAACATACAAATATATACAGGAAGAAAAAATAATCTTGTGCTATTAATCTCACGAAAGTTAACACAAGTGGGCCTTTAGTGATAGAGACTTCAAATGTGAAGGATTTATTTAATCTAATTTTCAAGGCAAGTTTTGATAGCTTTAGATAATAAACATTTTGTTTAAGAAAAATCTCAAGAAAGCCCTCTGTCCATTTGAATGTGTGTTAAC
Organism: Picathartes gymnocephalus; assembly: GCA_013390045.1. Classification (NCBI taxonomy): domain Eukaryota; kingdom Metazoa; phylum Chordata; class Aves; order Passeriformes; family Picathartidae; genus Picathartes; species Picathartes gymnocephalus. The sequence goes on from WEKY01024167.1 coordinate 17,093, forward strand.
ATTCCTGTGCTTGAGACCTCCCTGAACTGTCTTATTCTGTGACTTTTATGCTGTTGACTTTGCCTTTTTTGCTGGTAATGTCAAGCTTACTTGTCCAATCTAAGCTGTGTGACTGAGGCACTCAGCATTGTTTGAACAAGGTCTTGTTGTGTGTTCTGGCTGATTGATTGCTTATTCTCAATAAACAAAGGCTTGCACTCAAGGTCTTTGAAACATTTCTTGCTCAACTAGTCAACTTATATTCACAGAAGGCCAACTGTCCCTCTCCTATATTCATTTATTCCAATAGATAATTTTTTTTTTCTCGGACTCGCTATCTTAGGAAGGAAGAGAGAGCAGTCAGGAGGAAGTATTATTTTTCTAGTCCTACTTATCTTTCTGTTTAAGATGTAGTGGTTTTCTGGGAGCATCTTTAACCTGAAGTCACAGCACAAGATATTTTTAATGAGCACCATTAATTCTGAAATGGGATAAAGTGAAATCCTAGTAATGCTAGAAGAGGAACAACACTGAAACCTGTTGTTTCCCTGTGGAAAGAGAGGGAATCTGGAGTTTAGCTGTGAATTTCTGTAAAGGTAATGCTCAGCTTGAAGCTTCATTTGGGAGGAGTATCTGTTGTCAGTATAAACCCTTTGCAGGTGATTTAGTCAATAGGTCTTTGCATAGTTTTCCTCCTTCTCACTGACACAATTGATTAACACAAGTAGTTTTAAAAAAAATCCTGATACTGCAGTGTCACAGTCTGCCCTGCTGTCTTTCAAAAAGTCCTATGGAATCAAGTTTTTTCTAGACTTACCATTCTGTATCTCTAGTATGAGAAAGATAACCGCTAAGTAATACTTTCACTGTCTACTCCAATGGAAAGATACAATCTGGAAGTGCAGATCTGCTTTCATTTTACTGTGAGGGGGAAAGAGAAACCTCCTGCAGGTTGCTGACATTTTGTAGTGGTAAAGACTCCACTGTGCTGTGCAGATACAAAATAACACAACTGGCTGCCTTCTGTGTTCACCATTCCCTTCTCCCCACTCCTATGCAAGGAAAAGTCTCATATAAAGGTGACATCAGCAAAGTTCCTCCAGATAAAATTAATGATGTTGCTATCAGGGGGAACATTTTATAGCAAATAGTATATATGCAACTGACAAGCTTTATGGCAGGTCTATAGTAAGAGTCAACCATATTAAAAAAAAAAAGTGTGAATACTAACATATTTGAATAATGTTCTCCACACATACCCGCTTAATCTCTTTATTGGAATTGGATTGGGAATGGAGGACAAATATTTTATAGAACTTTTTTGTTCTCTCTTTCTTCTCTCTGCTCATTATAACTGTTTCATTATTTATATGAGTTTCAAGGTCAATGCACACCTGTATTGCTATGTACATAAAAACATACATGAAACATGTGAAAGTTCCCTCATCTGCATTCCTTTGCTGCATAATGGAAGTTTATTCTTATGCTTACATTTGTTAAATCATTCGTTCTTTTAAAATATGACACTATATATATAAACATCACTTCATCATATTTCTGGTTCTGTATACCATTAATATTTGGAGGAAAATATATATCTTGAAAATTAATTGAACCAGCAGATCAGAGTCTTCCACTTGCAATGGGAGATCACATGAAGAGGCAGAGAGATCAGACCAATTCAAAACAGGTGTTAACATGAGGGAAGAGTCAAACTCCATTTTTTCTTGTACGAAAAGAATGACTAATACACGAGAGGCTAATTTAGTAGGAACATTTAGTCATGGCTTCCTGTAAATGTGGCACTCTGGGAAACACAGCAGTAGTTTTCACAGCAGTAGTTCTAGGTAACTGTGCACTGGAAAACAGCAGTAGTTCTAGGTAACTGTGCACTGGAAAACAGGGCACTAATAGGAACAGAACCCCAACTTTACAATTCTAAATGAAGAGCAAGTTGCACGTAATCTGTCATTTTACACCACACACACACACTCTGTTCGACCTTAATTTGATCGGACAAAAGAGGTTCTGGCTGATTGGTGTGCCTCCATGCTTACTGCCTGTACATCTGGAGATGGCAGCTACTGCTCCACCCCTGTCAAGGGGGTTCCTAAGGTTTTCACAGCGGTCTGGCTGTCTTTCTGCATGTGTTGCGGTGGGGGATGGTGAGGAGCCGCAACCTTCCGATCGCGTCTCTGAGGGACAGGAGCCGCACCGGCGTCACAGGCACACAATGACCCCCTGAGGAGGCAACACGCTCTCACACAAGCACCCGGGATGCCAAAGCAACAGCAGAAGGCAAAGACAGAGGAGGACTTTCGTATGAGGTTCCACAGAGAGGGGCTTTCCTCCAAGCCCTCCTGAAGGGTCTCAGAGACGAAGGCAGCGGAGGCAGGGTGGATACATGAAGATTTAGGGCAGGGGAACGGGGGCGGAGAGAGCATCGGGGCCCAATGGTGAAGGGCCAGGGGGCGGAACATAGGCGGGTTCAGTGCAACCGGGCCCATGGAGAAACCGGGAAGGAGTGGTCAGGGAGCAGGGCCAATGGGGAACCGAGGGAAGGAGAACATTCTGGGCTCTGACCCGCACGGTGCAGGGGGACAATGAACCAATGAACTGGGGTAGATTTACATAATGGGGCAAGGCGTCCTGAGAGAGGCTGTTTTGGTCTCCCTAACCTAGAAGTTGCCTTCTTTCTTAGGGCTTGCCCTTCCAAGGGGGTTCATTTGTCTTTGGGTTGGTGGGCTTGTTGGTCTCCACATACATTCTTATGCCTTGTCCACTTTCAGTGGATTTTCACCTTGGTAATTCTCCTCATGCAATAAACAGGCAATTCCATTGCTGTGACTGGTACTTCAGGTTCTACCCCCTTCTGTTCAGCTTATTTATCAATATTTGAACAATGCACACTATGACCCTCATTCTATGTTTTTTTCCCTGTCAGAGACTGCTATTTTTGAATAATCATTTTGACAGAATAATCACTTTGTCTCTAGAGACAGACATTCATAAACTAATTTCCATTTAGATTTTGCATTCTATAGTTCCTTATACCACCCAGCATGTGGCCTTCCACAGCCACATTAACCAACATAAGTAACATCTGCTGCATCTGAACCAAATTTTTTCAAAAAAAAAGATGAAGCTTTTGCAAAAATGTGTCTTGCCTTTTTTTTTTAAAGTACATGAATATCCCTACACCTGTACACATATATTGCTCACTGTGTGGAAAACAAGGTTTTCAGGAGGTAGTTAGGCTTGTGAGAGTTTTATCTTGCAGTCTTGTGTAGCCTTCAAAATTGACTCTTGTGGTGGAAGTCCCAGTGTGCCAAGTTTTGGCCATAATCTTTATCCAGAGGTTTTAATCAATCTTCTAGACAGATGTTACCTTGAACATAGTATTTCATTTTTTTTAGCTATATTCAGTATTATGTGGGGGGTTTTGGTAGAATCTGGCAAACAAATCTAAGATAATGCAGCATTTCTTGTTAAACATGGCAAGATGTAGTGCAAGTTTTTTAGATTCTGTGAACATTTCTGATGCTGCAGAACAATACTGGTATTTGAGCTTGAGGACAACTTGCAGCTGGTCAGCACTAAGTACTCTTCTTATTTTGAAGATGATGTTAAACAACTCTGATGAACTCACGACATTCTAATTCAGCACTAGTATATAAGTCAGTACTAATTAATCCTAATTCAATGGTATAGGTCCTCTGCCCGAAGGAGAATGCACTAGGGCTAAAAATGCTACTGATTTCTTTGTTTCTTTTTGTCACCAGAAACTTCCCTGGGATCAGCTTCATCTGGCTGGTCTTTGGGTGGAAGTTATTGAGAGTGGGAGAATGTAGGTAGACAGGAACTGGCCACTGATTGGGAAATATGGGTTGATTTGTATAATATTTTGGGGGGTACAAATGAAAGTGATTAAGAACCAAATTTCATACCAAATTCTTCCTAGTTATATGATTTAAGTTACATGCAGTGAAGTTAATTAAGAGAGGTATCAATGTGCAGGATTTTTAACTTTAAGGGTTAAAGAATCTGAACAGGTGTGAAAGATTAGATGTAGCTGAGAACAGTAAGCTGGTGGAAGAAAATCCCTTGAGTAAAGACTGAATGTAATAAACATCAGTATAAGAAAAGAGAAGAAATCACCTTGCCCAGGAGAAAAGTTTTAGAGTAAGTGTTTGTTTGTTTGGTTTTTTTCCCAGTAGAATCTATTATTTTTATAATTAGCAGTTCTTGTGTGATTATCTGAGGAGGGTGTTTGTGCTTTATGATTAACTGAGTACCTGTATATCATATGACTAACTGAAGTGTCCTCAGCTCTTTCTAATGTCACAAAAGGTTAAGAACCAGTCTTTTTGATCTACAGTAAATGCTAATTGGCACAATATTTTACTGGAAAAGCTCATCCTCACTCAAAACAGAAAACTGTGTTTTGTAATCAGCAGTTGTGGCTGTCCTTGCTTGGCAAGTCATAGCCTTGTCCAGGGACCCTCTTGGGGTTTTTTGGGGTGGTGGTGTTTTTTTTTTTTTTTTTCCTTAGGAGATATTAAAACAAGGTGCAGAATAAAAGAGGATATGAATTCAGATGAATAATTATTTAACATGAGAAAAAAAGCCCATCTTTCTAAACTGAAGAGGAGAGCACTTCATATGTAATCATGAACTTCCTGTTCTGTTCATGTTTCATTTTTATAGATTTGATGGGAAAAGAGCATTGGGATGTAAAACACCAATATTTTTCTCAAATTGATGAGAATTTTGTTTACACTGACAAGGTTTTTCGAGTCTCAATTGAATGGTCTTCTTTGACCTCACAAAGCCCTTGGTATGTGCACACACAAATAACTTCAGAAGCTGGTGCCAGAGTGACCAGGCTCAGCCCAGGTGTAAGTGAGTGCATAGTTCTGCAAGTAATCACATAGAATTACAATCATATCTCTCAAACTTATTTGCCTCATAGGAAATAAACACTCCCAGATACACGATCTCCCCTGTTGCCAGGACAATACAAATCACAAAGATCTGTGATAAGACCCTGCTTTTAATGAAAAAAGATTGTATTTCTCCTCAAATCCCTCTAAGTCTTTGACTTGATTTGAGAGGAGAAGCTAAATTAAATTGAGTTTGAGAAGTATGAAGATTACAAAGTCTCCTAAGACTGCTGTTAGGATCAGGGCTTGAAAAGCTTTGAGGATAAGATGAGAAAATCTTCACCCAGGCAGTCAGTGTGGGCTGGAGCTGCTCAGTCTTGCTCATACTGTGAGAGATGCTGAGCACTCACTAATGCTCTGCATTGGAGGGCTGCTGAGGCTGAGCATCCTCCAGAGTTTCACTTGGGGAAGCCAAACCTGGGCACTGCATCAAGGCTGTGTGCTCCTGCCATGCTAAAGGGATCTTATTCTTACTGCTTTTCATTATTAATGTCAGCGGTACTCCCCTGAACAAGCACATGTTGCTATCCCAGATAGATACGGCATGGGAAACGTTCCATTAATGCAGTGGCACAATGAAGGAAGTTGTAATCCATACCAAAGTATTGTGAAAGAATACTTGACCATTTCAACTACACCAAGGTGCCATCACGTACTGTGGGTTTGTACACTTCATGCTGGTTGCCGTTTGCGAACTTTCAAAACTAGTTAGACAACTTTTTCAGCTCTATGAGAAACAAGATTGCTTTAATAATCTAAAGGCTTAAAATAAACATAAGTATTTTGGGATGACTGTTTTTAGGTAGTAGTGAGGGGAGAGTACCCTGTTCCCAGTGGGAATGTGGCCAGGGCCTGGATTCAGCTGTGTGGGCAGGCAGTGCACACACCCCAGGACTGCAGTGCAGAGGGGACCCCGCTCTTCCTCTGTCCATCCGTGGCTTCCTGACTGCTTCTGCATTAAGCTGGCCATCCAAATGGGTGGAAAGGCCTACCACGATTTCCAATGCTTTTGCTGCGGCCAGCAATGAGATGAGAAGACTTTTAACTTCCCTTTTGCCTGTGTCTGAACAGACCCAGAGAGAAGCAACTTGTTCTACCGCATGGCGTTCCTGCCCACAGCAGGGGGTTGGAACTGGATGATCTTAATGGCCCCTTCCAACCCAAACCATTCTATGAGGAGGAAAGCAGTGGATGTGACCTGTTCTCTGTGGGAATGTGTCTGTCATGGTGTGTGGAGGAGAGCTGAGGGGTGGGGAGCTTCCATGCAAAGGATCTGTCCTCATTTAGCACACAAAAGGGAAACCCTATGAAAAATTCAGACCAAAGGAGCAAAATGACCTGCTCACTGCCTGCACACCTGCTCATGGGATGCTACAGTTACTGAAAGTTTTTATTGGATCCCTGGTAACCAGGATATAACAGAAATTACCTTTCTAAATCCACTTTATTGATTGGTATATTTATGCGCTATGACTCCGACTTTTGAGACAGTGTCCACCTGTTAATAATGTGATTCAAATAAGGGCATTGATGTGGAATTCTGAAGTGATTTTAAAGTACTGTGCAGAGGGCCTGAATTTCAAGCACAGAAGTAGGTAGCTGCTGTGCTTGCTAAAATGAATACCAAAGTGTGCTGTCTGGCAGGTATTACTTTGCTTTGAGAGTTACTATCAAAGATTAATTTCTGGTTATAATCTGGATATCATAGATTAATTTGCATCTTCACAATCACTGAATCCACATATCCATGTACAGATACATTCAAGCCTAACTTCTCAACTTGGCATAATTTAAAAAATAAATTATGAAGTCAACCGTATCTAGGATATGGAATAAAAATAAAGAAAAGGTCTCACCTGTTGGAGAAGGTACAGCCAACTCCTCCTAACAAATAATATGTGTATATAACTATATAATCAGACTCCTATTTCGAATGGGCTTTCTAGTGATACCTTTGTGCTTTTTTGTTTGCTACTTGGAAATTTTGTGAACTTTTATGAGGCAACATTGCTTTCCCTGCAGGTGCCCGAGAGATATGCAATGTTTCTTGCTGTTGTAGTTCTGTGGCTGTCAGCAGGCAGCTGGCCAGAGAACCTTTATTTAGCAAATGTGAACAACTGGAGAATTTTTGTTTGCAAGATTGACGCGGCCTGCCTCAATTTACTGAGAGCAGTAACAATGTTTCTCCCTGACTGAATAGGTCTAGCCTGAAGCTCCCTGACATTAATAAATGCCTAGATCAACCCCTTTTCCTTCCCTATCTTCTCGTAGCTACAAGTGTGAGGTATAGAGACATAGGTAATACTAGCTGTAATTTGATATGGAAGTTGGAGAAGCGCAGGAGAGAAGAAAAACTCTTCTAGTAAGTTTTGTAAAAGCCGATAGTTAAAATGCAGTGAGAGATCACTCGTTAGCTGGATATTACTATATTGTGTTGTCATGTCTTGAAGGAATGAATTAGCAATCCAGCTGTTAATTTGTATTGATTATGTTTGTGAGGGAAGACTAATGAAATATTTAACCTGAAAACAAAGTAGAGTGAAACTTTTCAGTGGAAGAATGGAAATTGGGAGTAAAATTCACAGGAAAGACCTTCTTTCCAAAATGGATGTAGTCAATTTTACTTCAGAAAATCTACTAATAAATTTGTGACAATCTTGGAGCAGAAGTAAGATTCTAGGGGGGCAGATTCTAGCTAAGCTCAGACTGCCAGCAATTTTAGGAAGTCTTTATCCTGATCAGTTTAGGATATTTCTCCCTTTTCACTTTATCTACTTGGGGTTAAATACCGGTGCTGGGAAAAGAGCAACTGCATTTTTGTGGCACTTATAATGACTTTAGCATTTTGCTATTTATTTGGAAATTAACAGTTTCTTGCTAGTTTACTTGCTGATGAATCTTACTTTCCTTCTTTGTTTGTTTTGATCTGCCATGGTTAGATGCACAATCTCTTTCTTTGCAAGGCAGAGGTGTGTCTAACAACTGTGAGATTTCTCTGGCTTTTTTGGGTTAGATGAGACCTATGAAAATTTCGTGTCTATTTTGTGTACATTTTTCTTTGACAATTCTGGTGTTCAAGTGAATAAAAGGAATCGAGTTAAAAAAAATGGTTTAAATTTGGTTTGACTAAACACATGAAATGTCTGACTTTGTAGGTAGACATTAAAGTGGAAATCTCTGTAAGTCTCGCTTTGCCTTGAAATATTTAAGTATTTATAGTACTTTTAGACAAATATCAGATGCCTTTATGGATCGTAAGGAATCCTGGTGGCAGGTGATAGACATGTTTCACTACAATAGGTTGGGGCTAGGACTTGAACCCAAGGTTTCTGGGCTTTGAACTACTTGAATACCTGTGTTGTAATAATAAAGGCTGTATCTTTACTCTTTAGAGAATCACAGAATATCCTGACTTGGAAGGGACCCATGAGGGTCATCATGTCCACCCAGAGCAAACTAAGACTGTATAGCTAAGAGCTTTGTCCAAACACCTCTTGAATGCCCACAGGCTTGGGTCCATAGCCACAAGCTGGGGAGCTTGTCCCAGGAATTGGTTGCCTCACTATTTCAGTATCCAGTAGAGCTATTTTGATTGTCTATAGCTTAGCATGTCCCAGGTTAGGTAATTGTAAACAAATGAACAGAAATAATCACTTCTGAAGCTTTTTCCTAGCTGTGAAATGATCTCAATTCCAGACATTGGAATGAGAATACAGATTTCAAGGGTCCCAGTCACTGTCTTGAGCAAGATTATTGATGTTAATTCTTAATTGCTTGTATATATGCATTACAAGAATGGTCTGAGATTTTTCATTTGTGATATTCATATAAAGATTCTTGAAATTTTCTATTTAGTAGACCTGATGGGGAGGAATAGGTAAAGCTTTAATGGTTTTCCTTATTTTAATATAAGTAATTAATTTGTTTATGCTGAAGGTTCTAAACTGCATGTATTTTGGTTGTATTTTTAAGCTGCATCCAGTGTAAATGGAAACAAACTCCAAAAACTCCATTTCTATGTTGGCGTCTGTTCTGTGATACTTTTGCTTCAAATAGTGCCCTCATGATTTACAAATATAAATGTTCTTCTTTCCTAGTGAGTGAATATGTCACATCCTGGTTATATATGTTCAACAACAGACTTGCTAACATTTTCACTTCATATGAAGAGGGTTAATTATGAACTAGACTACAGATCTCTAATACATCAGCAAGCTAAGTAGCTGGTGACTGCTGCAATCAGTTAACTGCGAGGAAATGAAACAGGACTTATTTACATTTAGAGTGATGCCTGACTTCTTAATCACCTCAAAGCATTTAAAAATTAACTTTACTACTAACAGCTCAAGAGGCATAATGAACCCCAGGAGAGAGTTTTCTTCTCTTTCATTTTCATTGAAACCATCTATTCATTTACATCAGACTACTTGCACTCCAGTCTGTTTTCCTGCTAAAACCTCAAAAGTTTCCTTATTGCATTTTCTTAAATAGCTTGTGGTTCATTTGGTATGCTTCATCATAAATTAGTATTAAAACTGTGCAAGAACTCTTGGCAACTACTGAAGTACATCCAGCCACAAATCCTTTAAGGACAAATAGACGCAAACAGCTTAATATTTCAATGTTTTGTTGTAGATGTAACTATGTATTTAAAAGGCAACAAAATACTTTAATTATCATCTTCATACTCTCCCAAGCTTTTGCACCTGCACAAGCACATTTTATGATTTCACACATGGACAGAGCCATGCTCCAGAGAGGGAGCTATGCTGTAATCAAATGAGCAGCTAACAGCCTGAGCAGTAATGACATTTGACAATTGGCAATTTAGAAGATGGAAGTAAAGATATTGAAACTAGTACAAATTCTCCAAGCTTTCCACCATAACTTTGTTTTATCTTGACTCTTATTTGCCCTGAATCTCCTAATAGGAGCAGCCCCTTCATAATAAACTCAGCCTACCCATTATTTCTATACACTTTTTTTCCATTGCTACAAACATGAAGCACTAACACCTCCAAAAGTGTCATGTTCCCTTGGGAAAGGTCTCAGTTATAAGGAAAAAAAATGTCTTTTCTTTGGAAGTTTCCCTTTAAGGTTTGAACTACTTTCCTGGGCTATTTACAGTTGAAGTGAAGGTGATATTTTCAGAGACAACAATAATGAAGAGTACAGCAATCCAGCAAAACTTAATAGAGGTAAAACTTAAGAAGAAGATTTTACAAAATTGTGATTTAATGCAGAAATTGAACTAAAGTTCAATTAAAGTTAATGCATCTATTAAGATAAGTAGAAATGCTATCAGGGCAGATTATTATCATTTTTTTCTTAATATAAGAGACAACATAATAGCACCATGGCACTTCTAATAAACAGTAGATACATAGTTGCATTAGATACGGACATGTTTATTTAGTATAATTCTTTTAACTTTTTTCTCATATTTTCTCTTTCAATGAAATTTTGACCGTAAATCCAATAAACTTATGTATGAATTGTTGTGACAAGCTTTTTCTACCTGATTTTTTTACAAAGCATTTACATATGCAACTAAAAATCTCAAGTCTCTAATTACTTGGGCTTCTTATGGGACACTGTCATCAAACTGAGCGGAGGTGTTATGGGGTTTAGCTGTTGTGTGTGAGGCATCTGAGCCCTCCTGGCTGCCAGAGCCACACTGCCACGGCTGCCTCCCTCTCCCTCCCTCTGGCCACATTAACTCTGCACCCCTGACCTGCTGCAGCTGCTTGGTAAATTGGATGGAGCAGTTGATCCTTTGGAGAAATAGGTGGTGTTAGCACTTGTGCATCCTGAGGTGGTGTGGAGGTGGAAATAAATTCCAAGGGAAAAAGAAGTGTCATGGTGTAGCCCCAGCTGGCAACAAAGTACCGTGCAGATGCTCAATTTTCACCCAATGCCCCCATTGGCATGGGGAGGAGAATCAGAAAAAAGATAAAACCTGTGGCTTGAAATGACTAGTTTAGTAATTGAAATAAAATGTAACAGCAACAACAGTAATGATAAGCAAGACAACAAAAATAGAAAGAGAAATAAAGCTCACGAGAGACAAGTGGTGCACAGTGCGATTCCTTACCACCCACTGGCTAGAGCCCAGGCTGTCCCTGAGCAGCGATCAGCCCCTCCCAGCCAATTCCTCTCGATTCATGTTCTGTGGTATAGAATGTACCTTTGGCCAGTTCAGATCAGCTGTCCTGGCCATGTTCCCTCCTGGCTTCTTGTCCCCTTCCTCACTGGCAGGGCATGGGAACCCGAAAGGTCCTTGACTTAGAGTAAGCACTGTGAGCAAAAACTAAACTGCTGTTGTGTTGTCAATAATTTTCTCATACTAAAGCCAAACCCACAGCACTAGGAAGAAAATTAACTCTATCCCTCCTGGAACCAGGACAAGAAGCTAGGGTCTCATTTTTTTAGATAACCGTGTCACCTCAGTACTGTCAATCTGCAGCCTCAGAAGAGAAAAAAGTAATGGGGTCATTGCATCTCAGAGGGGATAAATGGTTTCATTTAAGTAACCTAGGCACTGATGCTACAACTGTAAGGAACAATTGTCTATATTTATGAAACAACTACTGTCTTGCCAATCCTTTTTCAGTCACGAGGGTAACAGTTCTGCTAACAAAATGTCTTTATCTTTTTACTGAGGTGATAAATACTATGATATGGGAGACAGATGGATTTTGCTGTGTGGTGTCCTGGGGAAAGATGTGACTGCTGATGGCTGTCACATTAGGGGAGGCTGGTACGATATCTGATCACCTGCTGGAGAAGACTGAGAGATTGTTTCCTTCCTTAGCCTAAAATTGTGTAGCTGATGTTACTGTGTCTCTGCAGGGGAACGGAACAAGACGTGTGGCAAGGCTGGGAACCGGTATGTCTCCAGCAATCTGTTTGGAAAAGAGTCAGAAGGTTTTTAATAATGCTTTTAAACAGAAGTGTGCTGTTGTGTATTTTAATATTCAACACTTCAAATCTGAAAAATCATTCTCATATAACTTTTTCATGATGGACCCTGCTGCCTCTTGATGTTCTCTTTCAAAACTAACAGCTCATTTCCTCTTTCAATGCCAAATTGTCCTGAACTCTAGGGTTTTCTGTAAATATCTCACTTAGGCTACAAAGAGCCAGAGTAGGAAAATAAAATAAATAAAAACTGCTTACCATTTTATTTCTTATTTGTTTTCCTATCCTATTTCCAACCTACCTCCTTTAAATTTCTTTTTATTTTTATTAATGCTTTTGTTATGAGCCCTGCCCAATATAGGAAAGTCTAAAAAAGATGCTGTTTTCTTATCCTACAGTTTCAATCTATTTTGATATAGATGGCTATGCAGCAAGGCTGGCAGGTGTGAAAGACTGAGCAGAACCCAATCTTGTGCTTAACAATATTGTGAGTATCGCACTTTCCACTCTTCCTGTAGCAAGTGCCACTCATCTCTGCTATTAGTTGCTGGATAAAAGCTCTGAGAGAGTGTTGCTCCTTTGGTATTTTCCAACTGTTTTCTAACTAAGTATATTTATTTCCTCTCTAGAGACCATAGTTGTCTCTGGAGTTTACCTCTATTTTCTTCCATAAAACCAGCTATAGTTTCATCTCGATTTATATTTGTTGAGTGAGAGATTCAGATCTATCAGTTCAGTCAAACTCTTTCAAGACCTTTACTCTGTGAAAGGCTTTTATGGAAAAGAGTACATTAAAAAATGTTTTTTCAGTATCATTTCATAGAGATTAGTTTTCCTGGCTGGTATTGCTTGTAGCCAGTGGTGCCTAGATCCCTTTTGATTTAGTTTTAAATGACTCCTGATATAAAGGTCTTCAGGATTCCTGCCAAGAAGTATACTACTATTTCCCCGTCCTTTATTTCAACCAAAGGCTTGTAATGTACTTTGATTGCTTTGATTGTTTGTGACATTGATTTTGAAGGATTTATAATAGTATAAATAATATATAATATGATTATAAAACAATTACTGATACATAACATATAATTTATATATAATATAAATAAGACATTATAATCATTCAGAACATGAAAAACGTTTGCAATAAATGATTCTTCATATACATGTCCTTTCATGTGGCATATAGATATTTGACTCTATCTAAGAATGGAGATGGTCTGTGTGACCATGTTTGATATAATACATAGTACAAGTTTATTTAGTACAAATTCACTGGTGGTTATAAACATCATGTAATACTTTTTAACTTCCTTAAGTCTGTTTTTTTAGTCTGTCTTCATGGTTTCAGAATTTGGGGCAGAATTTGAGGCAGATTTTTAGCTAGAAGAATTAATATCTCCATTGTCCCAAGACAAAAGCAGCTAAAATGAAGCTGTGAAGGTCTTGCAGGAGTCTGGGATACCAAAATTCTGCAAGCATTCATAACTAGGGAAATTTCAGTCATTTCCTCTTAGTGTCTGACTTTCCTAAAAGTGATTTTGTATGGAACACATTTAGATAGTGTGGTTTTGTAGGAAATTAATGTCAGGTAACAAATTGGTAGGAATGAATTATCAATGTGCTAACAGAATTGTTCAGATCCAGGTACTCCTCAGGCACTGCCAGCATAAACAGCTGAAACACAAATTCCTGAGTGTTGCCTGCTATTGCAGATTTAGTGTCCTGCTTTATATAGTTTGCAGGGAAGGAGCTAGAAAAAGGCTGCCTGGCAGCTGACTCCTTTGGGAATCCCTGCTAAAATGAAATGTATATTTCATTAGGCCATCCCAGGGAACAAAATTTTAAGTAAACATACATTTTAGACGAGTAAGCAATTGTCTACTGGGAAACTGTGTATGGAGCTTTATTTTTAGATATGTATACTCCTCTTTCAGATTGGGGAATTACACACATAATCCACAAATAGAGAATATGCTAGTTAATTCTTAATATCCCTCTAAACACAGCCTTGGAAGCTAAATTAGTAAACACTATAGCAAGAATGTTCTCTGCATAAGGCTCAATTTCACTGCAATTAAGTCAAAGATTTCTGTCATAGAAGAGTGTTTTATTGCTATATAAAATTTGCAATGGATCTGGCTGGGTATTCTCAGAGAGTATATTTTAACCGGAATTGCCTGCAGTGACCTGAAGGTAACAGGATATTCAGAATATTCTTGAATGTTGTTATGTATTTGTCTGACACTTTTTCTGTAGTCATAATTCAGCTTGTATAGGTTGGTTTATCAGAGACTGGACACAGCAAATTTTTAATCTCTCATGATTTTAAACATCTGTGGGGTACATATCCATACATGAGATAGTTCTTTGGGCTCCCCTTATTTTGGTGAGAGAAAAAGACACTTTTGTAGTGTATTCAAATGGTTTGTTTTAGACTCTACTTAGGATGACACCTCTTAATCACTGGACTCTGTCATCTACGTTGTCTAGGCACAGAGACAGGGATGGCTGCCTTAGATCTTCATGCCTGTCTCTAGCTGAAGTTAGAGAAACTACGAGTGCTAACTAGGAAGACTATTTTTCTTTAGGATGAAATCTTCTAGTTGCATCTTTAATATTAATAATTTTTTAGAATTCAGTTTGGTTTTATATGTTTATGCTGGAAAATTGGACCTGCATGATAAAGGAAGAAAATTTGATGAATTATTCAGTGTTTCTCTCTTTCTTCACTTCTGTAGTTCAACAGAGCTATAAATAAAGGCATTTATATATGTATGTATATATATATATATATTTGGAAAAAGTCTTTAGGACAAGGTAGAAACTGTGATTCTTTGTTGCTTTTTTGCACTGCAGTTCAAGCTTGCTGCTATGATACCTTTTCTGAATGGATTGCATCAGTCTAAAAGAATAGATTGTCAAATATGCCAAAGAGCAAAAATAAAAATAAAGTAAAAAATAATGTCTTCAGATGTGGACCCTTCATTATTGTAAATCATCTTGTATTTTTCAGAAAGCATTCAAATCTTACTGCTGTCTACCCAAAATAGCCACATTAAAATTAGCAGCACTCAAAGACAAGTTAGAGGGTCATTGCAAAGATTTTAAGGCACACAGCACACCCCGTACTCATAAAATCAAAGGATCATAGAATGGCTTGGGTTGGAAGGGACCTCAGAGATCATCCAGTTCCAATCCTGGTCACCTTCCACTAGACCAGGCTGCTCAGAGCCCCATCCAACCTGGCCTTGAACACTTCCAAGGAGGGGTGCATACAAAACTGGTTAGCCAGTCACAGTAGACTGAGTCTTTGTAAATAAGACTTAGCAATTGTACCTCTTTTATGTATATATGAGCTCTTATTAACAATTAGAGGCATATGTAGCTTCAAATGTATTCATTCCCCTTTGTCCTTGCGTTGCATTGCTCTGTGATTAGGAAAACAGGCCACTTGGGAATTAACTGCAGCGTGGATTGTCAGGGCGGCATTTAGTCCATCTTTCAACCAGGAAGAGACTGCGAAGAGGTTCCTCTGGTGGGTGCCATGTACCTGTTGCATGACCACACCACTGCCTCCTTTGTGAGAACTTGGTGTCACCAGGTCCTTGTGCAATTTGATGAGGGATTGAAAGCAAAGCCATGGAACTACAGAAAAAACACACAGAAGAGATAAAGACTTCATGGTGCCTTGATCATGCATTTTCCTCCCCTGTTCCATTTATTTTTTACATTGGTTGTATCAATATCCAAAATTGCATCAATATTCAAGAAAGGATTAATCCCAAATTCAGGAAGCCAGTATAAAAGTGGAAGATCCAATATAAACTAGATGTCATTTTTTTCTGTCCTGTGACTGAAGGGAGTCAGTTTTTAAAACATGTGCAATTGGACCAAAGGTCAGTCTGTGCAGTTAAAACTGGTTAAAACTCAGCCCTTGGCTGAGTGTAAGATTGGAGGATGGACTGTTCAGATTTGGGCACGCAAACAGAAGCTGTGAAGGTAGAAGACTGATGGTACAGTGCTAACTGAGCACAAGCAAGAAGAAAAAACCTGCTTCTTGGACAGTTCCTATTTTCCTGATATTTGGTTTCTTTTTCATTTTTTCTTTCTTTCTCTTTGCAATATGCCAGCTGCAGCTTAATGGGATACTCAGGTGGACAAAGGATTCAGGTCTTACATTTCACTGGACTTAACAATTTTCAGTTAAAAATGAAAGGAGATCACTATTGCTCGTACATCACTATTTGCCATTGCAACTCTTTTTCTGTTTATGCTTGTTGTCATATTATTCAAGCGCTTGTGTAATAATGCATTAGAGAGGTATGAAAGATAGATATGGGTAAGCATTGATACATGAATTTGGACCACTATGTATAGTGTAAAATTTGTATTGCAGTTGATGTATAAGATACAGAAACTACATAAATTTAGCAGTTTCAAGAATAAAGAACACATCTAGGTCATGAGATTTTAGATCTCCTTCCTTGCCTTGTAATGTCTTTTATTTCTGAGCAACATGGCAGTAACATGAGATCACAAGAACCTTTATAATATGAGTGCTTTAGCAAACAAAAAAAGGATTATGAATTTTCTGATCAATGCTCTTAGAGGTTGTTTTTTTGCATTGATATTGCATTACAAATGATAGACTACAGCGTAAGTTAACAAAGGCATGTCTGCTCACTTCCAGCTGATGATGTCAAAAGTAACTTTCAGTGGCAGGATTTCGAATTGTTAATTGTACTGTTGTTCTATGCTGAAACCCTTGACCTAAATATTTATGAGTAATTCGGTTCTACAGTACTCTACATTAATGCCTTGCAATAGGACCATGTAAGCAAGAGTAACATGATTATTCACATGCTCCCAGAGACACTGGTAATGCTGCGGATTGGGAAGTCTGAGCCTTTGGATCCTGCAGGTTTCTCACTAGCTCATTTTCTGTGTCTCATTCTCTCTCTGCAGATCAAACATTCCCTGAAGTGTGGTAGAAGGCAGGAAGAATGACACTTGCTAATTTGAATTTCAGAAAGAACCTAAACTTCATTCTGATCTTCAGGTAAGTGTCTGTGAGCCATTTGGCTTTGACACTTGTTAAAACTTAATCACATATTTTTTTTGGTGCCAGGCTACCTTATGCAGACCAAAGAGAGAAGCATGCGTGAGCATGTGCTGGGGTTTGTGGGGGAGGGAATACTTCATTTGTTTGCTCAGGTGATGTGAAGTGAAAACAACACTACTCTGGAAAACACGAGATCAACTTATGAAAACGGAGGAGAGATTAAGTGACAAACTGAAAACCTTAAACCACAGGTGATCAGATACAGTTGCTCTATGCAAGATCTCAAGAAAGAAATATCAGGGAACATGTAAATTATTAATTTAGATCAGGCTTTATTTTCATGTATTCATTCAATTCCTCTTCCCCCAAACTGCTTTTTAAAAATACCCTCAGGCATGTCATGGGCTATATCAAAGTCCATTCTTAAACCGTGGCTGTCAAAAATAAAGGAGAAGGAAAACAATGAGCATATTCTAAATGTCAATGCTAACTAAATGGATTCTTTCCCCAAAGATCTGGATAGCTACAGAGAAATTTGCAACATGTTATCTATACTGTGAAACTCAGTATTAACCACCTAAAGGGTCTCTCTGTACAATGACCAGGGACTTAAAATGAAGAATTCTTCTTTACGTGCCTCATCATCACTGTTAGACTGATGACTGCAAAATATTTTCTGTCCTTTCACTTATACTTAGAAAAGAATTAATTTCAGTCTGGACTGGGCTGCTTCTTTTAGGAGTATTTGAGCCACTGTGTTTTGCCAGCCTGAATGCTTACGGGAGGTCTGTTGCATGATTTTATTCAAATATTGCATATGCCTGGGAAGTCCTGTGCTGAGATAGTCACCCATGTTGGTGCTGATGCAAGATTGACTCACTGTCTGCTTTAGATATCAGACTAAGATGTGGTTTGGTGCCCCAAAAGTCAGGAGCCTGTGTTCCTCACTGAAAGGGGCGGGCACATCTGAAGGATGACTTGTGCAAAGGGGGATGGTATGAATACATCCCATTGTGACTTCTTGCAGACTAAATGCATTGGACAAACAGTATGTCAGTTTTGTGGTGTGTTTAGTAATAGCAAAGTCAGCTGGCATAGGGTATGCTTGTGTGAGAATGGCTTAATGAAAGAAAGAGAAAACATTCCCAGGCTTCCTGGCAGGGGTACTACATGGGATGTTTGGCACGGTTGCAGTCAGCACTGTGCATGTGATTGGTGAAGCGGGAAAACAGACCATTAAATGCTGTGCCATCCAGGTACTGGAGATCCAGTGTGACACTGTGGAACAGAGCAGGGGCGTGTGATACCTTAAACATATTTTCCATCAAATGATTACATGCAGCAGCCCTGCTGCATCCCATGTACTTTCTGGAACAGGATGGTATATGAGCACTTAACAGGTTTGAACCGTGTGAAATATTGTTAGCAAGCACAGTGACCTTGTCTAGGATGTGCTAAAGCAAACCAAGGAGGGTACAAACGAGGATAGTTTGTTCTCCATATTCTTGGTGGACAGGAAAGTAAAATGTGCTTAACCTGTAGCAGAGAAGACTCTAGTGACACATAAGCCTTTCTGAGCAGCACTGAAAGAGGCTGCATACAGGCTGTGAAATTGTTGTCCTCAAGAATCTCTAACTTGGGAAAATACATCTGTTGTGTCTGCTGCGTGGGGTTGAGCACTGGTGAGGGCTGGCAGGGAGATGGTGGTAACAACAGCTGAGTTTTGAGCTGCAGTGAGCACCTGGGCCATACCCAGGAGATGGTTTGATTAAAAGTGCAGCTTTGGCTGGATTTTTCTAAGGCTGGCACCAAGACTCCTCCGTTTCTGTATCAGTGGTCTCAGCCTTCCCTGACAAGCAGCCTTGCTTTATTAGCAGGGAGGACTGAGGCAGATTTTGACAGCAGAGTGAACCAGGAGTTGTGCTCACTGCCAGATATTCAGAGAGCCATCAGGAAGGGTTTGTTTACCAGAACACTTTTCTTCAGCCATTTCCCACCTCAGAATGGAGCCTGATAGTTTTCACATGTGTTGTGAGCACTATTTATAGCTGAGCAGGAAGAACTGAGTTTGCAGCAGAACTGACACCATCATTTGATGCAATGTATGATTTCTCCCCAACTCCAGACATAATAAAACACAATCTGTGATATACATTTTATCTAGAAGCACAATTAATCACAGTGATGAATTCTCATTATCTCTTAGTCTGTTAATAATGTGAAGAAACATTGCTTGACAGATAATGGGTTGAGGAGGAACATTTCTGAATCACTGTTTTACTTATTGTGGACACATCACTTTGCCTCTTTGTGCTTGGCGAAATCCCCAAGGATTATTCCACCTTTCTGAAAAAGCTGAATAAAGATAGATTCAGGTCAGGATATTCTGGAGATAAGAATGTGATCCATACTGTGCTACATCACTATCTTTTCATGATAGTTTCTAATGTGCATTTTTAATGTTTTTGAGAAGATAATTATTGCTAGTTTTCAATCTATTAATGCATACATAGAATTTTCTGTTATTCCTAAAAAGCATAGACTTATTCTTAATGTAAAAACTGGGTCTTGAGGAAATTACAGTGCAAATGTGTCTTGTCACTGGGGAAAGGCTGTGCTTGTGAACTGCAAACTGGCAATGGATGGTGTGGTGCTACTTGGATGGAGCTTGATAAGGATGTAATACCTCCCCTTCGATCTCCTGGATATGCGTCCAGTGTCCAAATAAAGGAGGCTGCAGGCTCATTCCCTGTCTCCATAGATCACCAATCACATCACATTGTGATCCATGGGTCAAAACTGAAGCCAAGAAGGTAGAAAGAGAGGTTAGACCCTCTCCTTCCTGTGCTCTGCTTATCCAGGTTTTTTTCTCCCCTGTCAGTACCCCAGTGGGCAGGAATGACTGTTTTGGCAGGACACCACTCAGGGACAACAGGAGGAGGAAGAGGACGATGCCCAGCAATTTGCTTGCAGCATATCATCAAGCACTGGCTGCAGCTTTGCCCTCAAGGATCTCATTCTTGCTGACAAGCCCTTTTTTGTACAGGATGTTGTAATTGTGGTTTCCAAACAGCATGATTGAGATAGTTGGTGTGATTGCTGGACCTCAAGGCCCAGTGGCTCTGTTGAAGGCATAATCGAGAGAAACTGCTCTGGCTGCCACCCTCCCACACCTTGCAGCAGCCTCTGAGGGGCACTGAGAATCCTCTGGGAGGGGAGGCTGCACCCCTGACTGTGTCTCAGGTGTGCCCTGTAGGAGCAAGGGCTGCTTTGCTGCTCTTCCAGGGACTCTCACGCACAGGGCTGTACCCACCTTCAGGCTTGCAGACCCTTGGTAGCTGAGCTAGCAGTGGTGGCATCTCCACAGTCTGCCTAATCAGGGGCCCTTGTGCTATATGAGCATCTCTGTGCCCTCTTATTCTTACTCCAAGCACAGGCACAGCCTCTATTTGCAAGTTCAGCCAATGTCAACACTAGGGAAGGCATGGGGAGGGCTGACACCTGGCCTGCACCTGGCTGTGGCCCTGGTTTCTTCCTCTCATTCCCAGCCATTTTCTGAGACCCTGTGTCTTATGTAGGGTTGCATGGTGGGCTCGTAACATCTACACAGTGTGGAAAAATGGGAGGATGAGTGATGGATGACTTATTGCACACCACAGAAACAGCACCCCAGGGTTTTCTTTGTGCATGATCATGGGAGGTACAGCTACAGATGCTGGGAATGACTCAAACGCTTTTAGTGTGCAGGCACACAGGGTATTCTGGATGCTCTCAGGAGTTTTCTGTCTGAGTGTTGTCTAAGCATCCACTAAAAATAAGGGTTTTGTTTTTATCGCAGTGGCAGAATACAAAATTCACATCAAATCCAACTGTGCCCTTAAGCTGCTTACAGACAGCACACTAGACTTTCCTGCCTTGGTCAGAACACATGAAATTTGGGACCAAGTCCGAGTTTTCCATACTGAAGCAGGATATTGTCAGGAAAAAAGCCCCAACATTCTAATAGGAAATAGGTACTTGACTAAGAGGGTGTGGTGTGTATTTGTGGAGGCTTCAGATTGTGTGCAGGCTGTGTTTCAGCAGGAAGGCTCCAGGTATGCATTTTCCATGTCAGCAGGCATGTGCTTCCTAAATCCATCTGCCCACCTAAGCAAAACCTGCACTCACTGCCTGCAAGTCCTCTAAACACATCTCGTGTATCACAGGATGTATAAAGGGTTTGAGTGGAATGTTGCTCATGAATGGGTAAAAACCAGAAAAATTATAGGAAAAAAATGTTGAAAGGAAAGAAAATGGCCTCCTGGAGGAAGAGGAAGACAAGCAATATAGAGACAGTCCAACAATGTGATAGATCCAGAGGCAGCTCTAAAGTTCCAACACAATTATTCCTGGACTTTGTCATCTTAGCAGCTTTGGCATGTAGTCCAGTAATTGGGAACAGGGAATAATGATCAGAGCATCAGTAGGTTGCGGTTTTGTATAGCTCACCATAAGCTTTCTCTTTCCTGTCAGAAGGTATGTGTATTTGTTTTTCAAAATACCTTTAAACCTTCTCACAAATATTACTTTTGATGACATTGATTTTTGAGAAATCCTGCTGATGAAGTAATGAAACTTTCTGAAACAATATTTTCTCATAATGCTATATTTTATGAGGAGTCCCCTGTAGCTCACTTTTATTAGAAAATATGTACATACATAGATTTGTTCTAAGTACAAGGATCCATACTAGCAAGTGTGATCTTGTGAACACTTTTTCCAGTATATATTTACCATTTTGAGTAAAGTTGTGTGAAAGACTTGTGAGTTTTATGAGTGCATAGCAACACAGACAGGTAAAACATTAAATGCTTTTAGCAGCAGCTGTCCTTTGCTATTCCCTGTTACTTTTTAAGACTAGGAAATGCGTTTGATGAAAGAGAAGGACTTTCAGATATAGTGAAGGTAAGCTCAGCACACTGCCTTCTCACTGTTCTTGGACTTGGTCCTCCCCAGCTTTGTGTGCAGAATTTCTCTTGGCTTCAGTGGTACTTTTCCACCCAGATGGAGAGGTCTGTTTAACAGTTCATGTGTGCTATTAAAGCACTATAAAGAGCTGGAAATGGAAGATATCACAGGCTTAATTAAACATTCATATGTTATTCTTCTCAGAAATATTAAGGTAAGAAATTACAAAGGCTTGGAGGCTACAACAAAGTAGAGAATACTTGAATCTAGTTATGTCAGAGAGGATGAGGACCACATTCCCTCTTAATGGCTCAAGGTGTAATTTTCATTATTTCATCTGTCTGAGAAATTTAGAGGAGTGTCGTCCAGACTGCTTAAAAGATTTGCCTCTGTATGGTATACTGATACATATATCAAACCCATAGGTTAGTCAATATTCATGCTTGTATGATATAAATATCATTCACAGTATGACGTAACTAATGACCTACTGAAAAGTTCAGAGTGGGAAAGAAAGTGATAAGAATCAATATTTCTGAAATAATGGACATGTCAGAGCTACAGGATAGAAAAACTGATTTTATTTTATTTACTTTTTAATATGAAGAAACAGACAACTGTTGAGCATGCAGTAACCTTAGAAGCCAAAGCAAAATGGGCTACTCGCAAAGGCATTCAATTGTTTGGGTGTAATCAATAATTAAACTTTAATCTTTTTGGATCAATTAAATATTTGGACAAAAAGTAGTGGTCTACTGTGAAAAATCTGTGAGAAATCTGTATATCTCCAGTTTCTATTCCTCTGCTGTAGTCATTAGCATGCTGCCTAGTTAAAGAGATTTTGATTCCTTGTTTAAGGCATTCATTTTACTTTCATTTTTTGTATTCAGCTAACATTATAATGCTCTTAATAGAGATATATGTTTAGCACCATAGTCTATACAATAGAACAAGGGTAGAAAGTTGCATAATGTTTGATAATAATACTTTTTGTGCAATATTTATGAGATCAATTAAACCAAAAGTGTGCTCTGAAAAAGGAACGATCCAGAAAACCAGTCCTCATTGTTTCTTGGCCTGCTCCTCCTTAAAATTTCTAGCAATCAGGAAAAACCTCCGTAGGTCTATTACTCATTGCTTTGTTGGCCTTTCACACTGTATTATTTCTCTCACCTTTAACCTAATTCCCCTTATTGCAATCTTTTCTGTTTTTCAGAGATTATGGAAAACAATTCATTGCCTGCTTTCACAAAAAGTCATTCTGAAAATTTGAGAACTCCTATCAGACCTCCTCCTAGTGTTTCCCCTCCTGGATTAAGCTTTGCAAGCTCAGTTCTTTCAAAGTCTTATGTTGGAATAGTTTTTTAAAGTTCATTCTTACTTTGGGTTTTGGGACTTTCTCCTGTATTGACATGTAATAACCTGCCGTGATCACAGGGATCCAGGTGAAGAATTACCAGCTCTGAGGAGAAAGGGAGCAATATTTTGTGTATTTATCATAAAATGTTCTAATTTTATCTAACCCAGCATGATTGCTTCTTAGGCAATTGTACAGTTTTATTGCTTGTTTGTGATCCATTCTAATTGCCAGATTCTTTTTTTGCACTGTGTTTGTCTGGTTAGTCATTCTCCCTTTTATATTTGTGCAGGTAATTTTACTTGTAGAGGTACATATGAATTCACTTAATTGCTTAGCTGGATTCAGATTTCTGCTGTGCATCAAGATAATTTAAAATGTACATTCTGCACTCTAATGAGTTTGGAGTCTTTTTAGCTTAGTGTAATTTTCAAATGCAAAAAGCATCTTAATCATCTACCAGTTCAGTAACGAACACATCATGCAGATTCTTGCAGAACTTGACCTGATGCATCTTGCTCATTTAAAAATGAGTCACTAATAATTATTGGTAACTAATTCTGTGAATGGGATTTCCCAAATAACTACCTGCCTTAAATCTGCTTGTCTATGCAAATGTCCTGGGAGATGTCAAAAGCCAAAATCCAGATGCATGACAGTGTTTTT
The DNA here is from genome assembly GCA_013390045.1 of Picathartes gymnocephalus. Lineage (NCBI taxonomy): Eukaryota > Metazoa > Chordata > Aves > Passeriformes > Picathartidae > Picathartes > Picathartes gymnocephalus. The sequence continues at coordinate 40,968 of WEKY01024167.1, forward strand.
TCTCTTCTGTCCTTAAAGCTTGTTATCTACTGTAGAGAGAAATAAATTTGTGTTGCTGTTCCCATGAACAGAACACATGGAGTCTTGCTATGTTTCCATCCCAATTCCAATAGCTCAGTTTATTAGAAGCAAGTCTCTTTTATAGTGTACATCGTGACAAGCAATACTTGATTGGCTAACAATCAAAGTCTAGACCCCCACAGGCTAAACAGCGTAAATAATTCTCTGAACCAATAATGAGCGAAGCACGTACAAGGTCGCAGGTGTTCCGTGCTTATCTAATTGTTTCGAATTCTTTCTCTTGTAGAGCTGAAGTTCCTCATGAGAACAACTACACTGCTGTAGTTCAGTATGGGAGAATGTTTACACTTAACAGAGAAAAGCTACTGCATGGCTATAGCTGAAAATCTTTCTCTTAACTGTCTTCTTGCCTCCATAAATTTGCTCTCACATGATTTATTTATTTGAAATTAATTTGTCTCTTAAATCCTGTTCATATTCGAAATTCTTACAAATAGACCTTTTCATTATTTGTTCTGATACTTTCCTGGTAATTGACATCCTTTTTGACATTTTGAAAGTAAATGTTTGCCCTTTCTAGAGTTCTGGAATCTGTGTCCTTTAAGTTGCTAAAGACTATTGCTGATGGTTAATAAAATGTTTTCAGTGTTCGCAGAACTGAATTACACCAGACACAACTAACTTGAGAACAACTGCATTATTGATGTAGAGTCTACTGTTGATTTTTTTTTTTTTGGTTAAGCCTGATTTTCATTCTTCTATTTATGATTTTAGTGGTGTTGGCTATGACATTAAAACTGATCTTTTAAGCAAAGGCTAAAGCACAAAGATCATTGAACACTTTCAAGATAGAGTAATAATGCTGTAATTATGATAGCTTAAGAGTATAAGCAAGGAAAGGTTGTGGAGCAAAAACAAACTCTCCCATTAATCCAATTGATATAGCTGGAAAACTATATAGCATCTTCCTCCATTTGGAAGCATCTATATAGCATTCTATATCCTCTATTTGGAAGCATCTATAAGCACTATATAGCATCTTCCTCTATCTTTCCTCTAGTTGGAAAACTATAGCATCTTCCTCTGTAATGGGGCTTGTGTTCCTGAAGACTTTTCGGTTTTTTAATACTAAATTAGTCAGCTTTATAAAAGGTATAGCTTCAGTCCCCTGTCTAATCCTGTCTGAGTCAACATTTAGCCTATTTGCTAGTAATTAACTGTATTTTGTTGTTAACTATTACCTTTTTTTTCTCTTCTTAACAAAGCACTTAAAAGTGTCTTCTTCTCCTGACTTTTTTTCCCTTTCCCTGTTACAGGCCTGCTCCTGAGCCCATAGAAGTATTTCCGCTATGGATTTCTGCCATCCTTTCATACTGGTCTTTAGTAATTTGTGCTACTTCCATAGTTAATTTGATTATGCATATTTTTATGTGTTTTTCCTGGATATTGGATCATTGAGGAACGCATGATCAGGGCGGGCCAGTGTTCTAGAACACAGTGTACATTTCCTCTAGACAGACATAACTGGCATTGTACAGATGCTGCGTACCTAGCATAGGATGGTCTCCGCAGCTAAAGCAAAAGGTAAGAAGGCAAGAAGTGCCTGCAGTTTAAAAAAGTAAATGAGACATGAGGGCTGATATTGTGTAATAAAAAACAAGAAGCATGCTGATGGTTTCTCTTTTAATGTATTTACTTTTGGTTCCCCCTAAAGTAATACTAAAACAACAGAGAAAAATATTGTTAAGTAGCTGGAGTTGTCTATAGTCATCTTATTGATTCCATGGGTTGTTTTTGGTTTTCTTTCACTTCTATATGAAGCATGAAGAAGGACTAAAAAATTTGCCTCAACACGTTAATAGCATTAAATACATTTCTGGACTTTGAGACGTACCTCCAGATGACACAGAATTTTTTGTCTATAGAATTATGAATGTTGTGATCATGGGAAAAAAAGTGTGTTATAACAATGGATCATTTGATAGCTGTGTGTTGTAAAATCCTCCTCTGTGTACAAGTTAAATTACGTTTGGTTAAAAGTTCCATAAGCGCAGAGTTACTGATGGCATCATAATCAAGTGAAGAGAACAGCATGTAGAGACGCAGAATTCTTATGAGCAGCTTCATTGCTGAAATGGCTGTTTTTCAACTGTCTATAAGAGAGAGAGAGAGAATGGTATTTCAAAGATAACATTTTATTGCACACTTGATTTCCAAGGGCAGATGGACACTTAGGTATATTGGGCTAGTTTCAAGCCCTCATTTCATTTTTATCAGGGCTAATTGTGGTGGTATTCTGAATACTCATGTATACTGCAGGAACCTGCTGGAGCCTCAACTCTCCACGAAGTAGTTTGTATAAAAGATGATACATATCTGTACATATGAATATAGAATTTTAAATGTGCATGTAAACACAGAATCTATAGAAATTCTTTTAAAGCGAGTGAAATATTCCACAAATATAGGAATCAAAGTGCAAAATCTGGTTCAACAGTTATAATTATTTATGAAACCTTGAAGACATGTTATCAGTGATCTCTGTTCACTGTGCTGGTTCTCTCCTGCTACCTCTCCAAACTTGGCCATTGTTCCCTTCTTTGATAGGTGAATCGAGAAAGAGAGAGAGGATTGTATTTCCATTGGTTTGTGTATCTGGGTCTGCTCTTCTTTTCCTCTTTTTCTTTCCAAATTTAGCCTCAATTTCTTTGCTTGTGCTCAGTCAGTGATGACTTCTTAGTGAAGCACTGGGCATCAAGATTGTATGTTATGCATATAAAGGATCATATAAAGTTAATTATATTTAAATGTTTATTGTAACACATGAAACCAATGTATTCCTTGAGCTGAGGCTCAGTGTAGAATGATGTGTACCTGCTTGGAAAATGTTAACATGCTCACTGGGCTTTACAACATAATCACTCATGAGATTGGCTCTAAAGAAGCAACATACTTTGCCCATAACTTAAACGTGTTCATAATTGACTTCACTCTCGATAAACAAGGAATAAAATATATATTAGGAACAAGAGCACGTTTCAATCTACTGCAAACATAGATCACTAAAGAGAATAAATCATAAACCAGCCAACTATGTTTTTTTCCTCCTGCTTCCTCTCCAAGATCAATTAAGACTCAACATGTTTTTCTTCTCCCTAGTTTCCTTTTATCTGTTCTCCTTCTCATGTTTCCATGTCCTTCCCCCCGTACTCTTTATCTGATGAGGCTAGTGCTGTGGGATAATGAGGTAATTCCTGGTAGTATTGGAAGTCCCAGACACCTGGATGATACAATTTCTTTTCTAACCCAGACTGGGTCAGATAAGACCTTGGGTATTTCAGTGGTATATGTTCAGGTTATGTCAGTCCTTATGGGGCCCAATAAAATTTCTGTGTACTGGAGAATATGCAAATGTCCATCTTTAGATATAGTGGTTTTGGTCTGGAAAATTTGATTTACATGAGTGGCTAGGAAATAGCCTAGATATGTAATGAACCAAAGTGTTTTACCTTTGTCTTCATCTCATCCAACACTTTACAGATGTCTAACCCCTGGCTCTCTTTCCTTGGCATGGATCCAGTTCTGATTTTGCACCTACTCACTCTCCATATGCAGTGGATACTCTCAATCTAGTGAACTTTTAAATACAGCTGCTTTGCATACATTGTATCAACGAAATATTAGCCTCTCTCATCCTTGCAACTCAACGTTCGTGCAAAAAAATACTCAAAAAATACCATTCCCCAGACTAATTTTTTCAACAGAGCCTAATCTAAATTAGTTCTCAAAGTAGCTTCCATATTTTTAATTTTATGTAGCCATTAGAATTGCATGATTATTTCTTTAAAAATTGGATTAATTTAGATTCAATAAAGCAATTATAACCAGCAAAGGGATTAACAATTAAGAGACCTCCAAAAAGGCTAATTACAGCGCCAGTAATTTAGCTGACTGTGTGATGATTCAACTCAGATTCCAATTTCTTAAGCTTTCGTGTACTCACTCTTCTCACTGGTGCTTTAATAGCAAGATTGCATGCAAATACTTGCTTCTCTGTGGCTGAGGTCTGTGCTGCTTTGGGTCAAAATTGATTGCTGAAGTTACATGACTGAAGTGCCTTAGGTGAAAAAAAAAAATCACTAAAAATAAACCATCCATTAGACAGTTATGTAAAGTGTGCAGCGTGACAGTCACTAGTGCTCACAGGATGGAAGAAGTTCTGCAAATAAGGTCGATAGAATTACCACTCACTTACCCCTTAAATATCAAAGCCATACTGCTGACAGCATTTGGGGGTGATTATAATTGCAAACCACCTGCTACGTGAGCATATGTGGTCAGATGGTTTTCTTCCTTAGAGTAACTGCTCTTCAGCCAATATTCTGAGCTCACTGAGTCATATTTCATTTAAGAGCATGGATGGCCATGGCTGTGTAAAGCACCTTCTCCTTTATTGTTCAGATCTGTCTGCTGACATTAATCACCACTACTCCACTGGAGTTGGTGGACTCCTAAGGGTTTATGCCAGTGGAGGTCACACATGTTTATTCAGTCAATCAATAAACATGGAAACAATGATAATACTTTTGTACGCTGATTAAATAAGTAGTTTAAATTTGTTAATACTTGCCAAGATAGATACTGCCACTCTCATTTCCGTAAAAATCTGAGCTTTAGGTTCTGACATGTTGAAATCAAGGAGGTTTTCACTTAACCTCAGGGGGCTTTGGCTCAGAACCACAGTCCAACAGGGGGCTTTGGCAACAGAACCACAGTGGTGAAATAGACTTTATTTCTAGCCTTTTGTAGAATGTATTCCAGAAGTATTTTCCTTTGTTTAGACCCTAATTCTGTTTGTTTTCCCACATTTTATCTTTGAAGAAAAAAAGTCAAACAAGAGAGAGCAGGATTACAAGTGTCTCTGAAGGGGATGTCATACAGTCAGTCAGTCATCATTTAGCAGCTCAGCAGTACAAAAACTGACTAATGTCTCCCTTTTTCAGTTTTCATTATCCTTTCCCCACCCTAAGACCTTGCTATCAGCCCCAGCAAGTAACTAGTATTAAAGACCTCCTCTCGCTTTTCAAAAATGGAAGAAAAAATTAGCTTTTTCTTTTCTTTTGATTGTCCCAGTTTATTCCCTGAGTCTCAATGGGGCTGTGCAATCTGAAATCTGACCTTTTCAAATTGGGTTTGAAGAATGAAATAACAGCATAAAGCTCTTTCTTCACATTTTTGTTCATATGCTTTGTGGCTTGCAATCCTACAGTATCCAAGAGTTCAATTAGGCAGTATGTGATTGGCAGGTTCCTGAGTTAAATAGCTGGGATGGGATCATATACTTAAAATAGCTTTAAAAGAAAACCTGTGGACAGACAATCAGTCAGACAATCTTTTCAGGCGCTTGGAAAGCCCCTACTTTTCTAAGCACTTGCCCTGTAAACGATCTGGAAGTCTTGCACATAAAGTAGTTTAATATAAAAGATTGCTTGGAGGCAGTTAATATGCAAACATACCCCTTGATGTAGTATCTAAGAGGCATTTTTTGAAGTTGTTTTTTTCAGAAGTATTGTTGTTGCTCATTATGAGTGTGACATCACTTCCCCTGACCTTGTGATATGTGCACTCTCTGTGCTCTAACTTTTAACTTTTTTAAGATCAAAGCTTCAGTTCTTCTGAATTCAAGCCCACCTTTCCTTTTGCACTGTAATTTCCAATATCTAGAGGAAAAATTTACCAACAAAGCAAGGGAAAAAGAAAGGCAAAAAAATTTCCTGTCTTTCCCTGTTGCTAGATTCTGCAATTTGTTGGACAAAATTTCCCTACTTTTATGCTGCTATACTGGTCTAGAAATCTCAGTTCTGAAGCCTGGGTATGCCAGGAAAATAGGAAAGAATGTCTTGCTTTTCTGTTCTTGAAAGAGTGTCACTGCATAGTGTACAATTGTCCATTTTTATTCATTTACAAATTTACAAATATTAAGCTTTTACATTGAGAATTTAAGAGTCAAGAATAAGTTCCAAAGCCCCCACCCATCTTTTAACAAAGCTGAAAAGAACAAACACTCTTTTCTCTTTGTATAGCAGCTCACAAGTTGGAGCTTTTGACCAGCATGTAGAAAACCTCAGTTTTGTTCCTAAATTCTGTGTATTTAAATCCAGGTTTCTTCCCTTTGAAGAGTGCCCTGTTACTCCTCTAGACACTCTCTATCCTTTCCTTTAAAGCTTACAAAAAAACTTACAGAATACCCTCTGGGACCCAAGGAGGAGGGTTGGATGCTTTCCCCACCAGCCCAGGTGTCACTTGGGAGGAGAGGCACCTGCAGGTTCACCTTTGTGGGTGCTCCTACGGAAGGGTGAGAAGGATGAAAAGGTGCTCCTGAGAAGGATGGCTTGGAATCATCAACAGCAGAAAGGGAGAAATTGGACCAGAGTTCTCCCAGATCCAGTGAGCGCTCTGTATACAATGCAGTATTTTATGTGTGATGCTATGGAGTGCTCCTCATGAGAAGGTTTTCTACTCCTCATCTGGAGCTCATGAAATCCCAGGGAAGGGTGAGATTTAGTGGTTGCATCTCCTTGCTCTGAGCGTTTCCTATCAGCCAGCTCTGAGCAGATCCTCCTCAGCATGCTCCTTTTGTGATGATCTCATGCTGTCAGGGGGGAAGCAGAGAACAGATCAGAGCACAGATATATCAGGGGTTTTTTTGGTAAATCATATTAAACACTGCCAACAGTTTTGATATTCCCCCTGAAAAAAACATATAATCCAGCAAGAATATTTAGGCAAAAGAGCAAGAAGAATGGCAATAAATATGAAACAGATCACTATGTGAACATATACTAAATGGATTAAGACCTTTTATTTCAGAGAAGAGACACTGAAATAAAGGCAGTAGGAATATGAGAGAGAACTAGAAAATCACAAAAAGAGAAGGAGATGGAGAATAATTTTCTACCATTTTTTACAATACAAGAGCTGAAAATTACCATGTAGCAAGAAGCCAGGGAAACAATACATGCAACTTTTCACACCAAGTTGTTATGGAGACCAAAAATATGAGTGGATTTTGAGGTTTTTTTGCATATATATGTCTCCGCACACACACACACACACACGGAGACAGAGATATATATATATATATATATGTAGCTACTAGATATAATTGGCCTGATTCAGTCTTTATTAGGGGAATTCTCTAAACCTCTGCTTGGAAAATTTCTATACTCTTTCCCTAAGCACCTCATGTGCTCTTTGTGGCCCTCTGTTCTCCCCTGGACACTGTGATGAAGACTGAGTCACATAACAGCAGGTTTCTGGGGCAGTGTGGTGGGACGCCAGGAGAAGGAGCTACCACAGACTGCACCTACCAATATTGTGCAGACCTGTCTTTAGAAAGGACATGGGAAATCCATGAACGCAGCAGGCATTAAGGAAAACTGAGTCTGCAGGAACTGGGGCTGAGCTGAAGAGCTGTTGAAGGAATTAATTTGTAATACATGAAGAGAAACTCTGCTCTTAGTAAAACAACCATAGGAAGCTTTTACAGGGTAAAAGACTGGGTTTCTAATCCTCCAGGGTAACTGACAATATATAATCCATGGAGGATTTTTACTGTTACTTTTCTCTTTCTTTCTTTTTCCTGGTTGAAGAGTTGATTAAGCATAAGTCTAAATTTCCTAATCAGTACAGAAAAGCACACCATGCTTGAGACTTTCTCTGAAATTAGTTTTGAAGTTGATACTTTTGAGACAAGAGGACCAGGAATATAGGATGAGTATCTATATGTCTTTATATGTCTCAATTTTTAGTTTAATATGATATTATGATATTAACAGCTTCAAGCCTATGACAACTTTCTGTTAGGAAATCTGAGTTAGGAAGATCCTAGACATTAGCAGGAGAGCTACAGAGGCTTATGAAATATAACATGCAAAACTTTCAGGAAAATCAATACAAAAGTTTCCCTACTCTTTCTTATTCAATGAACCCATTCTTAAGATAGATAGCACTAATTTCCAGTAGAATTGCAGGAAAATAAGCACATGGCTTCTGTAACCTGAGGACTGACATAATCTTAATGAGAAAATGTTCCAATTTTGTTAGAGGATTACTTCCATGAGGCTACAGAGCCCTTAATGAACGGGAAGTTCTCACCTCCAACACAATGATCTGCAGTTTCAGGGAGGTTAAAGAAAAAGATCTGGGTGAGGAATTTGTAGTTGGCTTTAGCTGGATATTTTTTGCTTGTTCTCATTACAAGAGAACATGATACTATTGAGGAATAAAAAAACCCCCATGAAGCATATCGAGATTATAAGTATTTTGTTTTCCACAACTGGCAGTGTTTAAAATATGTTCTGAAATACTCCCATTCTCTCAATATGTTCCCTAGTGCATTCTTCACTTACTGATGTTATTTTTCATCACATGGTGTTATTCCTTACAGACGACTGTATCTTACACCATTTGAGCAATTAATACAACCCTGCCACGATCAACAGGAGGAACTAACCCCCCAATTTTGTAAGTCTTCTAGAAGTAAATATCTGCCATATAGTTTCCACTTTTGATCCACTTATGTCTGGATTACTTTGGAGAAATTAATGTAGTGCTCCTAAACAGCACCCAAGCCCCCAAAGACGTAACACTTAAGAGTAAGATTTTATATATCTCAGCCTAAATCAAGCATTTCAAATTTGTTAAATGAATTTCACCCTTAAATGCCTGTTTCCTTCTAGATCATTATTAAGAAAACCTTTTGGTATCTGTCCTGCACTGCTGCATTGCAGACATCTCACAATACAAACTGCATCCAGGGTTCATAGACAATGTCAGGTCACAGGTGGGAATACTGATGAAAGAAATATATTATTTTGTTCCATACCAGGGACTCTGATACAGCCACTTGGTTTGTTTGTTTCAGTTTGTTGTGGACATCCTGTGTACTGTAATAGTGAAAAGGAAAGCTACCTTTTGTTATCCTGCCTGCTGCTGGAGCATTTGGAAAGAAAATAAAAATGACACTTTTCCCTTACAGGAAGGGATGAAACACAGGTAATAAGGAGGAAGGGACTTGGGGCAATAGTGCAGGGTATGATCTACAACAAGGAGCAGATTCAAAACTACGATTTAGAAGTGATGAGCAGAAGAATAATCGTCTGGAGACCAAGTGAGGTAGGGTCAATGTAATGCAGGAAGTCACTGAAACTTGCTGTCTTGCAAATAAAGACTGTCAAAAAAAAACCCTCAGTAAAACAAAGCACACTACAAAAGCATCCCCTTCGAAATCTCCCTGTGAAGGAGTGAAATATCTTCCAAAGGTTTTCCTTTACTTATCTCACCCTGCAAGTCTGAGTAATCTCCGTTTAAAGAATATCATTACAGTTTGTTGTTGTTGTGGGAATGAATCAAGCTTAGGTTTAGAGACTGGAGTCCTGTTGGTATCTTCTAGCAAGTTCCATTGCAAGGCAAAAGGTGAAGAGTTCCATAGCAGAGCAGAACACCTATGATAGTCAATTTATCAGCATTACTATAATATCACTTTTCTACTGAAAGCTTTGTTCCATAATAGTTTACCAGAATTTCATATTTCTCATGTCCCTACTATGAGGCAAAGTTCTAGCTGTTTCTTGCTCTTGCATGTGCTGCAGGTTAAATACATTTCATCTGTATAATCTGCAGGTAGAGCAGGAATTTTTGTGGTGTGCCATAATATGGACAGGTACTGTATACAATAGGTTCTGAAATTCCTTACTGTGTTTGAAAGGTTGAATGAATTCTGTAAAACATAAGGTCATTTCTGAACTCCCTAGAAACCTGAGCAGGGCTAGAGCAAAAGTCAGCTGTAGAGCAGGTGATCTGAAATGGCAGAGACCTCTGGATGAAAAGGATGCTCAGAGCTGCCAGTGAGGGAGGAAGAAGAAAGCTTTCATGGGGCAGGTCAGAGGACTGGTTCAGTGGGAGGGGAGTGAGATCACTGGATGCCTTGGTGCAAATACTTTTGTTCAGATACAGATACATGTTTATACTCATCTGCACTTCAGTTATCACCCTTCAATAAGTGAGTGGTGTTTAAAACTCAGGAGCATAACCAGCCCCTGAGAAACATTATTGCTGAAACTCAGTTCACAGTCTATGTGTCCGCCTTTTGCTCATTCTTGTCTCATTAGAGCCACTCGAGTCCCCACCAGCCTGAATGGAACAGGAATAGGAGAATAGATTATTTTATGTGGAAAACTATTGCACAGTAGACCACACAGCTACACTTTCATACTTTCACACAAGTCTATCCCCAGCTGTCATGATTTTACAAAGGTTCCCCTATGTTCCTCTCACAAATGATGTGAAGGAAAGTTTTGAGAGAAGAGAAGAGCACTTAACTGAAGACTTTCCTTGCAGTGAGGGTTGGCCAGTGTTTTAGTGGAGGCAATTTAATTTCTTCCGTACTGGCCATGTACTGACTGATGCAAGCCCCTACTCTGTGCACTCCTGTGGCTGCTGCCCCACCAGCACGGGGCTGCTGCTGCTCCAGCGTGGCCCTGCAGAGCTGCAGGCTGCATTTAGTGACATTCAACACAGATGCAGAGCTGCTGTGCAGGGCTGCTGGGGAAAGAAGTGACTTTTTCTTAGTGCTCTTTTTGAGAGAGGTAGCCATGCCGGGCCTCTTCCATTGTGCACACCAGAGCCTGGAGCAGCTGCTCAGGCTATTGATCAAATGAAGAAATGCTGTCAGCCCCTTGAAGTCAGAACCATTACAAGAGGTACATATGGTGGGAGAATACAAGCCCAGCGATGCATCTCTGCAAGTCAGAGGGAGGCTCTTCCAACTCCATATACTTTTTGAATTAATTTAACTTTCAGACATCAAAAGGTAGACAAAAAATATAAACAGGCAAAATACATGAAGAAAGGAATTGAATTATAAGAATGCATCGTATTACAGTATTTCAGTCACATTCCCGCCACACAGGGAGCCAGTCAGAAAACTCCCTATGTTTTACAACCCATTATATGTACTTTGCACTTCAAACTATTCTATAAAACAACCGATATCCTGAAAAATGTTCCAAAAATAGGATCAGGAAGTGAGCTTATATAGTGGGTTTGGAGCTCAGCAGTGTGAAGAGTTTTGTTGGTATTGCTGTACCTCAGGTCAAATTTTTAGAAGTGGTAAAAATGGTTCTTGGAGCTCCATGTGTATAATTGGTCTACAATATGTATGTGATTTTTTTCTCACTTACCTTTGCAGTACCTTCGCCTCTTTTCTGTCCTACAGTCTCCATGTACCTATTCCCACCAGTTTTTTGACCACATCACAAAAATCAGCTCCATTTCCATTGTACCTGCTGCTATTTCTCAGCTCCACTGTAGCTTGCTGTCCTCTTGGGCTCTTTTACTTCTCTTGTCTATCATCTCCCAGATTTCAACTGCTGGGATGTGCAGACACCTGGGTTGCTACCATTGTATCTGTACTATGGAGTGATCTCACATCACACCTTTTCCTCAGCCATCAGCTGTATTTTGGGGGACTAGTGTATATTAAATACCCTCTACAGTCTTTTGCTTGTCCTTATATGCCATTATCACAATATAATTCCCTCCTGTCAATTTACTATAAATATTTTTAATTTGGCATGAGAATCTGTTGCCTTGTAGCTCCTGTTATCTAAAAGGAAAAGCATTTTCAGCTCCTTGTCACACATTAAAACTTGTTTTCTTTTCTATCTATAATTTTTGCTATCATCAAATTGAATAACTTCAATATTCTAGTTGGTGCATCATTCAGGGATATATTTTACATGAAAGACACAAATCAGAATTCGTTTACAAAATCCAATATGGTATTCTCATCTTGAGGTTGGACTCTTTCAGAGACAGTAACATACACCAAAGCCTCTCATGTTATCTTGTTACTATGGAAACAGTGATGCAGAACAGTTATGGGTGGAGATCTGTGACATTAGAAAGCACAGTATAAAACTGATATACTCCATAGCCTGCATTTTTATTCATCCTCAGTGCTATATAATAGCATAGTAGAATAGTTGTGATAGTTATCTTGCTCATGTGTATGGCTAAGTAATATCATGTAGAAAAGGAAATAATAAAAGAAAGGAAAGTTTGAGACTGAATAGGGAATAAAGAATCAGACCTTTTGCCACTGATTTATTATATGTCTTTGGAAAATACTTTTGAACAAATCAGTCTGTCTCTCCGCTCCCCAGCTGTAACATGCCCTCTTTTTCATTCTCCTCTTGTTTTCTTTATTTAGATAACAAAGCTTTTAATGTAAGAATGCTTCCTGCTGTGGTTTTAGAGTGCATGGCACAATTTTGGGAAGGGTTTCATTAGGCAACAGCAGTACAGCATAATATATCTACTGTAATAGAGCTGTAAAAAGACTTTGTGCTGGTAGAAGCAAGGCCTAGTGTATAAACAAATTTTTTTACAAGGTAGATGGCATTCATTCTAGGGAGTTGGAATGGTCAATGGAATAAATATTTATGCCCTGTGGAAGTAACTAAGAACAGAAGGTGATAATGCAACATGATATGTAACCACAAAGAATAACATTGCATTCTGAAGAGAAGTTTGTGTGCAGGAATACTTATCTGGTGTTTCTTTAATTATAAAAATCGGTGCCATGGCAGAACATCATTTTCCCCTACACAATTTGCCATGCTTCTATCTGTAGACCATCCTAATTTCACTATCACAACTTCTCTAACTAACTTTTAACATGGAGAAGATGTTTCTGTGGTTTTTTTGTTGCGAGCACAGATTTTGTTGACTGAAGCTTCCTGTTGGAACTGGTTGTTGAATGTTCTTTATACTAAGTAAAATATTCATGGAAGTATTTGTTTATTAGTATTACTATTTAATATTTCCTCATAGATTTTGTATTTCTAATGGAGTCCCTAGACAGCAGATAGAGAAAATTTTTTGGTAAGAGAGATTAATAGAAAGAATATCTGCTCAATGAATGATTATGTTCACTGTTAATGCATTTGTATTGTAATGCCTAGAAAATGGAACCACAGGCCAAGCTGATACCAGACAAACACTGACTAAGGCAAGGGACAAGCTACTGTGTTCCAGTGATTCAAACTTAGAAATTACAATATCAAAGCAGGGTGGAATGGAACAAAAAAAAGGCATTTGAACTTCAGCCTCTCAGTTTTCTTGCTACTGTTAGTTGACATGAGGTCTGTGCCAGATTTGTGTTTTCCATGCTGATAAGCCCTCATCTCCAATTTCTGGCAGCAATTCTAAAACAACACTCTTCGAAATACTTCAGTTGCTTTCTGCTATGGCAACTATGAATGAACTGATGACTGATGGTTAAAAGGATTGTTGCCTACATAAAGGTGGTTTTTTTACCTCGAATTCAGGGGAAACCTTACTATTGACACTAATTTCTTTATTCAGACTGCTTGTTACTTCTCATGGTGTAGGGTTTTCCACAACCAACAGATTTTTGGCCATGCCCAGATTCTTCATTCCTGGAAGAGAGTCTGAGATCTTCAGGTTACCACACACCCCATCCCATTTCATCTTCTGGTGAACCTTGTGTTTTAAAAAGATGTAAAATTTTCTGAAAATCAATGTAAAAAAGCTGTGTTGTTTTGTTTTAAGTGGCTGTCCTACCTGTTTAATTATTCTGCCTATTTCTCTCAATATCAGCCTCTAAAAGTCTTGGAGAAAGTCCAACTCAGGCTTTTTAGTATCAAAAATCTATATATTTCTGATGTAACACACAAGAATAAATCCTAAATAAGAGCCACTGATAAGGTCAGGGTGGTGAGGCTTGGATATAGGTGTGATATGCAGAAGTAATTTTGGTTAAGAAAAGTTCTCATGGTTGGGGTATGGGATCAGTCTACTACTGAAAGTTTACTGCTGCCCTGCACACCTACAAATTGTCCTGTGCTTTAGATGTAGATGAATATTAATTTCTAAATTTCATACAGTAGCTTATTTGTCACAGGAGAAGGAATTTGCACACTGGAGTGTTGTACATGATCTCTCAAATAAATTACTTCACCAAATGAAGGACAATATATTCTTTTCTTACAAATCCCTTTTGTTACCTGTGGTCAGGGAACCTAATTCTATGAGACTAACAGGGAGTATTATATATCTTCTGAAGTTTGTAACAGAAGTTAGTTCATACATGTGGTCCCAGTCCTTCCACATTGGCCCAAATCCTTTGTCTTGCTGTGCCACACAGCAGCGGGTCTCCATCTTCTCTAATTTCAGACATCTTAATGCTCGACATCTAGACGGAGCCAACTCAGTTTCATTACACTTGCCTTAGACACCTATGATAGGATGACATGTGCTTTCTTTTGAACTACCTTAATTTCAGAGTCTGTGTTTTTAAGTGGATGAGGTGAATTCCCACAGTATGCTTCATTACAAAAATATTTATGTTCTATGCTTTCTTTGTATATATATTTACAGGTATCTGAAATGTAAGGGAAACCAAATGAAACATATTCCTTGCTTACTCTGTAAAGAATTTGTTTAATAATATCCTGGAATAATGCAGAAACATGGTTCTGATATAGTTAGAAATTATTTTTAAATACAAAATCTTGAATGGATATGTTTTGCTTAATGGCTCATATTATGATCCTAAAAAAGGCTACGAACTCTACGCAATTCTACTGTCCTGAGAGTAAATAAAATGTAATGCCTGGAGAGAGAGGAGAATGTCTTGATTTAGAAAAAGCTGAGAGGCAGAGATTGATCTTTTTATGCACTGTGTGTTCAATACTTGACATACTTGGTGATGCTTTAATAGGAAACCTCACCCTTCATTTTCTCTCTTCTTTATTGCTGGGAGATAAATTTCCAATAAAAGTGTAGGGGATGCATTTTTGCTATTGAGCTCCCAATTGCTGTGCTAGCAATACAATCTACTTGGCATTGGTTCTGCTTTCAGCTGCAGTAATTGTAGTTGAAAGAAATATAGAGCAACTTGGGTGGATTCAGAGAAAAATTGTCATAACTGAGCTTCTGTGGCAGGGCCTGCTCTGCAAGCAGCCATCTCAGTCTCGAAGTATCTATTCTGCAAGAAGTGAGCTGGTCTGTTTGGTAATGGATGACTTCCTGCACTGGATCCATCTTCACGAGTAGGAGCTTAGACCAACACCACATTGCAGAGGAGCTGCTGACTCTTCCTGTCCAGAGAACTGCGGAGCTTGAGCAGAACAAGGCTCTCAGCAGAGCATTAAGAGACTGATTGCTGCAGCAGCCTTGCAATGAGTCTTAAGTGCCACAGGAGACATATGCTGAATGTGTCTGCAGGGTGTTTCTGTGGGACTCAGGAAATGCCATACTTTTGCATTTATATGCTTTCCCCATTCTCTTGTTTTAGCCAAAGACATCTGTCCATTCTATCTCCCAAAAGTGTTTTATTTTACAGTGGCAAAATACAAAAAACCTTTTGAGATAAAATAGAATATAATTAATTTAGCCACTTGACAGATAACATAAACATCACAATTGTTCCTTCAGAACACGATAAAAGTTATGACAGGCTTAGAAAGGGGAAGGATGAAAATAGACTGTATAAAATTCAAATACTGTAGCCTGTATTTGAATCTAAGCCTCTGTGGGTACTAACAAAGATGCCAGTATTTCGGAATAGTTTGTTTCACCAAACCTGTGGTAAAGAGCAACCTAAAATCCATGCAGTTCTAGATTTCAAGTACAACTGTGGAGATGACTATTTGGTGCAGGCCAAAAATGAACCAGAAGGTTTTGAGACTTAACTAACTTCACTAATAACTGGCCTCTGACAGCGCTGCTGTGGTAATTTTCCCAGGCTGAGCACTCACCTCATTTTTCTTTCAGGTAATAGATGTAATGCCTTTCAAACTTTTGCAAATCCATAGCACTTCATTACCAGATCAGGGCTTTGGTGATTAATTTGTTGCAGCAATGAGGTGCTGCCTGAAAAAGGACTTCTGAGGAACAAAGCAGCCCAAGGAAGCAGCACTTGACTGTGGAAGTTTTCTTTGGTCTCTGTGGTATTCTATCCATGGAGCTAGTCTGGCAGGAAATTAAGAGAAATCCAGTGATAAATATAAAAGATAGAAAGACTAAAAATCTTGAAAATATGTAAGTGACTGTTTATTGCATCTTTAAGACTTTAGGACCTATGTTTTTCTGGACATAAACAGAATCTTAAGACTTGAAATTTTAGCTCATTGAGCTGGGAGAGGCAATTGTCTTACACAGTGGTACTTTTAATGTCTCTTCAAAGAGCATTGCTTTACTTTGTCATATTGTCTTTGTGATTCCTGTACACAAAATTAAGTAAATTCTGAGGCAATAACATTTTGTAAGGTACTAATATCAGTGATATTCAGATAACATACAATAGCTATAGCCCAGCAAGATACAGAGGAAATGAAAAGCTGAGGTAGCTCCTGGACACTGGCTTGTGCAAATGGATTGTATTAAATTCCTTTGTTAAAGTAGGAAACAATATGGAACAGTAAGAGTTTTGACTACAAAAGAGATTATAATTATTTCTGTATTTACATAAAAATATAGCCTGTTTCTTTCGGATACAGAAAGTTTCAGGTGTTTCACAATGTGTCTGAGAGCAGCAACAAAGAAAGGACTAAATTAAGGGAGAATTTATGTTTTATTTCAGTAGTTGTAAAACAAATTCCACTGACCTTATATAAGAGCAGTCTTTGTAGGGCAAACTTTGTTCTCTTCCCTTCCTGCACCAACCTCTTGAAGAAGTCATTAAATATTCATTCCAGCAGTTATTTTTTCTCCACTTTAGGCTCTTTTGCCTCTTGCATGTGAGAATTCTAGTACCAAGAGTAAACTTTTTATTGTTTGTGTGTATAGCACTTCCAGTGAATAATAATGAATGGAGAGTACACTGAATGGCAAGCTAAAATTTATTCTGGATCATGGGTTCCTGGGCCTTCAATTATTTTTTACTATAACCTTGTCCTGCAGTCGTTTTCATGCTATGGCTTAATTTGTGTGCCATGTGCCATCAGGGTGGCACAGAAGCTGTGACTCAAATGACCCCTGTTACTACCAAACAAAATTATAAGCAGAGAATAAGTAGAAAAGATGTGTTGCAGGGCTGATTTAAAATGTAGATTTTCATGTATGGCTGTGTCCCTTAGTTTCCCCTGGACCTGGGGCATTACCAACATGGGATGAGAAAAATCTGTTGTAATCTAAGATCAAATGTAAAGAAAGAGAAAAACCTCTTATGTGGTTTTCAGTCAACCTTTAAAACTTAAGTCTTAATATGTAAATTAATACTTAAATGCTTTCATGGACCAAACATAGAATATTTCTTAATTGATGTTGATTGATCATATAGAGAATTGGACCAAAACTCTAGTCTGTATGTCTCCTGGCATATTTACTGATTATGACCTTTTTCAGAAAGTCAGCACAAGTATTCTCCCTGTGATGATGGTAAATGGACTTTGGAAAGTATTCTCCATTATGAAAGAAAAAATATTAGTTTTTTATTATATCTCTTCTCGGGGAAAGACTGTTGAGAAACAGAGTCTACTCTTCAGAAGGGTGGATTTATGTCCTTATTTTGGACATATAGAGCCAAAGATAGAAGAAAAAGAGTCACATCACGGTAACAGTTCAAATTTTGTGTAATTAAAGCCAGGTCCTATTTCTACTGATAGCTTCTACAGGTACATAGCAAATCAGGCCAAACATGCTCTCTCTTCATGAGAGAGTCCTGCAGAAGGACTCCAAACCGAGAGCAGTGAGGTGGTTCCATATTTCTGAAGAAAAGGAAAGTATGGTGTCCTTTTTTGGACACTGGTGGAGGTCCAAGAAGGATTGTGCTTCAGTGTTTTTAAAGAAAAGGCAAAAGAAAAGGTGAGGCTGCCTTTCTGCTAACTTTTTTCCAAGGAGAGGTGATGGCAGAATACCACAAATACTTTTTAGGAGCATCTCAAAATCATACTGAGGGTGTGAACAACACAAACATGCCTTATAATAGAGCCACTCCTGAGATTTATTGTAAGTGCCGGGTGTGACCTAAGTCTTTCATAATGTGGGCTGCATTTCAATATAGATCATGCCCCCTCCCATCCATGGACACACAATCTTCCTTTCCTCCCAGAGATCAAATAGGATCTGTATGGCAAGCTCAGCAGTTCTTGGCATGGAAAAGCACTATGTAATAAATAAGTAATAAATTAATATTTAATTAAACCTTCTTTTAATGAAAGTTAGCACCTGAAAGGAGGTGGAGAGATAGACGTATGTGACCAGGAAGCTCTCTGTAGAACCGCAGCAACCACTTTGCAGAGGCTTGTATAAAAAGCAGAAGCTTACACTATAAAAAAGACCTATTCTATCTCTTAACAGATTTACATGGTCAATGCAGTTCTAACACTGCTTGGAATGTAATTATGTGGCCTGAAATCCTTGTGTAACTCTGCAGACTGCAGTCCTGTGGTCCACTGGCCGAAGGTACAACTCTGAAATGACTATTTGACTTCACTCTTTCTTAGAACTAGTGTGCAGTTTTTGTTAAATAGAGGTCAGGAGATCATTATATGAATGATTGCCTGTTGGGACGGTTCCTGCCTTTTCTTTAGGCAGATTTTTTTTTTTGCTACAGTTGGTGTCTGTCTATTTATGTTCCTGTAACATAAAGGCAGGTGTGCTAAGGTAAGGGCAGCTGCAAGCTGTTCAGTTTTTCATGACTACTCTCTGGTTTCTGAAAAGTTACTGGAACAAAAATCAGCTGTGTAAAGGTTGTATGCTCCTTGCTTATTATTATCTAGTTTTCCTCAGGTATTCAGTGCATGGAAGAAGTCTGTCAGTTTTTGGTAGGAAATCTGAAGGTATAAGTGCTTAAATTAATTAATAATCTTCCTTTCTGCTGATTTGCCTTGCTCTGTGCAGAGAGGGGGTTTAGTGCACCCATAATGGCTATGCTTTTAAACAGGTATATATCCAAGTGACTGAAAGAAACTTCACCTTTGCACATTCAACCCAGTTCAGCCCATGTATTAATATTCCTTGCATTTTCTTGTGCATCTCCTCAGAGAGCAGATTAAAATTAAAATTCTGCCGAGGTTAGGTAGCAGAAAGGATTAGTGAGCTAGGTCTTCACCTCTAGAGAGAAAGGTGACATGAAAATGATTGGACTGGACACATCCTTATTCTGAAAACTATTTGTATGGATGAAAAATTCTCCATGCAACTGACAGCTTGTGCTGAAGAGATATCCAGGACCAAAACAGCAAAAAGGCTGAAGGTCAGGATTGAAGTACAGCACATTGAGAGGGTTATACAGACTTTGCGTGTTTATCTCAAGCTATTAGCAATTCATTCTCAAGATCAACTCTTTACTGGAAAAACTTTAAAAATTTTTGTGCCCAATCCTTCCACACAAACAACTTTTCAAAAGCTCCGAAGCAGAAAAAAACCCAAACCCAAAAAATTGATCAATGAAATAAAAACCTCTCCTTTCTCATAACTTTGTAATTGAAAGGCTAAACATAATACCGCATTTTTGAGGAAGAACTTCAATGGGATTTTCTCTTAGAAGAGGAGAGAATTATCTGAGCAATAAAAAATGAGTGCTGCTGCACTACTCAATTTCATGCCTGTGCCAATTTTAGGAATTGAATATTTGGCCTAAATTGTAAGGATGAAGATAAGTATTGTAAGTACTGAAAGGGGACCAGTAAATATAATTGAAGGAATGTCCTTGCCTGCATAACTCACCTTGCAAATCTTTCACAAAAACCAGCAGAAAGTAAGCTTTCAGAACTTGCCCTTGCTTTTTGTTGCCATATTGTTATTGTATGGAAAAACTGGGGCATTCACACATGTTATATACACAGTCCATAAAATGCATGTGTACATAAATATATAGAAATGATACACAAACATAGCCCCAGATCATCATCACCGTTAAATAGAGTATCTCCACTGTTTGATTGCTATTAGCAGGAAAACCTCACCGACAGTGCAGTAATCTGTGCTTCTGAAAAATGTAAATGTCAATTTTTGGTCTTTAAAAATTATTAAGCCTAGCAAAAGATAGCATTTTCCAGTGTTTGCTTGCTTGGTAAGATACAGGAGAGTGAGCATTACTCCTGAGAGCTGCCATTGGTTAGCTGGAGGGAAAATGGATATCAATTATACATAATCTAAGAAGCCTCTGCATAATAATCAGGCCCAGTAGGGGCTTTGGGGCAGCTTCGTTATTCTCTTGTAAACACAAGAGCCCAGATAGACATGTCAGTCAGGAGTAGCGGCTGCAATTCTTCCTTTTTAACACCTTCACATTCTATTGCTTCAATATGCAAACAAGGCTGTTTAGCTGAGGGTTGAGGCTGTGCTAATGAGCTCCCTGCACTAACCCTGAAGTAAAAAGGTTCTGTTTCACAGCTGCTCAGAGACTAGCTCCTCTGGGCATGCTCAGGTATTGGAAAATAATTCCTTTTAAACAGAGAAACGCCAATCAGGATTTCTTGCATTCTCTTCTCTTTTCTCAGCGTGCTAATGCAATTACCTCTTAACTTGTGAACTTTTTATGGTGCTGAAAAAATGTTTTGTCTTTGAATTATGTATTTTTGTCACCAAAAAGAAGAGAGGACTTGGAAAATTTAGAAGATGTAAAAATCATATCCTTCTTTTGTTTCTGGAGGACCATAACTAAGGGTAATTTTCACATTTCCTTCTTAAAGGTGGACAGTCCTCTTATCCCCCTCACCTCCATGCATTTCTCCATTTCCAGCATAATTTCCATTTCCTTTTAGCTGGTCCATGTAATAAGCGATAGAGGAGGCTCCCAGGGCAATGCTGCCAACTTCATTCCTACTTGTCTCTGAAAAGGCCAACTCCTGTTGGTTTAGGGCCTTGACTCTGTCCTAAAGCTAGGTTTCAGGGCATTGCTGAACTTAGTCAAATGCATAATTGCCTTGGTAAAGAGGCACAGACCCCATGATGATCCTTTATGGATGAGCCAACATTTACAACTCATGGCACAAAACATGACGATCTCTCAAATATCCAATTATTCTTATGAATAAAGTAGTTTTCTGCCTGGAACAGACAGAAATCCCTGCTGGGTTAATTTAGTGTCTGATAGAAACCAGTTGGGTTTTCTGTTTAAAATAGGGCAGCGTATGATTTCTGATATAACCCTGTGAGATGCTCCCTGTCTTCCTTCATTCATCCACTCACTCTTCCCCGGGACTGTGCCTTCTAGCAACGTGACACCTGAGAGCAGACCTATAGGCAGAGCCACAAAACTCCTGTCAAGGGAAAGTTACAACTATCTCAAACCATAACATCTTCCTATGAAGAGGGACAGCACATTTGTAATATTTAGCAGTCAAATATCGTGATCTACTTTTTTTTCACTTTGTTTTTGGTTGGATTCCTAATGGCTGTCTCCATGTGTGACAATCCACATTACTGAGTCACTGGGAAAGTCTAAGCTTTGTAATGTTTCAACACTTAAATTATTTATTATGTTAGCTTTATGGCATATTAAAACCCTGGTTAGACAGGTAGAGCCAACTCCCTTCTGCCTTACTGAAGCTCATTAAATGGCCATCATAACTGGACAGACTTAATTGTGCTATATCCAAGTAATTCTGTCATTTGGATTCAAATCCAAGGCAAATGACCTAACTAGAAATCTCACTTATTTGACTGTGTCTGGCAAATGATTAAAGTACGCTGCAAGCAGTTTACGTATGGCATGTTGGTGAAAATTTACAAGTAAAATTAAGAATCTGAAATAGGATGAGGCTTTGCTTTTTTCAGAGTGTTTTTAAATTATACCATACCATTCTAGTACTAGTATCCTCAGACAGCAGAAAATTCAGTTATTTGTCCTTTTTCAAGGTATTTAAAAAATAATAATTGCCAGTGGTTACATTTAACTGTAGTTTAGAATTCAAATTTTGCAGCTCAGAGAATAAGTGACTGAAAAACATATCTGCTTTCCATTCAGGTCACCTTTCCAAATGTCAGTTTACAACTCTTCAGTTCACTTTGCATGGTCTAAATGATGAGCTTTTAAGCACAGTTATTATGTAATTATTCTACTGCCTTATAGTTCCTGCTAAGGAAGAAGTCTGAGGTAATTAAAACACTTTTCTGGGACTCAGAGGACCCCCTCTTCTTCTGAAAAGTGTCCGTGTCAATTTTGACAAGTCACTTGACACAAAGGTTTTACAAAGCACATTTAGGAATTTAGGTACTTTTGCAAAAACTCACTTGGTCCTTCCTCTTTATGCAGTCATTATCCCTTACAGCAGGGTTACAGGTGTCACAAGGGTCTGTGAGTCAGAGGAGTGCCCAGCTCCAGCAAGCGTGAAAAGGTTTGACAGTGAAAACATCATTTTTCTTTCCTTCATTTCATATTTTGCTTCAATTATACTTCAAGTAACTAGGGCTAGAATGCCTTATGCTCTGACTACGTGGTAAAAAACTATCTGAGGAGTAAAAATACCATTCTGACTATTAATTTTCTACCATCCATCTATCAGGTAAGGAAATCTATACACAGTAGTTTGCTTCCCACAGAAATGAGATTAATCTCATATATCTATATTAAAAAAGCAATGAAATCCTTTCAATGCATTCATAAAAAATTTACCATTGACATTTTTGGTCCTACAAGAGATAACAACATGGTTATGACCCCAAAGTTAGCAAAACCCCCTTAAAAATAGCAAGTGAACTGTAGTTTATTATTAGGGGAATTGTGCAGTGGGTTTATATTTGGTTTTGATAGTTAAAATAAGAAAATATTAAGTCATACAAAAGTTCACCTGTGAAACCAACTTGTTCATTGCCACCATAGAACCAATACTTATTACTTCATTCTATTAAAAAAAATATCTTGCATTGTGATTCAAGGAAATGATTTTAAACCAGCTGACTTAGAGTCCCAAAACCCAGAGAGTTTGCACCAGTTCACTGCATAATTTCCTAATTCACTAGGATTTTGCGGAAGATTTGAAAGCTCTCATCACGCAAACCGCTTCTTTGAAAGGTTAAGCATAAAAAGTAGAGTTCAATAGAGTACATTTAATCACTCTTGGGATACTTTTGCCTTCTTTTTAATCACATATAAAAACCTTTCCATGTTTATTCCTTTGAATTGATGCATGTAAGTGTAACACATTATTGGCAATAATGACTAGCTGGATACTGATTTTTGATATTTAATTTATTCTTGTGTGTATAAATATTTTTCTAAAAATTGTGCACAATTATTGCTATAGAAAATACCCTGCTTCCAATGCAACTGGGCTACTGGAGGCAAGACATTTAAACTAGGTGGATGAGGAGCCTGCTGGGAAAGAGCAGAGTCTGTTGTACAATTCTGGGCTGTGGCACAGATCCTCAACTCGATACAGCTTTGACTTAGAGGGCACAGATTGTTACAAGTCAGGGCTACTAACCATGGGCTGACTTGGGAGGTGGGTGTATATATAAGAAGAGGATTTTGTTCTTTTCTCTTGAATATACCTGAAATAATTGATTCTGTTTGGCCACACAAAGGATTGTCCACCCTGGCTTTGGAAATGGGATGGACCTGTGTTGTGCATTTGAAAACAAAATATTCTGATGGTGGGATCATCCAATTCCCTAGGAAAATAAGTGGAACTCCCACCAGTAAAGCAGCAACAAGGGGAACTGAACAGTGAAATCGAGCTTGGGGCAAATACTGTGGCTGCCTGCAGTTGGGGTGGGGATGGACACGGACTTGGCCGCGATACATTCCAGTGTGAATCGACATTTCGTTGGTGGGAGGCAGACACTGCCATGCTTTAGCCTTTGTCTGGGATCCTGGTGAGGCTGAATTTGTTGTAATACATACATTAATATTATTTATTTATTAATATTTTTCCCTTCTGTTGAAAGGAAAGCAATTTGGTTCCTAATTAGTTTCATTAAATATTTTTAGTGTGTGAATATTTTCAAATTAAGCACTGACTCCATAAAATCATTCCAGGTACTGTTTTTGCTGCAGGACATTAATTCTACTTTTTAAGGTATTAATACAGATAAAGGAACTTTGTTCTTCGTCTATCTACCAAAGTGCCTGAAGTGAACTTCTTTCCCTCTACTCCCGCTAAATTACTAATTAGTTCAATGTACCTCAGAGATGACAGCCTTTGAGATTGGCAAAACTTGTGTTTTGAACAAAAGTTTTTAAGATGGTAGTTGGTGCTCTTGATGACAGATTTGAAGAGAAAATGATATTCCTTATTTTTATTTTTCCTTAAGCAATGTCATAGAGTGAAGCTGTTGATTAAAACTGTCACAATGTAATCAAAATTGTGCAATAGTCTGACTTTAATAGGAAAACATGGTTTATCTTCTCATGGGAAAGTGTTATTGACATGTGCTGTTTCAACTCTTTCTGGAAAGTCCTATTTTCAGACTGGAGTTGTAGCTGTTGGTGCCAAACCCATGACAGGTGAAGTTGTATAAGAAATATACACCCCACCACTTTGGCTCCTTCCCTGCACAGAGAGGAGAAACAGGAAAGCCGGGATTGAAGCAGTTGCATTGGATTATTAATAATATTGCAGGGTTTGAGCTCAGCCTGTCTGTGCTGGGGTAGATCTGCTGAGGAATTAAAACCATGGTTCACAGCACACATCTTAAAAGCAGAAATGCTTATTCATGCATTTGAAAAGGTGGAAGGTGGGAATATTAGAAATAAACTTTCCCACTTCCTTTGTGTTCCCCTTTAAATGTATTGTGGAAACCAAGCTGATATTTAGAGTATTTGAACAGGCAGATACAGACTGTAAAGTACAGTTGTAATATAAATTGCTCACTAGTGTGTAATGATTACTGCATTATTAACCATGGAGAAGGTGGCATAGAGGCAATTAGGGATAACATAATACTTTAAAAACATTTCAGATGCTGAATACTTATTAACATGATAGAGTGATACCAAAGAACTTGTGAACTAAAGAGCCAGGCAAACGAATCAGTCTTTTGACTATTAATGTACACAATATTTCTTTAAGCATTTACTTTTATTTGGGCTGAAAACGTTAATGTGATATTTCATAACTTCACAATAGAATTGCAATTTGTACTTAAAACTAGGAATAGCAAATAGCTATAGTAACACAGCAACAACAGAGCAAGTTGTTGCCTTTTATTGGACAAATGTTATCATTTCCTACAAGATTTTTTAAATTAATTGTATTTTTCTTCCTGCTTTGGAAATTCCTGACAAAATAAAAAAACCCCCTTACATAAATTTAGAATGTAAACTATTTGGTACAGTGATGACTAAATATTTACAGATGTTGAAACATAGAACACCAGGAACACATAGAAACAGACAGTAATAGGTATTGGTACTCTCCCCATGTCACATATAAGGAGCTCTAACCAAGAAATTGAGCAATTTGTTTAATATTATTTGATAAATCATCATATATATTGAAGAATGGCTGAAAGCCAAGGCAGGAAATTTTGGGTGAATATCAGAGGTCTGTCAGTGATTTCAGCCTTCACCTGTAAAGACTATTCTGCAGTTGTATTTTTAGATGGTCTGTCTTCTTCTGGCAATCTTCCTTGTTTTGCTTAGTTTTTTTCAATTATTTCCTTAATAAGCCCAGGGAATTGGGAAGGAAAGATAGTAGACACTAAGGAAACTGTTTACTCTGTGAGCACAGGCTGTATTTCAGATATTGAAACCCTCTCCTTGCATGCACTCACCATTGTTCTGAACACTCTGAGGAAGGAAACAATGGCTGTGTTGGAGAGTGTTTGAAGCCCTCCTGAATTTTCACACATAGAACAAAAACATGTATTCCCCAATGGCTGTGTTCACTTTAGAATAAATATTGCTTTTGGGCAATATAACAGGTATCCCTTTGGTATTGATGTGTTTTTTAATTCATTTATTTAAATAAGAAAACTGAAGGCCTTTACTTAGTGGTCCTGTCATACTAATGCATTTAGGAATGGGAACATGCTGAGTTACAGAAGCTCTCTCAGCTTTTGTCATTCTAAAATTATTTTATTTTTGCTGATGTGCCTCCAGAGCTGCTCCTAGCCACTAGGACACCTAATGTTAACATCTTCCAGGGCCTCCAAGGGAGGGTCTTTAAAACTCTTAATTTTTTGCAATTCTTACTCCATCTTCTTCCTTGCTTTGCCTACTTTGCCTGTGACAGGTTGCATCACAAAGTCAGATGGTTCTGTATCTGTCCTGGGGATTAATGGTGGAAAAGAAAATAAACAGAAGATGGTGGTTTTTCATATTATTTCACAATTTGATCCACACTGGAATGATTTTCTATTATCTTTTCAGTGGTTTGACTGTATATAGACAGAAAATGACAGGGAAGCAATGAGAAGAGACAAAAGTAAAAGGCCGTGGCTGCAGCTTCCTGAGACCCCATAAACTGAAGGATCTTCTCCTAGACACTCGTTTCCACCTGCCTCCTAAAATCCCAGTGTTTCTGTTCAGAGACTTCCAACAGAAATCTCTCTGCTTCTCTGAGGTCCTCCCTGGCAGAATCCATTGTACCGACAGTGCAAAATTTAATTTGCCTGCAAGACTGGATTGATTTTACCTCAGTCTGGGTTGTCGTATCAGTTACCTCTAAAATCATTGTCCCAGTCAGCAAACTTGTATGAGGTCCCAGAATGGTCCAAGACTGGATCTGAAGATCCAAGGTATGATCCAAGACAGCTGTATCTTCAAATATTCCTCTTGCCCAGTGCCATGAGCTATTCAGGACTGACAATCCTGCAATTAACTGTGTTCAAAACTGAAAATAAATTTGGGATTTTGTTTCTTACAAATTTCTTCAAGTAGATTACTGGCATTAGATCATTCAAGTGAGATCATTTGAACTCTCCAGTCTTCATTTTACCTTTCAAAATTATACCCTATGGAGACTTAATTTTTCTACACACATGCATTTGAATACAGCATAAGAGGGGAAACATTTACCTTCATTTGTCAGAAGGGAGGGTTTTGGAAAATTGATAGACTGTGGAATTGAATTAAGAGTCATATTTTCACTCTATATAGTGGGGGACTGCAGTGAGGGGATGGAAGGACATTCCGCAGATCACCCTACAGACAAGGGGCACCAGGGCTCAGTGATAATGGCTTTTTATCTCTGATCTTCCCCAAAATTTGCTAGACTCACCACAACAATACTTTCTATCTGCAGGGAGTCAGTCTGTTCACTGAGACAGAATATTTAGCATGAGCTTTTCAGGGAATTTCTCCTTTCCTTTGGTGCTGTACATTGAGCTCCTGTAAAGAAGGATAAAATAGGGTGCCAGGTTGTCTAAACTCAGATGGTCTTGAAAAAGCCAGCCACATCCTTTATACAAACTGAGCTGTTTCCTCAAAGCAGCAGTGGACTTGGAGAACATGACTCTGTCTGAGATCATAGGAAAACCAGGTAAGTGAAAAGAAAAAAAGTGAGACCTCTCTGCTTGTGGCTGAGCTTATTTGAAAATTAAAATCTATTTGTAAATTGTATTGTTTCTTGTATTGTTAAAGTAGACATAGAGATTTTGTAAACACAGCTTTTTCAACAATGCAGAAAGTATTTAGACCTTTTTTATATAGAATATAAGTCACTTCATAAATCCTTTTCACAGATTCATGTAAGTTTCACACCTGACACTTCTTCAGCCCTTGAGAAAAAAATCTCTCTCTTGAAAATAGAGGAGCTATGTTGGGACAGTGAAGGTAGCCTTGCTTTTACTGATATTTTTGTTAAGGACATGCTGTGTCTGTCAGGACCCTTTCTTTCCCTTTACTCTGTGTTTCCTATACAAAGGTCAAGTGTAATCTCAGACCACAGTGAAAAGGCTTGGGAGGCTCAAAAGGCTTAGAGGAAGTTAAAACTGTGGTGACTTGGCTACTGAATCCATATGGGAGATCTGAGTTAGAGTGTGTCTGAATGAAGTGTTCCCTTCCAAACAGATGACATTGTTCTTGTGGGGTAGAGCTCCTACAGTCCCTGAAACAGAAGCTGCTAACAAATTTGTAGTGTGCTTAAATGATCCCTGAAAAGGAACCAGGAGAGCAGTTACCCTCCAGAAACTCAGCACCTCAGAAACTCCAGCAGTGATGAGGATGTTTACAGGGTCTCCAGCTGTTCTGAGATCCAGCCTGGAGTAGTCTACAGCACTCTTGTGAGGGCATGCTCAGCTGAGGACTGTCAAAAAGTCTGATCTCAAATCCCAGAAGTAAAAGCAAGAACTGTAGTTTGGAGATTATAGGGACACATCAACACTCAGATGTCTGGAGATTATAGGATGTACTCCAGTGACTAAGTTGGTGGATAAACCAGTGCAGCTTATCTTGCAACATATTCATGAAAATATCCCTTCATTTCCTTGGTCTTTCCTGACAAGTGCCTTTAGATGTTTCATGTTGTCTACAAGAGAACATCATGTACAAATGGAAAATATTTATTTTTTTGATTTTGGTATGGAAAACAATTCAAAGTCTTTTCAATGCCACATTTTTTTTTTTCTATTCTGTTATTTCCGTGTGGATTTGGGTGGGAAGGAGAAAGAATGGGTTCAGCAGTCAAATGTAGGATTTAACTGTGTAGAGAGCCATACTCTCAACTCACATAAGCCCTTTTGAAATACCATGCTTTGTCCTCACTAAAAGGAAAAGCTGTTCCTTCATGTGTTAGTTAACAAAGGTTAAATAAAGCATATTACAATCTGAATTATATAGGGCTGTTGCAGCTTGCTTAAGTGTTAGCAGGTCAAAGAGAACACTCTGTCCTTGAAAATGTTTTAGTTTGACCTGTTAACAAATGTTAATACATTTGTCTTGTTCAATGTGTTTTTGTGTGTGAATGTGCACGTATTTAAGGACTAGAAAAGAAATGTTATATGTCAAATTAAAGTCCCTCAGAATTCAGCAAATGTCATTTAAATGGGAAGCAATAAATCACTGAGTACCAGGGTATACTACACATTCCCACAGACGACGTAATGTTTTACTGAAGGCTTTGTAGACAATACTTCTGCAAATATTTTTCATTTTTTTTGAGCATATATAAATCCATTAAAAGCTAGACAACCCTGTAAATTGGCTGGCTTTATCACAGTGTTGATAACAAGAGTAATTTTTGATTCAGGGCAAGTTAGCAATTAAAAGACAGTCCTATCAATTTTTAAATTGTTGGCAACTATTCAAACTGAGTCTTATTGTCTTAAGAACTTTTCATTGTTTTTATCATTGAGGGTAGCAAAATGTATTAATTTTGTTAACTTCTTGTAAGAAAATATTTTTCTATTACCCCTTGAGTGTATGTTACTATTGCACTAGCAATGTTCACTGACCAAGCTGAACTACATGGTCTGACAAGACTCAGAAGAAGAAAATCCTTCATTATACAACTCATAACTTTTAAGGACGAGACAGACACAACTGGTAGGTCCACTGCAACCAGAGGAAGCACAAAGAAACTGCAAGACAATGCAGAGCTGCATGTGTGGCTGCCATCTCAGGCCACTGGCAGCCTAGACAGACACTGTCAGGGACTTGAAATATGAAAATGTGTGTGAAATTAAGATGTGGGTAACATTTTGCTAGTCCTTGTGAGCTAGCAGGAGTGGGCTGTTGAAGGAAAAGGTGAGGAGTTCATGGCTGATGAGATAAAAAGTGGGAGTGCTGGAGGTACACACAGAAAGGAGCAAGGTGTTAAAAGCAGATAGTCCAGGAAATGGTTGCAAGGCTGGGTGCATATGAAATATCTTAACCAGTTATAATGAGATGACACTATTGAGTGTTCTAGCAGTACCCTAATACTGCAATTTTGCTCTATGGTGCCTTTTCCATACCAAATTCATCACATCTTGATGGAGCGGTTTTTATTGGTTAATTGTATTTTGGTTTGTTCCATGTACCCTTGTTTGGACCCTGTATGCTCTCCCTGTCAATTATCTGTCCCCTTCCCTGGCTGAGCGAGAGAATCCCTCTCTCTCCCCTGTCATTCTCCTTTCACCCCTGCCCCAAGTTCTAGAAAGGTCTCTGTCATTTGGCTATGCATTGGCCTTCACAGGTGTTACCCCACTCCCCTGTTCTCCCGTTTGCTGTGTAACCTGTCCCTCAGCCCTGGACCACACCCTTGGGCTTTCCCAATTGGTCATGTTTGTGCCTCCACCCCTGGGATCCTGAGGGTATGAAACCCCCTGTTACCTGTGTTTCGGGGTCTCCTGGAGCAGAACACAGGAGGTTCGATCCTTCTATGTGAAACTCCCGGTGGCCTGACTCAGTCAGTCTCTCCCCATCAGCTAAATAAATCTTAGTTGGTATGCAGAGCTGCTGAGTCCTCCCTGCTTGGCTTCTCCTCGCTGTGGTCACCTGCTCTTCACGCTGCTATCGGCTCTGCTCTCTGTGACTGCGATAGGGTTCTGGGGATCAGAGAAGGTCCCCAGAGAGATTGCCCTCGACCGGCGCAGTTACAGCACCCCGGGCAGCAGAGCGTAGCGAAAACCTCTCAACGCCCTTTCCTCCAGAGGGGTCTGCTTTAAATGCAGAAGAAAATAAAGGTCCCCTGTAGGAGAGAAATACATTGCTCTGGCCATTGCAAAAGGCAGTCACTGCATATGACCAGAACATACAGCTCTACTGTAGGAGGGAAAGGGAAAAAAGGATTAGTTATAAACTGAACAACTCTTTGTGAGGCATCCTGCAGTTTTGGGGTTTTTTGGTATGGTTTTTTTACTTGGCCCCTCTTATTTTACAAATTACAAAGCTTTTCATCTCGTTATTAGGAGGCAGAATATCTTACTGTGTTGTCTGAAAATTGTTACTTGTGTAGATTTCTAAGTAAAAAAATCTGTTTGTTAAAGAATGTGATATTTTCCACTTAACTGAAGAGATGAAAAGTCACAACTGTGCTGTGATGTTTTATTTAAATGTAAAAAATACAAAACTATCAGCACAAACCAATTAAATAATACTTGTCTGCAGATTAACCTACACATAGCTTTATATCTATACTTTTATTTGGTAAAAAAATCAGCCCTTACTCAATATAATCAAACTCAGTATTCCAGAAAGATTATCCCTCCACTGTTGCTGGAAGCACAACAACAAAATTTGTTAAAAAAACCCAACAAACTAACAGTTCCACACATTAGATATTTTTTAAACCTGTAACATGTCAGCACTCAGATATCTATAGATTTTAACAGTCCACAAAACATCAAATATGTAAGAGTGACCACTTATTAAGACTGAAATGTGGGGAATTGTCGTGACCACTCCAGCTATTCTTAAGTCCTTTTACTGATGCTGAACCCATCATGCTCACAAGAACCCTTTCTGAACAGGTGAATTGTCTAACAGACCATCAAAGTCCAGGGCCTGTTTAATTTTTTAAGAATTGTCTCTAGCTAAATAGGAATAGCAAGCTCTTTAATAAGACTCAGTTCTGTAGGAGGCATTTAGAGTGGGCCCTATTTTCAGCAGGATTTAGACTGGATGGCCTCTTAAGATTATTTTAAAATTACTTGTTCTATAATTCTGTATTGCCATGCAAATTTTTTTGAAAACAGCAACACCATCCCACCTTTAGCACTCAAAATGAACCACCATAATGTTGTTGTTGGAAGACATTGAAATCTTTGGTGTATTTTTCTAAGTTAACCTTCATAGGAAGGAAAAAATATTCAAAGTGTTCCAGAATAGTAATTTAATCTTGCAGTAGGTTAAAAATCAGGTATAGCACGTCCTTTATATATTAACATGTGTACATTATAATTACAACATGGCCAGGGACATTTTATATATTAATCCAATAGCCTGTTCACAAGTGTAAAAGCAGAAAACAGAGATGTATAAAGGTCTGGCAAAGCTACACTCAGTGGTGCTCAAAATAATGTCCACTGGAAAGACTGTTGTCCCTCAGTGAAAATAAAAGCCAATATTGGATTTGAAATAGTCCTGATGGGGTGGGAAGCTGAAAGATAAAGTCAAGAATCAGGGAGCACAGAGTGGTAATGAGGAACTGATGGTTGGTTTTCCAGAGAAATAGAGCTTTTTTCTGGCTGTAAGTTGTATTGTATTTTTAATATACAGGTAATTGTGGTTCTTCTTATTGAACTGTGCCTACATGACATCATGGAAGGACTAATTCAGCATCTCCCACAACCCAAATCTAACAGAGGGTAAGGGTTTTTTTTCTTTACTCAGAAACCTTCTCATCGTGTTTCCGATATGGTGAAGAAGGAGTTATAAAAATTTTATGGTCTTGCATCCCTGTAATTCAGTCCTGGAGAATTATGTAATTTGAGAAACTCTCCTGACAAGAAAGTCTGATTTTTTCTGTTGTTGTTGTTTTTTTAAAGTTTTTAATAGACGTATTTTTAAAAGCATGTTATTTAAGGATAAAAAAAGGAAAAAAGGTGACAAAAGTGGATTATTATATTACCATTTAGACTGGATTCACAGTAGCTTTGCTTGTTGTTAAAATCATCTTCTCTGAAGACAAAAACTTATAAAGAATAAATAGAACACAGACTTGTTGATGGCTTGCATCATCTCATAAAATAATACTTATGTGAATTAATACTTTTGTATTATATTTATACAGTACAGTAAAATGCATTATCTAGTTAGTAGGTCAATCTAAACCCTTAATAGTGAAATACTTTGAAATCAATTCCAACTAATCGTGTTAAGATCTATGTATCTTAAGAAATACCTTAGACTGCAGTACATTTATGTATATGGAAAAATGCATTAAAAACATATTTTAGTTAATCAAGACATTTTTTTGGTCTTGATTGTGCCTTTATTTTATGCTATAGAGTATTTTATAATGTGTTAAATAGAAGGTAAATAAAAAGTCATTTAGCATTCTTACAGTGTTGGCCTGATTTGATATAACTGAACCATATCTGCTTGGATATTTTGCTGAAACAAAATACTACCAAAATTAACACATTTCTGAGGAAGTCTAGTAGTATTTTCTGAGGACATCAGTATTCTCAGAAATTTTTTAAGAAGTTAACCAGCAAATTGCTTATCTACAAGCCCTTATTTATGAAGCTTTTTTAACATTTAAAAGGACTTGAATATTTTGTGTTCATACATGTTAAAATCAGTAAGAAAAAAATATTTGAAAGAAAGGATGGATCTCAGGTTTTAATCAATATATCTTTTCCAAATGAGAATACTTCTGAATTTTTTTCTGGCATAGTATCATTTTGCTTCACAAGCTGATTCTCTTTTGGGATATTTACACCCTTATTCTTAGCAAAAGTAAATCAATATTTTCCAACTGACTTCTGTGAAATTGTATCACTGCAAGTCAAACATGAACATGGTCCATCTCTTCCATTAAAATTAATGGAAGAAAGATGTGTCCAAATGACCTAGAATACTTTGAATCTGTATTTTCTTCAATTGTGTCAAAACAATGCTTTTAATAGTATACATCTTTTTATACATTGTATGTGTAAGTGCATATCAAATGTGCTGAATGGCCTAAATGTAAACTGTGATTGATTATTCCCATATGAGCCCAATCTAATTGTAATCTATTGGTTAGGATATAATAAGAGACTGTTTTCATCAAGGTCTTGGCATCCCCTTGAAAATTGGATTTCAATATGACAGCAAGAATGAACATAGTAAAAATTGGGAAGTTAATCATGCTTAGTGAGAAGTCATAGCTCATATGAGCTTAGGACTCAGTCTTAAAAAACAAAATGTAAAGTATTGATGTCTGCTTTTAATTAATAATGTGAAATAAACAAAGATATTCTTGAAATCTTTTTGTCTACTATTTATTACTTTTACATTTCACAAAAGGCAAATAAAAGGACCCAATTTTTCATCACCTTTGTAAGTCTGGAACTTACAAACTGTACTTGTGTTAACGAGTCCTTTACTCCATGGGTAGCCCATGATTAAGGCTGCCAGATTGTATCTTGTATCTCTGGGCATTTCTGGGGAATCTTCTTTTTTCTTAATCCTCTTCAGAGAAATTAGAAGTCAGCATGATATACTTCTACTTACATTAGCTTTCTAAAAGGTCTAAAAAATATATTTTCCCTCTTCTAGGCTCTACCGATGTGCTAGAGAAAATTAAGTGTGGCTTATGTAGTTATTTGAAAAATATGTGGACTGCGTTGACTCTTTATCATGTGAAAATCCAACAGATGTTGAATGAGATAAGATGATTTTTAGCAATTTTGCCCTAGATAGTATTGGCTTACATGACAAAAAATAAGGGAACTGTGATGTTACAAAAGAATTTGTGGCTTTTACATTTTAGAACTTAGTAAATGGGTTCTCGACTCTTGCTTATGTCTTTTCCTCCTATCCTAAGATGTCATACTTCTGGCAGAGTGTATTGTGGTTTATGTCCATACAGATATTCCTGTTGTCTCTAAAGAATGCATTTGTGTATTGCTTTGGATGGTTCTTAGACTAAGTTCCTTCCCTTTGTGTTTGTAAGACCAATTGCTCTTCATTTGATGTGAAGCTGCTTTCTAATGGGGATGGGTGGATGGGTAAGTCTGGAGCGTTATCTGCTAACCTAAATACTGATCTTTCTTTCAGGCTTTATCACCCACAAATTTTGAGATGCCCATCGTTATAAAGCTCCCTTAATTTCTCTGGAAGCCAAACAGAAGGTCAGAGGTTTTCCCATGTGGAGCAATTTCTGGACTGATGCTTCTTCTGGAATCCATGGACCTTTCTGCGCAGCGTTAATGAACTGAGATCCAAGAGAAGTGTGAGTTTGTGTTCTAAATGATGGCTCTGATCAGCATGCAAGAATATTTAAATGAAAAATACTGAAGAAAGCATACATATTTTCTACTGAAAGCTTCTTTATTTTATATTCATCCTTCAGAGAACATAACTCTCACTATGGAGTAATTGCAATAATGTGAATACTGGAACGTGTGTGAAATGTGAATGCTGGGAAATTTCTATCATATCATAAGAAACTGGTTTGAGTCTATCCACCTTCTACACCTGGGAGTGATCTCTTGGAGCATTCACTGGATCTATACACTGTGAATTTCATTTTCTATAGTTAACTTTAGTTTTGTAGCATTAATCCTGTAGGCTTCAAGAAAGCTTTGTTTTTCTCGGTTTGGATCCAGCCAGTACTTATTGATACACATTGGTTTTGTGGGGATTTGCACAGATCTTAGTGAGAGAAGCACAACTTGCAGAAAGATTTGGAGGCAGCATGAAAACATCAGTCTGTGAGCATATGACAATTTATAATCTACCTGCACATTAATCTCTTAATGAAAAAGTCTTGCATGTATAGAAGTGGGGTGTTCACAGTGGCTAATTTAGCCTTTTTTTTGGTCTGAAACTGTCCCTGTGCTTGGTAGCAAGAGAGGTTTCAGCAGAGGGTATTTCAAAACAGAAGATAATGCATAAGGAAGTTAATCCCTGAGGCCAACGATGGCCTTTATAAATACCCTCCACTGAAACATTCATATTTTTTTTCAAACCTGTGGTTTGCAAACCTGAATTCATCTGCCTTAGGAGCTGATTAGACACCTTGAAAAAGTCAGAATTATGTACCCAATTAAAGTGTTTCTAAGAGATGGTATATTATAACCTCTTGGGAAAATCCAAGAGTCTGCCTCATATTGCATAATTAAGGAAACACAAAAATTGTCAAGAGAAAAGCCAGACTAAAAGAATGTCATAATTTTTGAATGCTGTTATTTTTTAAAATTAAAACTGTTGAACAAATGTTAGGACTTTTTATTTCTCAGAAATAATTTTTAATTCAAAGGAAGTCAGTTTTGGGGTCTAAATAACTGTCATCTTGGTAATTATGCATTTGCATTTCTCTTTCCACTGTAGTTTTAGCTGAGAAAATCTGGGCAGCTGAAACATTTTCTGTAGATATAGCTGAATCTGTCAGGAATGGCCTGACACTTTCACTTTTCCAATCTCCAGGCAATTTGGTGCTTTCTCATTTGTGATTTACATGTAACATAAACAATTATATCCCTCTGTTTTAAGGAATTTCCAGGGACCCTACATCCCTGCGTTGCACTGAAGTTTGTGTGCAATGCCTACTGATGTCTCTGTCACTCAGGCCATCAGTTTCTTGGGAAAGAAGAAATCTGGACTTCTGGTCCTTGTTCCCAACATTGTGGGTGACTTGTAGTTTAATGTTTTCTCAGACCACTGCAGGTTGTGGATGGAGAATTTTTAGGCAGCTGTGGGCTTGGGAACCAGGAGGTCTTGTTCCATCCTAGCTGCCACTCTTTGCAGAAGCAGCAACAGCAAACTCCTGTTAGCAGAGTTATTTCTGAGTGGGGCAGTTTATTTTCTTGGTGATATACATTTATTTTCTTGAGTATAGCTTTTAATTTTGAGCACAAATGAATACTGGCCTCATTTGTAATATATGTGCTCTTTCCCACCCCCTGTATTGTTCTTAGGGAGTTTGCTGGCTACATGTGCTTTTTCACATTTTTCTGCTAAATGAGATATTAGTGTATAAAATGTAGCATGCAGGAGCATTCTTTGGATTTGTAGTATTTTCTTGGGACACTTGGATCTGCAGAGCATGTTTTCATTTTTCTTTTTTTTTTGTCTGAATTTCAGAGCATACATGAAATTTCCAGGCAAATCAGTCCTATATTATTGATACATTACGAGACAGTTTTTCACCAGTTATTTTCATGCAAAATAGAGGTTAACCAGATATTTTTGTACATGACAGACTTGCAAATGCTTTTCAAATTTATTTAGCCATATTTTGACAGTGCTAAAGACAAAAATATATGTTTGAGCACAAACAATGTGAAATCTAACATCTCTAAAACTTCACACTGCAAGGCTGAGAAATATCAGTGAGTTTTTTTCCATTTCTTTCACATAATTTTTAATTCTGTGTTTACACTCAAATTGAAATATACTCAGAAAAGGAAAACTGAGCATCTATAACTAAATCTCATATACTTCCCAAAGAGGAATGTCAATGTGTATTTGGGCTATCTCAGTATATAAAGTTATTATGATATCAAGGTTTTGCCATATTTTAGAGGACAGTCAGATGGCATATTTTTAAACACCTGTGAAAAGATCGGCAGGAGCAAATATATACATTTCATAATATTTCCATGCAACTTAATGAAGCTGTAAGTACACATGAAAGGTATAATGAAATCTTTAAATACAGCAAGTATATTCTGCATTTTATTAAAATAAGAGTCCACTACAAGAAGTCCACATGTATATTTTACCTTCTAAAAGAGGTAAAGAAATATTTGAAGGTATATGAAATATTTAATCAATAAGATACATCAACATAATAATAAAAATAAAGGACAATTTGTGATATAAATCAACAGTGCTTATAGTGTTTTAGTGCTGCCAGTATCTTTCAGCTTAATTTCTCTAAGCAAACACTGGAAATTTGCAATTTTAGAGGAGTATTTTTAAGTACTTCCATGACTTATTTAAGAAGAGTTGATCTGCTCTTTTTTCACTAAGAAACTAGGCTAAGTGAAAAGTAAAAGGTATTTTCCAAATACATAAAACCATATTATACATATTACTACTTTAAAATATATTTTAAATTTAAAGAAAAAATTTAAAACCGTTGTGTTCCTCACTCAACTTTTGAGTAAGAGAACCTAATGATACAAACTAAATTGCAAGAGAAGGGCTTTCTTTGTATCTTATTTTCTGAAATCAATGGAACTATGAAATTTTTCAATATTTTCAGGAATCTTACTTGCATTTCTTCCAGAAGAATGTGAAATGTAGCAGTGACAGCTAACAAGACACAACTGCTAGGTGATATTCTGACAATGGGAAAGTCAATGGGATAATCATCCAAATTTCCTTCATATGTTTAAGCTTCAGTTCTAATCCTATTTAAGTCAGTCTTGCCTCTCTAAAAATGCTTTCCTGTTGATGTTTTCCATGATTATAGAGTCTGTTTTGAATTTTCATGAAGCATTATAAGGGCTACTTATGTTATGACAGTGTGGGAAAGATATGCTCCTTTTGATATGATTTCAAAATAAATGTTCATACGAATAAAAAATATGACTGATGCCAGCTTCAAAATTGCTTATTTCATTGTTCTTGCAGAAGAAAATAAAGTAGCTCAAGCTGAAATTAAGTTATTCTATATTAAATACACTAATATGGGAATTAATTAATATTGCATGGAGATTTAAGTAATTTACCAAAGATCACTTGGGAATCTGTAAGGGAGATAGGGAATTAGCTTAACTCCTGAGCTGTTAAGTACTCAGTTGGTCTTTGGAGCACTTGGTCTTGACTTCAGGTTTCTCATGAAAAAATTATATACCCAGATTGAAATTAACTCAGTTTTATCATGATGCTAATGTGTCCAGATAGAATCTTCTACTAGTCTCCACCATGAATTAAGTAACAAACATTAATAAATTAAAATGAATGGGCATTCTTCATATGTTTCTATGTCAGTGAGTTTTGGGAATGCAAAATAGTTTCAGTGGAGTTATATAAGAGAAGACTATGGACCATTAACTTCTGGAATTTCCTGACCTGTGTGGTTGATTAAGCAACCTCAATGCTACATTTGACTGTAGACTTTGCATTTACTGTATATATATATATACTGTGTATATATATATATACTGTGTATATATTTTATGCATTTTCACATGTTTTAATATAACCTGTATGGGGTATTTTTATTTCTGAAATAACTGGAAGGCATGACCTCTTTTCAGCAGGGGAAAGTTCATAGAGAATATATAGAATGTGTATCGAGTTTGCCAAAGTATATTTGACTGAAATTTTCAGCAGCACGGTGTCATAAAGGATTTTCTCTGGCATTTACTTTGCATGTAAGACATGTCTGGCTTTCCATCATACAACAGAAAAAAAAAAGTCTTTGTCAACCCCAAGTTTTAAACTTTAGCTCTGGTACTATTGCATGCCATGGGGCCTCCTACATAAGTGTAGAGTTAGGATGAAGTCAGTGGGGTTTGTGCAACCCACCAACCAGCAGGAATTAAATATCCCAGTCTGCATCTTCAGAGTATACAATGGTTATGGTCTCTAGCTCATAATCTTGCCAGTCTAACCGTATAGATTTGCCCCTGCTGTTCTGGTGGCCTCAGGTTATACTTAAGATAAAGGACCCTCATAAATATGAGTGCACAGACACATTCAGATGTGTCTGCCTGAGGTCAAGCCTTAGAAAAAACGCTGGAGGTAGAAATAAGTAAAATAACCATTAGAAGGTTCAAAACTCGCCAAGAGGACACTAAAATAACCCAAACAAACACTCTAAAGGCTGCAAGACCAGCGCCTAAACAGAAAATATAGCTCAGCTTTCAACTCTCTTCTATCAGTTCCACCATCCTATACCAGCACTGACGGTTTTAGTGACAACCAAGAGTCAATGTTAGCTTTGGAGCCCTGGCCCTCAACTCTCCTTTTAACTATACTTTCCTTATGTTTATTCATTTGATGAATTGCTTTGACGTGCTGTTTTTCAGTGACCACTTGGGAAAAAGTAATTGATTTTTTTTTTTAATGCAGTGAGCTTATCATCTCGATTCTGCTGATAACTGTTTTTGCACTTTATTTACCTCTCACATGTTATGTCTTTGAGTCTGTGTACAAAGACTGCATAGAAAAGCATCTTATTTAATATAACAGCTTAAGCTACTGATTTACCAAGTCCAGCCTCCATAACAGTTATAACAGATGAATGTGACCCCTTTCACTCTCTGCTCTCTCTGCATCTGTAAAGTGCATTATACTCAGCAAAATATGACATATTGGTGAGCAATTTATATCACAAGCATGAGATCTAGATTGCATCTAGTTTGTATAATCTAAACAAAAAAGCAAAGAAAGCAAACCTTACAGCATGTCAGTCAGAATAAAAAAATCTTCCTTGTTGGCATGGAATGAAAGAGCCTTGGAAGACAAATCAAAGGACTGGACATACATGGTTTTGCCAGCTTCATCCAACAAATAAATCAGCAGTGTCTTGTTGGATCAGCATCTGGGCAGGGTGGAACAGAAATGAAAAAGAGCTTTTCAGGAATGTTAAGGACGTGGACCATAAGACATTTCTTAACAGCTTTAAACAACTTAGCCTAAGGCTCAGTAGCACTTTGGCCATAGCAGCTAAAAGAACTCTGGGCTAATTATGGAGTACTTACTATACTTGCTTTATTTGTTCATGTTTCTATTTCACAGCCTTCTGTTGCCCATTTTGTGCTCTGTGCTGCTATGCCTGTGCTACTGGGACTATATTAACTAGGAGCCTTGAAGACAAGTACACAGCCTGCGGTGTATGTGTCCCTCAGTGGCATGAAGGAGAGGTTTATGACATTCTCTTAAGATTGGGAAAAGCACCTGGTCCTTGTGTTGGATGAGGAATGGCAGCCAACTGGCCTGCTCCATGAGGAGGTGCCCCTCTTGCAGTGAACTAGCAGTTGAGAGACAAAAGCATTTTTATTTCTTTTATTCCCAGATGCATCTTGATTCAGTGTTGCTAAAGAATAACATAAAAGCTAGGACTGTGCAATGCTAATAAATATATTTTCCTTGAGAAGGTGGTTTGAGAATTATTAAATCTCACCAAAAAGAATGATGATTTTTTTCACTCACTTTTAGTCCAAAATGAAGAATATTTTGGGATCCTCCGGTGAATCTCTCTGAGCAACTTGGCTAGCTCTGAGCTCCAGTAGGCTGGGGAAGTGCAGAGAAAAGAAACCTTTAGGGAAGAATTTAGAACTGTTACTTTGCCACTACCTGTCTCTGATTTCTATAGATGCTGGAATAATTAGGTGGT
The DNA here is from genome assembly GCA_013390045.1 of Picathartes gymnocephalus. Taxonomy (NCBI): domain Eukaryota; kingdom Metazoa; phylum Chordata; class Aves; order Passeriformes; family Picathartidae; genus Picathartes; species Picathartes gymnocephalus. The sequence continues at coordinate 81,839 of WEKY01024167.1, forward strand.
TAGAAGAGGTGTTTCGTTGTAAGGTACTCCAGAAAACTGCTTTTAATAAGAAAAAAGTTCTAGCAGTTTCTTTTTGCAAAGCAAAAGTCTTCAAGGAAGAATCATATTCTACCCTGGGAAAATGACTTAGGGAAGGATGCAACAAAAATGTGTTTTGCTCACAGCAAAATTTGTAAACCTGGAGTGGATGAGAATAACATATTTCTGTGCCTTTTGAAACTGGCAAAAAGCCAGGTTTTTCTGCCTGACTTTATTTTAACATTTATGCAATTGTATAGAGCATAGTTACATTTATCTTGGGAGAGGTACACTACTGGCATGAAGTTTCCTGAAAGTGGGTGAGATTATAGAATGAAGTACATCATGGATCGAATTTTTCCTGGACTAATTTATTTCACTTAGGTAAGCTACGTGCCACTTCAGTGCCAGAGAGTGGATAAGGCTTTAGTATGGCTGAAATGTGATGTCACGAGAGACTTTTTGAATTCATTAATTACTTCAAAAGCACTAAAAAAATTTAGTGGCATAAGGATTTCAAACCAAGGCAGAATATGTAGTTACATATAACCTTGCCTGAAGTTTGTTTTCAGGGAAGAAAATCCTCAAATAAAATTAATTAAGAAACTGCCATATCTTAAAAATCAAAGTTAGATTCCTTGTAGAAAAATTAAGGAATTAATGAAATTAATTTCTCCTTGCCGACTTTAAAGAAGCAGTGAAAATGAAGATTGGTAGTATTCCATGGAAAAGGGATATGGGATTTATAAATATTTAGTTTTTTTCTCTTCAGTGATCTGAAAAAATACAATGTAAGTAATTCTTGAGTATTTATTTTTCAATGGCTAAGCTTAAAGGAAGGTCAGTGTATCGAGTACACATTCACACATGTTGCAACTCCTCTGAACTTGCTGCATTTCACTGAAAGGTAAGCGGAGTTCAGTGGAATCTGTTTTAACCTTTGTGCTGCAAAGTTATTTTGAAGAGCTGTGCAGTGCCACCTGTTTGAGCGCCTAGATAATCAAATTATTGAATATTTAGTATCAAAGAGATGTGACATCTAAAGCCTGATAAAATTACTCTAAAATTTTGACACTAAGCTACATCTGTAAGCTTGGGGATGCCTATCATGTGTCTGTTGCTGTGCTGTGTGAATTCCAGCTTCTAAGCAGCTCCTGCACCCCCCATACACACAGCCGTGCCTGTCCCAGGGGCAGTGTGGAAGTCGCCCAGCGTGGGGCTTGCAGGAGCTGGGCGCTGCCTGAGGCAGCCCTCGGCAGGCGCTGAGGGCAGACACAGGGGCAGTGCCAGCTGCCTGCTGCAGCCCGGGGCTGGGAGGGAGCAGGAGCTGTGCCAGCAGCCGTGGAGCCCCGGATCGCGGGACAGGGGCATGGGGGGCACTGCAAAGCTTCCCCGGGCCTTTGCCGCGAGGTGCCCGTGCAGCCGATCCCCCCGCAGGCCGCTGCTCCGCACAGGGGCCGGGCACTCGGCTGCGGGGCCCGGCACACGGCTGCGGGGCCCGGCACACGGCTGCGGGGCCCGGCACACGGCTGCGGGGTCGGGCACACGGCTGCGGGCCCGGGTACACGGCTGCGGGGCCCGGCACTCGGCTGCGGGGCCGGGTACACGGCTGCGGGGTCGGGCACACGGCTGCGGGCCCGGGTACACGGCTGCGGGGCCCGGCACTCGGCTGCGGGGCCGGGTACACGGCTGCGGGGTCCGGCACACGGCTGCGGGGCCGCGCACACGGCTGCGGGGCCCGGCGTGTCTTTGCTACTTAAAGTCCATGGAATGCTTCTCAAGTGAGCATATTGCAGGGGCTAACTGCTCGTGGACTGCTGGTTTGTTGTTGTTGTTGTTGTTGTTGTTGTTGTTGTTGTTGTTGTTCTTGCTGACTCTGTTTCTCAAATAGTTAAGCACAGTGAATCGTAGCATACATTCCTGCAAAACTTCTGTCAAAACTTCCAGCAACCCGGTATTTTGACAGTTGCAGCCCATAATATACAAACATAACCATATCAGAGCAGATCATCGTTTGGAGTAAGAACATTTCTGACTGTTATTTTTATACTGTAGACTCAGGGACATTTACAATGCTGATAAAAGTTTCGGAGCCTCAGCAATTAACTTAAGTAATTGTATTTAATTAATTAATATTTTGAGGAAAAAAGTTTTAGATTTTAGGTGGAATAGCTTATTTTTGCTCCTCACTCAAACCAGATTCAGAAATGATGCAGTATTTACTGTTCCATCCCTCTTTGTTTTTTGCACATAGCTGAGATTGGACTGGAAGAATAATTTGTGCTATGTGTCTATCTCAGAGATCATGGATGTAGAATTAGGTAATCTAGATTTTTTTTCATAACTAGGTAAAGATAGTGGAATGAAACACCAAAATAATCTCTCATAGCTAACAGTAATTTTTCACAATGTGCCAATTAGCTACCAAGAGTCTTTCAAAATCTGTGGAGGTTTTTGTGATGTCCTTGTCAGATTGCAATTTTATCTATCCCCATCTCTGGTGAATTTAACGACTCCTCAACAACAAAAAAAAGTGTCTTCTCTTGCCCATCTGTGTCTAGGCACTGCCACCATCCTCCACCTGTAAAGAGACAGAGGTTTTTGAAGTTTTATCTGATTTTAAACAAGGACCAGATTGATGTTACAGTTTTCCGCTGAATGCCCTAATAACACTGGTGTGGAATAAAAATTCATAACTACCTCTGTGTTTACTGTACAAAGTCTGGATCTGATAGGTGTGATCAAAGACTGAGGATCTGGGTTAGACGTGTTAGCTGAGCAAAACCCAGGACTTAGCTGCAAACTGTGTATACTCAGAGCTTCAGGACTGATGTAGTTTTCAGTGTGCTTGCAGATTGAAGGTGCTGAAGTACCGTGTTATCCACCTTGCTGACAGTCTATTAAATAGGTGCCTGATTCCTATTTTGAACTTTCTGACTTTATAGATTCAATAGTTACTTATTTTAGTGGATTTCTCATGGTAATGCATTGTGTTGTACATATGAGATGTAGCACATACGGGTGTTTCTCTTCTTAATTTAAAGCCTGTCACAGCTGCCCTTATTTCTGCCTAAAAGCTTCATTTATTTTTTAGTTGCCAAAAATAATCATATGCTTCTTAAATCAAGAGTTTCAGCTGCTTCGTGTCTGTTGACTTTTTGAAACAAGCTTTGCTTAGACAATTTCTGCCTACAAGCACGCTTTTCAACATGAGGGTATATAGTAAGCTGAAAATATTAAATCATAGAGTAAGAATTTTAATGGGATTTGCTAACATGAGGTTCTAAAAAATAATTTATTTTTCTGTGTTGCTTGAGGGGTCATCCGTGTGCATGAATTCAGTTTTGAAAAGCTAACACATTAAGTGAAGAGTAAGCATCACTAAACTAGTTACAGTGTAGTCTGTGTTGTTTGGTCTAGAAATGAAAGAACCAAGGAGAAGTGTAGGTAGTGCCTCTGCTCAGTAGTCTGAATAAAATATCCCCTTTATTTCTGGCACTCAAGTCTTGTGTCCCCTGCAAGAAATGCCAAAGGGAGTCCTTTTGTTTGGCATATACCTTATTATGAGCGTCCAGAGGCTGTATCAGTGAAAAAGCATGAATTGATAGTACTTTACAGACTGGTTCAGGCAGCAGAATTAAACAGGTCAGCCATGCTCAAACCAAAGACGGGTTCACCCTCCAGCTGCTTTCAAACACAAAACAGTTCTGCAGGTATTTCTTGAATCAAATGGCTGGAGCCATTTTGCAATGTGAAAAGGGTATAAATAGCAGCTGCTAGTTTAGGAACGTTGTTTGCAGCTTAGAGAACTGACATCCCTGGTTTTTGATTCCCTAATTAGACAGAATTTGTAAAAGTAGTGTTTAATTTGCAATTGACTTTATAGTCAGAGAGTGTGTATTTCAGAATGACATTAAACAGCTTTTTAATACCCTTCAGACCTTAGTGTTCCTAAATTGGTCCCCAGTGGTAACTTTGGAAGTGTGATAGATCTTAGAAGTTCACAGGGCACAATCTAGTCATTGCTTTAATTTGCTTTGAGAAATCCTCAGGTGGAGGCTTGTGGGCAGTCCAGAACCTCGCTCACTGTGGGCTAGAGGAGGACAGGAGATTGATCACGTGCAAGGGAGATCTTTTATTCAGGATGACTTGGAGAAAATAGCTGAAAATCATGTATTGACAGGAAATGTTTCATTATGGAACTACTGTTCCATAGTGAAAAGAGTGGTAGCAAGGAATGGTAGCAAATTATCATAGCTGTTTAACCACAACCTCTAAAGGAACTCACATAAAGAATGGAATATGGTACCAATGTCTAAAATTAATTCTAGAGAGTTTTGAGTAATTATTTGGTTTTTGTAGTAGGAAATCTGGTGTAAACAGTACTAAAATTGAGAATGAGTACACACACCAATTCATCACAGCTTTTGAAAAATTAAATATCTCCCCATAAATCCATTTGAGTTCTTTGAAGTAGTAAAGGATCATGTGGATAGGTTGCCCTGGTTTATATTGTGTGCAAAAATTAAGAAATCCTAACTTTTTCAGCAGTCCTTACTAAAGCTTCTAAATGAAATAAAGCTATTATGGGATGAAGATTGTGAAGACATTTAAGAAGAAGCATAAATTATTTCTTTTTTGGGATGGCATAGGATTGTGTTTGAATGTCACAGAAACTTGCCAGAACTTGTGCCACTAAAGGTATTACTAAATAGTATGGGAAAGGAATGAAATATGACTTGAAAAGGACTGACAATGATACAAAATTTTTCAGAGTAATAAAAAAAAAAAGAAGTCTTAAGATCTGCAGGATTATCTGATAATACTGAATGGCTGGGCAGGCAAAGTAATGCACATGGGGAATATACCATCTAATTATATATGCTGTATGGTGGGCTTTAAGTTAGACTCAAGAAGTCCCTAAACTGCTGACTGTCAGAGGCTAGCAGGGAATATCATGATATGTCTGCCCTGTATTTTACATGTTGTCCCTGAAGATCTGCTACTGGCCACTGTCAGAGGCAGGGGACTGAGCTAGATGAACCTTTAGTCTGACTTAGTGCAGCTGTTCTATATTCTGGGGTGTGAAAGGGAAAGAAAGGGAATATGATTTTAAATTTTTTTTTAACAGTTGAGATTGCAGCTAAAATTGAATGGAATTTCATAAGACAAGGGAAATCACTTTTTTTAGCTCAAGGGCTTTCTCTCCTGAATTTCTAAGGTCTGCAGCAAAGGCTTCTATTGCAAAGCTATCTCAGGGAAAGGTCATAATCTTTCATAATTGAAGAGCAACCTAAACATTAGAGTTGCTTCTATTATATAGTACTGTTTATCTTGCCTTAGATATTACTTCTCATAACAGTTAAGACTGACTTTTTTTTTTTTCCTAATGAAGGCAAACCTGTATTGACTGACCAGACGAAAAAAAGCTGTAAGAGCCAAATTGGTAGCACTGTTAGAGAGCTGGGAAGATGATAATGTATAGAAGTGTGCTCACTGGCTGTTTCAGACATTGCCACGAAGACTGCACACTACTGCCCCGAACCCTTAGTGGGCTCTTTCTTTACGTGCTGTGGACTTGAAATATAGCAAACCTCTTGATCTTAAAGGGCTTCTTTGAATTTCTGTACTCTTGATTAGGCTGCTCTATGTGACGTGGAGTAGGTTGATGGATAAAGGCTTGGAAATGCATAGTCTGCCTTTAAGGATCTTAGACAAGCTATTTACTGAGCTCTGTTTAGCTAGGTAGAATGATAATACTTTATGGTCTTAACTGCCTGATAATTTGCTGTGAAATCCATCTTCCAAATGACTATTGCATCTCTATTTAATCAAGAGGAATAATCATCTTTCAGATAAGTCTAAACTGCAAAAAATACTTATACCAGTGTCCCTAGTTCACAAAAAGGCCTTTTTCTTCTCTAAAGACTATAAAATATATAACTGGAGTGGTTTTGTTCTTTATATTTGCAGTGAAATCCAAAAGACTGAGGCATTAGTTCTGTCAGTTGGATAAAGCTTTTTTTTTTTCTGAGCAGGTTGTTTTTCTTTTTTTTTTTTTCTGAACCGGTTTTTTTTTTTTTTTTTTTTTTTTTTTGCAAGGAAACTCAATTAGCAGACTATGTGTAATTGTGGGCATGGCACGTATTTATTCCTTGGTGGATCTCAGTGATAGCAGCATCAGATAAAAGGATTTAGCAAGAATTGTTGTGCCATGGCAATGCAGATCTTATTTACCTGGAGAAAGTCTTCTGCTGTCTTGACAGTTCTGTAAGACTGTCAGCCAGGGACAAAGAATCCTAACTTGTACTCTAATTTGGTTGGAACTCAAATGCATGGGAGAGTGCAGCTATTACCTCTAGCCAAACAGAAATGAGTCAACATGTTGATAGCTTGAATGAATAAGCAACTTTTAAAGAAAAAGTGTTAACATAAGACTCAAATTACCATTCCCATTGCCACCTTTTACAAACCTGAAACTCCTCTTCTCACGGGACTGTTGTCTTTGCATCTGTGTGCAGTTGTGTGTGCTTGCAGTGGAACTCTGTCATCTACTTGCCTTTTCCTTATAGTCTTACATTATATATATTCTGAAATCCTTTAGTAACCTATGCAGCACAGGCAGGAATTGCAAAGATCAGCACACTGCCTCTCACTGCTGGATGAACACTGGACTGGGATGAGGCATTGGCTAGCTGTTTGTCCGTATGCTTAGCCCTAAATTTCTCTGCTTAACTGCCATTTTAGAAGTTCACTGCACTGGTTTCTGTGACATTTGTCTCCTACTTACTGGGGAAGAACCAACAACTTCGTTTGTGCAGTGTTAGTAACTTGGTCTGTATTGGAATCAGCTGTCACAGGAAAGTGGAGCTCAGCTGCATAAATGTATGTGTGCATAGGGGGGGAGGGATTCCTTATCTACTGTAAGAAAATAATAAAATTTTAAAGGAATCTTTGGAGGTATTTTGACTGTGCTGGTGGCACATGCTTGGCATATGAAATACTGGACACTTATGCTAGTGCATGTTCCTAATTACAATCTCCTTATCATAAACAATTACTGTTAAATGCAGTGCATGGTGAAGGGGGAGGAGGAAGAAACCCAGGTAGGATTGTTTGGAGCTGCATGAGTCTGTATTTGCCTCAGGCTTAGTTAGCTGTCAAGAAAACCCCTGGAGCTCCTAGAATTCACAGGCTTTACAGCTGATCATAATCAATAAAGGCAAATGCTGAAGCCAGGGAGAATGGGCAAACACATGTCCTCTTGACCACTGCAGGCTAGAACTGTGTGCAGCTGAGTAATTGTGGAAAGGTGTGGGGGTCAGAGACACACTGGCTTTAGGCATCTGTAAGTGGTGCATGAAGCTCTGATCAAACTGAGGAGATCACTGTGTGAGGTGATGTCTGCTCTTCCGTGGTCAATAAAGATGTTTTGTTACTTGTGTCCTTTGGGTTCCTGTGTTTCTTTGCGTGGGGGCACAGGATGCTCCCCAGGAGAGCGAGAAAGCACAAAAGGTCAGGCTGCTGCTTGATGAATATCAGCTAACAGCATGGTTGGCAGTGTTTTCTGCAGCTTCTGGTGAGAGACAGTAACACAGAAATAGCCGTGGCTCATGTTCATCAGTGTAAAACTATCACCTGCTGTACCACAGCAATCTGTCTCTTTTAGGATGGCTTTGGAGCAGACTTGAAATGATGTTATTTGGTCACATATCTACTAAAGTGAGGGAGTTTCTGCTGCACTATGCTACCTGCAGGATATTGCTCCATGCTTTGGCTTAATGAATTTTGGGGAATAAGAAATCCGACTAAAATTGTTAAATGTGTCAGTACAAACCCTACAGTGTGTACAGCATTAAATACTGTAAGAGAACAGCTTTCTTCAGAACATGATCCAGACCCAAGGTTTTAAAGTTTTAAAGTTTATACTAACTCTAATATTTCAGGTGAGGATGCTGCTGCCTAAACAGTCTGCACAGTCAAAAGTTTCAGCATATGTCAGATGATTTAGTTGAGTATAACATACTGGGAACTATGGTAAACTTCATTAATTTTCTCTGTTTTAAGAATGCACGTAGGGTCAGTCACGACAGAGCAAGTGATACAAGTTTGTCATGTGTTAAAGACTTGCACATTAGAACCACAAAAATAATATTTTCCCTTTACCCTCTAGCTGTTTGGATACTTCCTGTCTTCACTTCCCTGCTATTGATAGAAGAGGATTACAAGAAGCCACAGTAATACTGCTAGTTTGGGATAAAAAGTAGAGGATACGAGCTCAGGAAACTGATGCTTTGTAATGCCAGAGGACAGGTGGATCAATACCTGGTACTGTGGATCTCCAACAGTTCCTGGAAGCATTATTTAAAATGGCTCTTTCTGTATGGTTGGAAAGGTGTTAGAAAGAAAGGAAAGATTCGTGTGTTTTGACAGGTAATCATAATACTTCTTCTTTAGTAAATAACTTGTCTCCATGCCTACAAGAAGTTCCACGGTTTTGTCTTCTCACACACAGAGATAATTTTCTGGTGCTCTTTATTAGTCTGTTCTCAGTGGATTGACATTTGTGTACTTTTGAACAAGAACAAGATTCTGACCCCAGCTGAATATATCCTGCAATTGCAAGTGTCTGCGTGCTTGACTGATGAGCTTATCTTTAAATCATGTATTCCTGTTCATCACTGCAGGTCATATGTCTGCTTACCATTTGTGCCCCATCCCAGCCAGGCAGGGCGGGTTTGCAGCCAACTCAGTCTCTACCCCCCTGTTGCAATGTCCGTCCTCATAAAGACTGGCAGGATTGAAACTCTGATGATGTGGAAAGTTTGCTTTAAACCTGTTCCTTAGAAAAGATAAGCATGCAAAAATATGAATTTAGGTGGGGCTTCATACTCATCAGCTTTTTTACAAGAATGAAAGGGGTGACAGTGGAAATTGCAAGGAAAGGCAAGATATGGAGAAGATCCTAGCCAGCTCTCATTTAACACACAAGGATTGTGATTTTGACTGTTTTAATTGAATAGTAATTTACTGAGTCAGACTCCTTGGTTCCCTGAGAAAAGAACTTGTAAAAAATTAATATTGCATCATTTGATACTATGTAGATAGTGACTGTAGACATGTAGGTGGTTTTGAACAGTCACTGTTCCTTGTGAGGGTAATAGACAGAATTTTGACTATCTTAAGCCAAATCTTTGTTCCTGTCTGAAGACAATAGCCTTTTTTTTTCTTTTAATTTTTTTGTGAGCAGTTTCTGAAGGAAGAGATTTCTTGTTTTGTCTTCTTTCCTGGAGCAGTTAAGATCTGTCAGAAATAGTTGGATTGGTGGTCATCTGCCTTCCAGCTCTTCAAGGCATGTCTACTACAGGGATCCAACAGAGACAGAAACTACTTCCATAACCTGTAACAAGTCCTTTAATGCTATGATAAAAAGCACTTGCCGTGAAGTTCAAACCTGTTGCATGACCTGTCATACGCCTTCTTTAACTTTTCTCATGATAAATATGTATTTTAAATTAAGGGAGACAAGGAAAAGAGATAGAAATAAAATCTTGAGGAAAGCTTGAATGAGCATCTTGCTTTTCTCAGGATTTATAAGAATAAAAATGCTGCTGCAAAAGGCTTCTTGGTAAATACACTGGAAAAGCAGGTGAGTAAAAGTACAAACTGAGTGAGTATGTGGAAAAAGTCCACACCTCTCACCTGCTAGCCAGTTCTGCAGTCACCTACTCTTAGTATTTGGGAAAAAGACTCACAACCCAATAAAATCCAAACTAAACATTTCTCTTACACTTGTAATACCGCAATCAACTCTGACTGTATGTGTGGAAATCAGGAGCTTTATAGGCCCTCCATATGTTATTTTTTATGTGGGACTTTAGGGTTTTCCTCATTTAATCTCTAAGTGTATAAAAGACTAATACTGAAATATACTGTGAGCTTGTTCTAAACTTGCTTCTACTTTATATCAATGTTGTGAGCCTTTTGCTCAGAGGATTTGATTTAGACAGCAACAAAATTTAAACTTTATCTTAAATATTGATCTATCTTAGTTCCTCCAGGACTTTTTCTTCTGTATGATCCACCTTACCTAAATTTATTTTTCCTCGATATTACTGTTTTGCTCATATCCTGGTAGAAAAACCTGTGATAAATAATTTTCTAGCCCTTTATAAGCTTTTGGTAGTTATTATAGAACCAGACAGCTTTAACCTGAGCCCACAAGTAATCACTCAGAGTCAAGGAGTCTGAGTGCTGTCTTTTCATTTAAAATTGTTTAAAATAAGCCACTGCATAGTGTTACAGCCTGTGCCAACTGCTGATGTTAGAGGCTATGGCAGGAACCATTTCCTGCAAAGGACACTGTTAGATTTGAAATGTGACTTTGTGGTTTTTAAGGTTATTTTTCACAGAGGCTTTATTTGTTGTCTGCTCATAACCTGTTGAGATATAAGGGTAAAATAAACACGAATATTTCACTGAAATTCTGTTTGCTTAAACTTTTCAATATTTCTGCAGAATTGAGAAAAATTCTGTCTTCAGTCTTATAATTAGAAAATAAATCCATAACTTTTATCTACACTATAGCTGTCTTGAAAAGGAAGAACTAAGTTAATTAAAATACAATTAATTTTCCTTGGATTTCTTTTGTATTTTTTTAAAAATTCTGTCCTAGTAAAAATGTGCTTTGAAAAGTATTGACTAAAAATGAACTTAGAATTTGGCAATTTTGTGATTATCTTCTCTCTTAGATATAAATATGCTGAGGATTTATTCATATAGAAGGCCAGAAGCACCACTAGAAGATAAAACTTCTTGAAATGCAAAAGCCCATTGCCTAATTCAACTTTCCCCCTAATTGAAAACTTTTCAAACTACATGTTTTATAATAGTTCAGGAGCAGTAAAACCTTTTTTTGAATTAATAACTATTTTAGAAGTTAGCCAAGTTCAAGGGCATTCTTATCTGCTGTACAGTTCCAGCCATAATTTCACATAATTTCTGTTACTTCATAAAGTTGATGTCTCAAAACATATTTCTGACCACTGTCAGGCTGCTTTTCAAGTTCAAACATGAAACCCCCCCAAATGCAATCCATACTGCAGTAGTTCTCAGCTGATTTAGTGTAGAAAGAATGTAGCCTTTCTATCTATAGTGGGATTTACCTTATTACTGGGTGCTTTTTCCCTGCTGGGACCTACTCAGGCCTTTTTCTCAGACATAACTCCTACAGGGAGTAGAACTGAACATTTGCTTAAGTCAGGAGTGCTAAATTAGGCAAATGTGAGATAGAAGAATTGCTACAAAATACCCAGGAGAGTCATAAATTAGCAACTGCAAAACATGACAGTTCTCTATTCTCTTATAAATCTTGGAGGTGTAGCCCTGGCAAGGAAGGTAGCATTTCTAGAGACTGGTTTATGACTTGTAGAGTACTGAGGCAGTTGATGGAAGGCATCTTTACCAGCCCCAATATGGTGAACAGAACAGATGTCTTGCTTTCCCAATAAATGAACCTTGTTCCTTTGAAGCTGGCGGAATCTGTGTTAGAAAAAATTCCCAGCTCAGCGGCAGCATTTCTGTGTACAGCTGTGGCTTGCATCTGTCAAAGCTCCTCTCCAAGCAGTGGAGGCAGCTCAAGAGTTCCATCAGTAGCACAGGACATAAACTCTTGGATACCAATACACTGTGCCTCATAGATTCTGCCCCATTTTTATGCTGAAGGTAGCATTCAGGGCACTGAATATTACAAGTGTCTGTCAGCATGCACAGCGTATTATTATTTATTATTTTATTACCATGGCTGTCAGTCGGACAAGTTCCTTTCTGCTTTATGTTCCTACCATGCCCTTTTTGTCATTTTTTTGAATTGAAATATATGAGGAGAGATCTGTGATGTCAGTGCTGGAAATTTCGACCTCACTCTAATAATAAAAGTTCTCTTGTTTCAGGCAGCTAGGTTGTTGTCTTTTTTTCTTGCTTCAGATACTCAGCCCATGATTTTGAGAAATCAAAATGCCTCTACAAAGCTTTAATGGATTGTAACCTACAAGTTTGTACTCTGTGTTGTAACTTCCTGAATGTAAGTAATAAATTATTTTGTTAGGCAGTAAAAAATGGTGCAAGAAGCCTATTCATGTTATCACAGTAACGCCAGCCAAAATGTCTCCACCTGAAGCTGTATATAGAAATGAAAATCAAAGAGTCAGTAAAATACAGCAGACATCACTGAATGATAGATTTACAATGACTGTCTTGGATAGCTTTCTGTGAGCTTTAAAGCCAATGAATATATTTTATCTGATTGTAACTTTTCCAGGAAAATAAAAGCTATGCATACAGTGTGTGCTCCACCAGACTTTACAGTATCAACTCTTTTTGGCATCCTTACTAACACAAATGAGTTCTTTTTCTCCTACCTGATGAATACCATAGTAATTTCTGTGACCAGAACACTAGACATTTTGATTATCTGCTATCAGTTAACAGTTATTTCCTGCTACTGAAAGATGCTTGCCAAGTAAGTTTTCACGAAGTAGATACAGAAGTCCTTGTTTTGGAGTTTTCATTATGCTACTGAAAGCCTCCAGGAACTGAAAAGAAAGAGATTTTTTAAGTCCTTGCTGAGGGATCAGCATAGGTATAACAAGCGGATATGTAGAACTGTGGTGGAAGATTTGAATCTATTGACAATAGTGACACTTGTTTCTTAATTTTTGTTGTTATCTGAAATTGATCTATTGGTGAATTTAAAATATTTTACTTGAATTTCTATTCAACAAGTCGCTATGTTTCAAAACAATTGCCACACATGGTGTATAATACTTTGTGTTAGCCTTACTAGAGAAAAATAAAATAGTTTAATAGTTTTATAACTCACTGAACTCTTCACTTTTGAAACCAGATGTATCATGTGAAGAATTCAGCAAATTTAATAGATAAAGAGTTCAAGAATGGCTTTATATAAGACTACACATGTTTTCTGGCTGGATGCAGACATTCAGTTCTGCTTTCCCAATTACATTTAGAAAGTATTTGTAGTTTCTAGGTGCCAACGGCTTTGACTGAGAAATAGGCCTTTGGTGTGGGGATGTAGGAAGAGTGATGTTTCAGAATGTATGTCAGTGTATTGCTTATCCCAGCCCACAGAACAATTAGCTACATACTCAGTTTATATTTCTATGAGTCACAAGGCTGTTGCACCACCACATTTCAAGCCAGGTGCCAAGTGGCTGGGCAGTCTGCTGCTGATCCAGGTAAGGTCCCCAGCACCCTCTGCTGCAGTGGGGCTGCAAATCAGTCTGTCCTTGGGAGCTCAGGCTCTTGCCCATGCTTGAGTTCAATTCCTGCTGGACACTGGTGAGGTGGTTTTTTGGAAACTACTCAATTTCTTTTGACAGGAGACAGTGAGGAGAAAGTGGGGAAGGAGGGAGGAAACAAAGAAGAAGAAACTGGCAGGGAGCCTGTTTCTCTCATACTTGCTGCTGATCAGGTAGAGAGAAAGTATTCATTAACTGTCCCCCACTCCAGGGCAACCAGCACGAGTTCTCCACCACATGAAACAAAGCACCAGTCTGATGGCACAGTAGACCGATTTTTGTGTGTGACATTCTTCCGTGACCAGGTTTAGCTGGGTGTATTTCTTACACATGGAAGGAGAGAGGGGACATTTGAAATGAGTATAGACTTTTTGCATCAGTTACACAGCTGAGCACAGCTGAAATTCAGGAGTCCTTTTGGTTGCAGGCAGTGAAACACAAGATGTTCTGATTGAAGTCACTTTCATAGGGTTTTCTACATAGTCTGTAGCCCCAAGTGGTTGTAAGTCAGAGGCAAAATTCTCAAGAGAGAACTTTGAAGAATCACTCTTTCAGTATAACAAGCTAATTGTGTAGGCATAGCAACTAATTACCTCATTTCAAAAACTACGTTCAACTAAGTAGGTGTTTTATATATTTTTGCTTTTCAATCTTATGGAATCATGTTTTCAGGTTTTTCCTGCTTATTTTTCTTTCTGTGAAGGCAGAAAAAATATGGAAATAGAGCAGAATATCTTCTGTAACTCCATGAATCCAGGAATGAGGCTCTAAGTAAAAAGATGATAACAATGCATTTGGCTATAGACTGTGGGCCAGATGAAGGGCAGTGGAGAAGGCTTGCAGAAATAGAAAATCTTGAGAATGTCTTGATATCCACAATATTCATTCTAACTCCATAAAGTTCAGAACTGCAAGGGACATTGAAGTGCTTGAGTATGCACACATGCACACATCCCTACCAGTTCATCAGCAGACGTGACTGCAGAGGGTTTTACTGGTCAACACTGTAACAGCTTGAATATTTTCAATGGGAAAGGAAGATTCTTGGATAAAAAGGAGTATTCTTTCAACAGGGGTAATACTTTGAGTGGGGTGAATTTTTTTTTGTCTCTACATGTTTTTTTTCTCATAGATCCTGTACTAAAAATACACTGAATTTTTTAGTATGTTTGAAAAACAGCAAGTCACAGATAGGTTTGCTTTTAGTTTCTGAATCAGAGTGAGCAGATGTGAACTGCTAACCCCTTAGAATGACACAGACATGAAAGGGATGTGTGTATCCTTTCACTGTGCTGAGATATCAGGATAATTATCCAACATACAGTTCCCTCTCAGTGCTTTTCAGTTCATTTTGAATGAAGAGACTGTGAGGATAGCTGATTTTAATCTGAGAATCCACTTTAAAGGGGCTCAGGAGATTCAGTGCTAATAGAGGAGCTAAGTGATACAGAAGTATTACTTACTCCTCAAATGGGAAGATGAAAATGAGAATCCTTAGATAATACAGGGTGGAAATAGATACCTGCTGATCTTCCCCTAGGCTCAAAAAAAAAGAGACTGAATGAAGAGTATGGAAGGATGCTGATGCTCTATAAGACTGTATTTTATCAACTCTTTTCATTCATTCCAGTAGGCCTGAACTCCATATTTTAACTCTGAGAATATTGAAGAGCTAGTAAATCTAGTAGAAATGAAAGTTTGGCCTCTCTGATGAAAACAATAGTATATTGTACAGGGGAGTGCAACAGGCTAGTAATGATGCATGCTTAAATGTAGCCTGTATGTGTCTCAGTGTCTGTGGCTTTTTACATCTGTATGTTTTATCACACCATTCTAGCCCCTTCTTTTGGGGTTTTAGGCTTCACCTGTCTTAATTTTGTACCCAAAAGGTGGGCCAGATTCTTACTGAGGCTCTTGGAAACTGGCATAGTATAAACAGCAACATAAAAATAACTTACCAGAAAGAACAATGCAATCAGAAGAGCTTTGCTTTGCTCCTCTTTTGCCTTTGTTGCTGTATTTATACAACAGGTTTACAACATTGCACTGCCTTTCCAGGAAGCAGTACTATCTCCAAACTGACTTTTGTCAGATTGATACCTATTGAGGAGCAGCAGTTTGGTTTTATAGGACAGAAAACTACAGGTAGCTCTGAAAATCTAAAAATAATGGCTCAGTTAGAAGAAAAGTACATAATTTTTATTTCTGACATGACTTCTAACATTTCTTCAAAATTTTCCATTGACTGTCTCCATCCCCGTCAAGTCACAAACCACCTGCATGCTAATATTCTGCTGTCCCACATACTGTGTTCCTTGCCTTTATTGAAATTGTGTGCTTCGCTTTGGGAAACACACAATGCAAATCAGGCCTGTACTCTTTTATTCAGCCAGGAATACAACTGTTCCATCTCATATATACAGGCAATAAAAGGTGATCTAGATTTAAGTACTTAATAATGAAACCTTTAGCTATGTAATAATGTAAGAATGAGAGAAGATTTATGAGAACAGAGGGAAGCAAATGAATAAACCTTTTTTAGCAGAAAACAAAACTGTTTGTAATCAATTTTTCAGGAGGAATAGTATCAAAAAGAATATTGAAATAAACTATATGATCTTTAAGATCCCTTCCAATCCAAATAATTTTTATGAGTCTATAATACTTTTTTTCTCAGGCCATTTTAGTACAGGAACTAAGGAATCACTCTCCTTTGCTGCTTCAGTACATATGTATTACAAAAGGATCGTATATTTTCGGCTCAGAAGGTTAGGAATCTGACAGTATCACGAATCATTAAGAGAGTCTTGTTTTCCCTAAATGACATTTCTGGAACTGGAGTCCCCTATGGAGTTCTGAGCTTGTGTCTTTATTTCCTGTCCTCCTGTGATGCAGGGAATAAAATGTTTCTTTGATTGCTTGTTCTTTGTTGAGTGCAGCATGGAGACGTTTGAGAATCAACAGTCCCTTGTGTTTACAGAAGCAGTCACTTCCCCACTGCATGCTGTCTAGGAATTACCACGCTAGTCAATTTAGGGTAAATTTGCAAAGTGGTGCACTGGGAGTCACACGGTTAAATCCCATTGATGTTAATGGGAGTCACGCAGCTAAATCCTTGCACATTGCTTTGTAATTTGCCTCTTTGTATTTCTCAAACCTGCTGGCTCATGACTAATTTGTGTCTCTTATAGAAAAGCTTGAATGTGTTTTGGTGGTGGAATGGGCACAGTCTATCATTCACATTTTATCTGACATATAAATATAAATTCCAAACTACAGGCATTCTCTCTAATGATTGATGTCTTCATAGACTTGCCTATATGGGTTCTTTATAAGTTATAGAGTAGTGATGCATCAAATTAGCACCAATCACCACAGTCCTCAGAACC
Organism: Picathartes gymnocephalus; assembly: GCA_013390045.1. NCBI lineage: Eukaryota > Metazoa > Chordata > Aves > Passeriformes > Picathartidae > Picathartes > Picathartes gymnocephalus. The sequence continues at coordinate 98,565 of WEKY01024167.1, forward strand.
TCAACTTTTTTAAGAAAGAAAATAACATTACTAAATTACTAAAATTTTTGAAGGTTAACCCATCTCACAGGGAAAAAAAGAAAGAAAATATATTTGTTCTAGTGAAAGCATAATGTCTTGAAAATTTGCCTGATCAATTCTGAAAATACTTTGAACTTGCTCTTTGGTCTTCAGAATGGTGTAAGTTAGACTTCCTAAATTAATTTCAGTTTTCTTAAGAGAAGTGCTTTTAGGCTCATTCGTGGGAAGGAGGAAATGCAAAGAATTACCCAGTGTTTCTAAAGCTGAGGTTAAAGAATGGTGAAGTGGCTTGGTGCAGGCATGAAACTTTGCCCCTGTGCATGTTTAAATCTTGGTGTTGTGGTGATGAGTATCATTGGGCATATTTACACCATGACTTCAGCTAGCCATGAGATTGTCAAAATCTCCATAACTATGCAGGTATCAAAAGTTAAACGGCTGTGCTGGTACAATACTGCACCCATTCTAGTGAGCTCTGGCTCCAAGGAAGGCTATTAGTTCAGTTGTAGCACCCTGCTGATGTGGCAACACAGCTTCTGCTTCAAGAGCTGGCTCAGGCAGCACTCTCCAAAGAGATTTAACACCACCCTTCACTGCATGGCACAGGCATGCCCACAGAAACACTCATAAGATAATAAGTGACTCTATCTTCTGGGTAAGGTTTGGATGATTCCCAGTAAATGGGGCTTAAAATTCCACTGTAAATGCTGAGAGGAAAATGAAAATATTGCTTCATTTATACTGCTGATTCACCCACTAAATGGAAAGTAAGTTATGAAATCATGTAATTAAAGACCCTGTCAGCAGACATATATGCAGAGAAGGCATATATGAGGTGGAATAGGCTACCTGATATAAAAATCCTGTAACTGTGCTCTTGGTCAGTGGAAAGTCTGAGACATACAGTTGGGAAACAGAGGTCAGACTGGTATTCTCACTTTGATTCCCTATGAAAGCTTCCAAAAAGTCACATGATTCTTACATGGGAGTAAGGATGTTAGCAGGACAAGCAACTTTTTAGGTGGGGGTTAGAAGTTGGTTATAAGTTAGTGTTATAAGAATACATGCATGTTTCTGTTGCCTTTGGAACACAGAAGTCAGACTCTCATGCAGTATTCCTACAGAATATAAAGAATGTCAGAATCTTTTGTATTTTAATCAGAAAATCAGCTGTAATCCTGTGTGTTCTTGGCTTTATCTGACTTCAGAATAGTTACAGGCATATGGGAATAGCCTTTCTCATAGTGTTTTGATTTTTCTGTTTGACAATGTGATACACCGAGGGGAGTTTGACATATCTGGGGCCCTGCAAACATCTGGACAGAGTAGGCAGAGCTATTATGGTTCACCAGAACCTGGCTTCCATATGTTGTATCCTTCCACTTGTGTCTCAGGATTGCATCATGGGGTCTCAATTTGTTAATCTCTGCAGGCATCAAATCTATTCATAACAAGTGGTTTTGATTGACATGCGAGCAGCTGGGGTAAACTGAAAGGAGCAAACTGAGATGCAGAACTGCTGACTGACTGTGCTTCCAGCTTGTTTTAACAGCAAATCTGCTAAGAGAAACAAACAGTAGGAGCTTTACAAACTTCTGATTCAGTGCTGTGAATAGAAAGGCAATGCTCTGATATGTTGCACCCATCACCAAAAGGAAAGGAAAAGTGCATTAAGATACTTAGATCACACAAATCATAATATTCTGCTTTTCAGGACAAGTTGTGAAAAGATGTTTAAGCTGATATTAATAAATATTAATAACCATTGCTGGAGAAGAACAAAACCAATTGGAATTTCAGAAAATAATTTCTTAAGTGTGTCAGGAACAAACAACAATTCAACAACTGTATCAGTACGACATGAGATAAGGGTAGTAATCACAACATAGAAAAGGAAGTGTACAACAATTTTTTTTTTGATCTGTTCCTGAAGAAAAGCAGGATGATGTATTCCTATGATAAAGTACTAAGGAAATACTTTCTATTGAGCTAGCAGATAAAGAGGACCATAAACTCAAACAGTGGAAATTAAATATTTTTCTGAAATCAGCAGGACTGGCACCCTTTAGTGCCAAAGGAGTCAGAATGAGGAGATTGAATTTCTTTTACTTACTTGCAAATCTTGCAGCACTGAGGAACTTAAAAAATCCTCCAGAAATCAGTCAGACATGATGGTATTGATTGTTAATGAAAGAGAAGTCTCTACTCTTTGGCAAAACTGTTGTAAGGCTAATCTGGAAAACAAGTGATTGTAAAAATGAGGCAATTAGTAAGATTTTAATGAAAAGTAGGGCTTGTTGAATTTGAAATTGCAACAATACTCAATAAAAATAAAATGTCTAATGCAGGTATCTCACCTGTGCAGATGTTTAGTGACACTCTTGTTGAAGACTATGAGCAGCCATGTATCTTCTCTATGTAGCAGTGGAAGGAGGAAGTGTCCCTTCCTTGTAAGGCTCTAGCAGGAGTTGTCATCTGTCAAAGTTTAAGTGCTCACATCTATATTCATTTCAACATTTACAAGTAATTAATAGTTTAATATGAACTAAGAATTTAGGTTTCTACAGAGAGACATAGTTACCTTCAGAACACAATCCCTTCCTAAAGTTTTTATCTGAATTAGTTTATCTAAAATGGTGTGAAGGTGCACATCTCTCCTTGCACAGGGAGCCTGGAAAACTTTTAGTCTAGATATGCTGGCTCAAGAGAGAAATCTACCTGTCAGTTAGGCTGGATCTCTCCTCCTTCATAGGCAACTTCTTTAAAATAACTATGAAAACACTGTAAAAGTAGTGGTTACTAGACACAAACCGTAATCTTATGTTAAGTAGATTGGACATCTGGATGTTTCACAAGTCCTTAGAGCTTTTTCTTTTAAATAAGGAAGTTTTGAGAGAATGTTCAAATACTTATTAGCTATAAGTTCCCCCTCCCCACCTGTTTAGCAAAATAACAATGTGCATTGTGTCCTAGAGTATTCAGCTTCACTCCACTCTATTTTTAGACTCATGGCTTTCAAACAGAAGTTATTTATAGGTTTGTCCAGCCACAAAAGAAGGAAAAAATTACATAGACAATACACAGAAGTATGGAAACTGTCAAGCAGAAAAGAATTATTATCATAATATAGTGTTCTAAATTAAATAAAGAAATGGTTTACTGATACATCTCGAAGTGTTTTGTATGGGAATTCATCATCCTGTGATGCATTTCTAGGCTAAATATTATTTAATACTTCAGTCAGTAATATAAAAGAAAGTATAAAATAAATGCTGGTAAGACATATATATCACAAAGTCTTCTAGAGAAGTTATTAATAGGATAGATAAATAAATAACACAGATCAGTGTAAATTTTTTGGCTAAAACCACTGAAAATATTGCTTTTGATACTGCCAAATAAAACATCACACATCTGGAAAGGAAAACCACAGGTCAAGTTTACATCGTGTCAGGCAATGCCCTGGAAGGTAAGAAATGTCTTCAAGACTTGTCTGAAAACCTGGCTGAATATGATTTTACCATGGAGCTACCATAAAAATAAAAATCTCTGAATAAAACTAAAGAAAGCTATGCAGGAACAGGGAATGGCATTCTGAAAATACAACAAGCAACATCCCTGCCATAACTCTGAGTCCCATTAGGGCATCTATGCTTTATAAAGGAGCTTTTTACAGGAATGATTGAATTGGAAAAACGACAGTGATGATCCCCCATCTCATAATGTCTATGAGACCTACGTGTGCAAAAGAAGGGGTAGAAATGATTTTATTTCATCAAGCACTATTTCATGAGGGAGGCGAAATTCAATCATAAGAATGGCGTGATGTGATCACAGTGATGCAAAGAAAGCTAAATGTAAAAAACTTCCCTAAAATTAGAAGATTGATTTATAAATGAGAAATGAACTGCAAATATTAAAGTGAGAGTAAGTAAACAAAGGGCTAATACTGTGCAAATTTTGACAGATTATCTCTCACTAGGGTTATTTTTAAGTTATGAAAATGTGTCTTTTTAATAAATGCTTTTATTCAGACACTGTGGAGTCACTGCAGAAATTAGAAGATCTGCTCCCCTGATATACTAGTGTCAGATTAGATAATCACAACAGTTTTTCTAGGCTTCAAATCTAATAATATTTATAAGCATTTTGCAAACGATCATATGTTTTGAGTTACCTCCATCATTTACTTCTCTGCAGTAAATGCATCTGTGCTTCTCATACAGTACAGTCTTCTGAAAAGGTAAGGTTCTCGTCTCAATGTTAGATGAAAAGGTATTTTTTCTCTATATTTGTTTTGTCGATTCTTTGATGGTTCCTGTTAATTTATGTGTACCTTTTTCTTCCTATTTTAATAAAGAAAATTGAATTTCTGGGGGAATAATGAGACCTTTTATGTAGTAAAAAAACCTTCTCCAGTATAAGTGCCACAGTGTATTCCGTGTGTTATTTGGAACTAACTTTAAGAACTTAATGATTCCTCTTGCCTTATTCAACATCAGTTTTCCAAAAAGAGCAGCCTCTCACAGGAAGATGAAGTATCCAGTGGTCTCTACTAAATTTTTTATGTAAAAAATTTATGGAGTAAGGGATTTAAAGAAGGATTTATACACTAGAAGAAAGTATGAATACCATTGGAAATATGCAGGATCACAGAAGATGCTAATGAGAAAAGAAGAAATTACACAAATGACAGAAAAAGTGCTGCTGCTGCTGCAAGATATCAAATGAATGAATCTGCACATTCTCCTGAGACCAAGGTGAAATAGTTTCTTTAAGGCTGGTCTCTGAAAGGAAAACAATGTGACTGAAAATATTATTAAAGTTCCATTAGTATTAAGACAATAAAATTAATAGCAAAAGAAGAAGCTTTAAGAGTGATAACACATATCATTGGGCAAATATAATAAATAACATTACTATAATTTACAAATTGTTTGGCAGGACTTCTTTTTCCAGAATGTTTATCTTTACATGAATCTTCAACAGAGCTCAATTTTTATTCCTCTGCTTGGTTTTACATGATGCCAAGAAGCTTCTCTGAACATTGGTGCAAGTGTCTCCAGCACAAAAGGATGTTTAGACTGTCTACTCTGTCTTCTGCTCTGCTCTCTTTGCTTTCTCTGCAACCTGAAGGACTGATAAATACTGTAGTTTCACATCTTTTACACAGATTGCCACGTGGTCAAAATGAAAAAGAAAGCTCATATCAAAAATGATGGTTCACCACTTGATTTGCTTTAGATATATAAAAGCAAAAATGCTGTAGTTGCATTTAATCACTCTGGCTATCCATTAATCTCCACGACTTAATGGCACCTGTTGTAGTGCACGGTCTGTGCCATGAGACAGGGAATGGCTCTGCACATGGGTGTTCATCTCTGCAGCACAGACAGGCAATGGGCTTGACACAGCACATCTCCTTTACAGCAATTAAAATTATTAAAGTCTGGCAATTACTTTCAAAGACTTTTATTGTGCTAGTCTATGGAGTGGCTAAAATAGCAGTTGAAATTGAGCTGGCTGCATTACTTCTGGCTGGTCCTTAGCTGTAGGGATGAGGCATATTGAAAATGTTTCTACATTACCTGGTAAAAATGGGTACTGGTTTGGGACTGTGGCTTCTAAGTACTGTGGTGCTCCAAATCTCTGCTCCTGGTGTGTGTCATGTCCTGAGAGAAAAACAAACTAACTCTCTGTAAATAACTATAAAACTTTGAAAAGAAAGTAAAATATGAGAATAAAGATTATTTTTTTTAAGATACAGAAAAATAATCCTTCCTTCTCCCTAAACATGATGACATTTTTTCCATTTTCTTATGCATCTCTGTTTTTCTGGATCGCAGCCAAGACTGAAAGCAGGAAATACAAGTGTACTTCCAAGAAAATCTCGAAATTTTCTGTTCAAGTGCTAACACAACAAGAGGAGAGTCTGTTCAACTCACCTTAGCATTTTGGAGAGAGCTGGTACTAAGCCTCTACATGTCAGAAGGGTGGCAAACTACTGGGGAGAAGTGGTGACAGGAGAAAAACACTTGCATGGCACAAGCAATAACAGCAATTCAAAGGAGATGACAAAGAAAAAAGGAGTGAATTTTCTCTCTTTTGTTTAGGCAACACACCTGTACTCTTAATTTGTGGCCTCTTTGCTTGTTATGTAAGGTCTTTACACCATGTTGTTTGATGCAAAGGAATTGTGGAAAAAGAGTAGAGAGCAGTCTACCCCAGAGTCCATGAGGGGTGACCGTAGTGCAGAAATCTCCCTCTTCGCCCTTGTGGCTGGCTCTGCAGCACCTTTGGGCTCAGCCAGTGCGCTGGGTGGACACGGGGCAGGATGGAGGGGTGCTGGAGGAGTCCTGCCACACTGCTGGTGACCCAGCCGCTCCAGGGGCCTCTGGGGCAGCCACAGAGCACCAAGCAAGCCCTTTCCCCCAGCCCCTGGGAGGGGTGAGGACCTGTGTATGAAGGAGCATTGGTACAGAGGAAACCAGACAAAAGGATGCAGTGGGATTAATGCTGTGAAACCAGAACCCAGCGCCACGACTCTGAGAGGCAGAGTGAGCTTCTGTGCCAGTGATTGAGAGAGAGAAATTTAAACAACACTCAGGCACAAGTCACCTGCAGTGCTGAAAAATTAGTTGCAGTTTTGTGTCACTCAAGTGGTGGTGTAAACTCGAGGGAATGGGGAACTTCAGCTTGTTGCACTAGAGCTGTGGGATATGAACAGGCACTGAAAAACACATGAGTTTTGTCTTTATGCCGTTGTTTGCATAAGGGGGGAAGACACCTACACTTGGTTCCTGTACCTTCTCTGTGAAACATATTTCTTCAAGAACTATTTGAAAAAAATGAGGCTTCACTAGGTGGTATGTGATTTGGGGAAAAATGAGAAAGGGGGATGAGGCAAGTGAACAGAATTCAGAGAAAGGCACAGAAGAAAAACTAGCTGTGTATGGATACCTTTTATTTTTAATGCTAACTGTGATCCAAAACATTCAGATGCAATAAAGAATTTGATATATCAGGCAAAAAATACAGGCAAATGGGATATTTAGTCACATCTAAATGGAAACACATTTCTGTGAGCCCTAGTGTTACTCCACTTCAGTCTTCCTCAGTGACTTCCTCCTCACAGTACCAGCCCATTACTCATGAAAATATGTTCTTTCCTTTTTACAAATATTGGGCAAGTTTGAAAGGTGTGTGTGCACAGGAATGAAAACAATTTCTAACTTTTCTGTCTCCTTATGAAAGGGAAATTGAAGACAAAAGAAAACCAATCAAATAAGGTATGAAACATTTAAGCATATTACTTTGATGAGTGCCTATTGAAAATGAATGCACTGAATTTTTGAGACTGTGGGTTCATTCTGGGAGAAGACTTGAGAATTATAAATTTGGCTTCATTGAGAATTAAAAAGAAACTGTTGATTTTTTAAACTGCTGTTTGAAAAATGGTTGACTTTAATGCTGCTTTATGGTCTAACGGAGGTCAGAGAGCTGCTGTGGAGTAGTGGCTGTTTTTTTCCACTACCTGTGGTGTTCAGGAAGGAATGACCTTTCAGACTCAGTTACCTAAATTTAGGCACTTGTGTGTGTGTGTTCACCTGTAAAATGTACTTATAAACTTCTGTAACAGACAATGGAATTTTAATCTGAAGCACACCTGGGGCTTTGGGGTTGGTTGGTCTCACCACAAGGCAGGCTCTTTGATACAGGCAGCTGAGCTGTCCTCAAGTCTCTGCTGACTGCATGGGCTTGAGGTGGGATTCAGGCATTCAGCTTTTATGTATCCCATTCTGTATTTTTAAATGTCTTCCTTTAGCTTTCAGGCATTTCTGTTTATACCATTGCATCTTTCTCCTTGTTGCTCTTTTTACCAAAAGCTCAGTGGGTGCAATTTGATATAATTCCATTGATATCAGTGTAACTTTGCTGATTTACACTGGCTGCAGCTTTCCTTTAGCTTGGATGGTTTCTTTCAATGTCCCATTTCTGTGACCATTATTGGATTATATCTTTCACTAAAATTTTCAATGTTGTAATTAATTTGGAAACACTGAAACCCCACATTTTAACTTCTAAAGAACATTAATCAGCACTTCTGGCTTCTTCTTTTTTTTCCACTTTAAGCACTGGCCCATAAATATCTCATTAACAAGAAACTGTTGCAAGTGTTTTCATTGTTTTCTCTTTGCTTTGTGGTGAGCTAAGTGTTCCTGAATTTCCTGGGCGGATGCATCAGACTGTGACATGCTGAATCTGGTTTTATCAGTTTTATTCTGTTTAAGTGATTTTAAATACAGCTCAAGGTATGTAGCTAAATCATAATAATAATAATAATAATAATAATTATTATTATTATTATTACTGTCACTCTTTTTATTGCTGTTATTATCAGCATTAGGGAACTACTGATTGTCAGTTCTGTATTGAGAATAACTTAGCATAACTCCAACCAGTTCAGCTAGAAGCAGACTTGTTTTTGCTTTGGTTTTGGTTTGTGGGGCTGGTGGTGACAAGAATACTGTGGGATTTCAGCTGTTGCAATGTTTGGAGTTCAAGCACTCTTTGTCCAGCTATGGGACAAAGATTTCAGTAAGAGGACATATTTTTTTTTAAGTTGAACAAAAACTGAGAGACTTTCACAAGACCTACATGTTCTTTCTTGTTCCAGAATCTCCTATAAGCCAGAAATATTTGTTGTAGAGTGAAATATTCTATGAGATTATGATAGTTTTGCAGAAATCTTAAAATATGTAGTGTGGCAGGATTTTCTCTTTTCACGAGCCTACATTTGTAGACAGGTTCACCATAGCTTAATGAAGAATATAATAGACATTATAAGTCCAAGGCTTCTGGTTCTGGGCCTTAGTTTATTAATGGAACCTTGGTTTAACAAACGGGAGAGGAAAAGGTTTAATGTGTAGGTAGTGTTAGTTAAAGGAGAAAACTCTGTGTATGATGATTTAAAGAATGATCTGGGAAGCACTCTTGCTGTGGTCAGCACCACCTCCTGTGGCCATCCAAAGCAGAGGTACCTCACACCTGCCCTGGCAGCTCAGGAGCACAAGGCAGCCCTGAGCTGAAACCTCCATGGTCTCGTTTGCAGGGAGCTGTACCTGCTCCTCAGGCAGTGCTGGGAGAACGTGCAGATCAGCTTGAGCACTCCTGTGGGTCTGAAGAGTGCTTAGATCCTCCGGTGGGAGCTGCTGGCAGCACGTCTGTCTGCAAACAACAACTTCGTCAAAGCTGTGAGGGATGGGGGAGGTTTGCTGCATGGAGTGCTGGGCTTACACGGCCCTAGAGCTCTAGAGCAGGGTTCGACACACACAGTTCTGCCTTGCTGTTCCTGCAGTCTGCTGCCAAAAACAGGCATTTTTCAAGTGTTTTCAAGTGGTGACTAACAAAAATCTAAAGGAGTTGAAAGGAACGTGTATTTGCATTTAGTTGAAGAAAAGGATCAATTAATATTAAAGTTCCATGCTTGAGTATCATAAATGAGACTTTTTAACAAGTTCTTTCTCCTATACCTTGCAAAGGGTTTGGGGTGATCCTCTCAATGTCTCAGTACTTACGTGCCTAAAGACTGCTCACTTTTTTGGGCTATTGGAAAGGCTAACTCATTATTACTTTGCAATCCTAAACTACAAAACACTGTGTACACTTGTGCTAGTGACTACACCTATTTTTTATGCAGGTCAGGGTTTGGAATAATTCCAAAACCAAATCAGTTGCACTGTGCAGGTTTGATTTTGTGATATTCACCTATTGGTTTGAGAGGTACCTTGGGGCTTTCTAAATGGCCTTTGTCAAATATTTACATCAACTCTATTAATTTTTCTGTCAGCTTTATAATTAATTGAAAACTGATTTCTCCATGTAACAACCTCTTCTTGTCCCCAACAGCTTAACTTATCAGCAGACGTTCTTTCCATCATCTCTGTATCACAGGCCAAGGTTAGAGCACTCAGCAATTTTAAAAGTTATCTCAGCTGTGGGCTCCTGAGCCAGAGTAGTATGTGTGTAGTAAATCAAAATGTATTCAAGATTCCTGCAGTTGTGCATGTGCTAATTCTCTTTGGGTGTGACTCAAATGGGATGAGTGAGCAAAAATAGAGTGGTAATCATCAACCAGAGCAGGATTTCCCAGCTTGTGGACAGGTGTGTTACTGTGGCCCTCCTCAAAGCAGAGATGTCACTGTGAGGTTAAAATGCCAAGCTTTAACAATGGAGACATAAACAGAAAGAAAGACCAAAGATAAGACATCTGGTGCTTTTCTTTAAGATTCTGAGGTTGAAGTCAGCTGTTTGCTCAGTTTTGATAATTTATGGCGTGATCAAAGAACTTGTGTGGTCCAACACTATGAGTGAACTGACTTGAGATCAAGCAGTACCTTACTGTTAGCTTTCCACAGAGGCAGCAAAAGGAGCCTTTTCCCTTCACTGTGAGATAGTGTGGCTGCATATTACGATCCAACGGTGTGTCTCAGCTCTTGTGGCAGCTCACCTGAGTTTAGACTGTTCACCTTGTGCATTGCTCTGGCACCTGTGTGCTCGCTGATGAGACGTGTTGGGAATGCCACCAGTCCTGAAGGAAAGCCTCCTGGGGCTGCCCGTGCACAGACTCAGCAGCTCCACATGTGAGAGGCTGTACTGCAGCAGTTGATCTCAGTATAAGTGATTCCTACAAAGCTCAGCACCAGGCACGAGAGAGTCTGATCTGGAACAGCATTCCCCGTACCACTGATGGCACATTGGGCCCTGCTTATGTCTGTGCTACAGAAATTATTCTTGCTTTTCACTGGGCTGTATGAGATTTATTTTGAATTCACATTTGATGCAGTTTGCCATATATATCATTGTGCTTGTGTCTAATACATTAGATGGTTAAATAAGTACATATTTAACTGTGCTTGAATTGTCCCTTAGACCCAACCCCTAAGGTTAGATTGGTTTTCAGAAACGTAATTAATTGTATGTATCAAAAAAAATTATTTAGCCTCTCCTGGACCTCTTTAATTGCGTTAGGAACTTAGCACTGGCTAGTTCAATCACTGGCTACATAAAATTCCTAATTACTTAGTCAAAATGAAAGATAAGAGCACGAGGAAGATGACCTCTAAGTTTGTAATCAGCTGTAGCTATTGACATGAGCACTGCTGTGAACTTCACAAGCTGTGATACGTGCACTCATGATCATAAAGATAATGAGGTCAGCTGTTGATTTGAGTCAAAACAAAAAGAAAGACTTGATTCAGAAATAAGACTTAGGTGTAAAAGTTTTGGTATGTGAGAATGACTGTAAAAATGACAGTCCTGAACAAAATGTTTCTTTTTGTTGAGGTATCAACTTTTGTCACTAGGAGAACAGGTTTTATTTAGGTGGGATTGCCAACTCATTTGGGGTTTTTTTTGCTGGTGTCCTCAGTACTTGGTGGGTTTTATAAACCTCTGTTCAGCAGATGCTGAATTGCCGATATTGTTTCCAAAGCTAGTTTCTAGTCCTCCTCTCATGGAGAAGTTTTAAAACACTCATCCAAATCCAAGTAATGGATAATTGAGAATCCAGAACAAAAATACAATGCAATTGCCATTAAACCACCCCAAAACACCCATCATTAATAATGTGGTTTTGCAATTTTTTGAATAGCTACAATCTTAGACTCTCTGGTTTTCAATGCTGACCTTGCATCCTCTTTCATGGCATTTCCTGTGGCTGCAATTAATTGCAGATAATTCTGTAGCTTTCATGCCTCTGTTGGTGTGCCTTTATATCCAAATCATTCACATCAGAACAAATGTGAAGAAACATGGTTTAAGAAAAGACAAAGAAAAGCATAGTTTCATTCTCCAGCTGTTCACCTTTTTCATAAATCATTTGCCTTCCCTTATAAAAGACACAAGCCTCATGGAAGTATGAGGTGATCACTGACAACATGACTCTTAAAGTAGTTATAGCTTCCAGTTAAATAATCAAACACTTCTAGACACTGGCTTATAACTTAGGTTAATAGACACTTCAAGGCATTTAAAAATCCCTACCAGTGACCTGCTAAGGAAGCTTTAGGTGACATTGTGCTGATGAAGAGAACAGCTTCAAATTCAGCATACTAAGAACTTTGTAAATCATATTATGCATCTGAATAAACACTAGCACCTATTCAGAAACCTGCCATGCTCTCTGTTACTTCTTTCTAAGGTCTGACTTATTATATCTGAAGTCTTGTACTGTTGAAATGTGACTAAAAAATGCTTTAATACAGAGAAATTGAGAGGAAAAAATGCTGAATTGTTAAAAAAAAATCTCTTCTCTTTGTATTTATGATGGTAATCACCTGCATTCCTGACTATGTTCTTGTAAATTCCTGTCTATTATTTTGAGAGAGAAAGATGAATTATCTTGTGCATTGCAGAAATTAATAATAAAACTTTTACTTTGTTACAGGTGACACCAGAATAAAGGGGAGCCAAGCATGACTTTCAGATTGAGCTTTCAGAATTTCCTTCTGCTCTTGGTCTTGTGAGGCAGTGCAGCACTCAGCACAGGTCAAGGTCTAAATGGCATATTGGTACCCCAGGTGTTCTGCTTGGGTATTAAAAGACTTAACAAAGCAAAAATGAAAAGAAAATACCTATCACAGAGAAGCTGTCTAATCTGCATTTCAGTGGAGTTTTTTCTCCAAAAGTGAAATAATCTGATCAAAAGAAGAACAAAAAAAGTTACTTTGTATAGATTACTGAATTATACATAGATATAATGAATTGTTAGACATGAAGGAAAAAAAATCTGCCATTACAGTAGGCAGAGCAGAGCTTGTCAAAAAGATAAGGCCAAAATAAGCTAAATATTGTTTCTTTAAGATTCAAGAACAGGGTTTAGAGGATTTTAATGTTCATGATTAATGAGGTAGAAAACAGATGCTCTATCAGTGGAGGTAATATCATCAACGTTCTGAGTAAGGCATAGTTTATTATTTCACAAAAGCTTCGTGCCCTTGTGGCCTTGCTTAGGAACTTGGCAGGATATGAAATGAAGATGAATGATAGTTTGAACAGAGTTCACCCTTCCTCACAAGACCTTATTAGTAAAATAGGAATACAGAACATTGGCTTGCATGATTAGTAACATGTGAAGCATCTCCTGTAATATACTTTCTTTTTTTTTAATAATTGATTAGGAACACGTAGGACAGATCTCATTATCAAGGTCTATTGATTTTTCTACTCACAGCCTGTTGCTAAATCATTTTCCAATTATACAATAATGTTGTAAGTATAGAGGACAGATCAGGATGGAAGTCTTAATAATTCAATGAGCAGAGCAGGTTTTAAGTCGAGAAAGACAGGGAGGTAATGTGGAACTTGAGCAGAATGGCTGATCTAAGTAGAACTGTGAACACTCAGCTTCTCAAAGGAAGGTTTATGTTTTAAGGTGGATTGCTATAAGACTGCGTATTTCTTTGTGTATTTGTTTGTCATAAGAAGATGCAGCACAAAATGTTGTCACTGAAAATTTGTAAGAACAGAATGTTTTATGTTTCTGACAAGATAGAGGTATTTTGGAATCCTCAGAGCTATAGGAAAAAAGTTGACAGTTAAGAATCAAGTATAAGAATAAAGGGAGTAAGTTAATTTATGCATGCAGCCTAGATACCTGGTCATTGACAATGACTGTGTACATAGAAAGGAGAAATACTTCTTTAATTTTTGGCAACAATTTTTAGACTAGGAACTCTAAACATCTGTAGAAAATGAAGGGATTTTTCTTCTTAAATCTTATGCTTATTTTGCTATTGCTGAAAACAAATATTATACAGTAAGAGACACAATTAATTTCATTTCATTAATTTTGCTTTCCAAAAGTCCAAAACATATTATTTAGGCTCCTCTATAATGAATGGAGGGTAATTCAGATGACCTGTTCTGGGTCCCTTGTTTCAGATGGGTGAATCTCACTCCAAAGGAGCTTATGTTGTATTGAGGCATCCCAGTCAGTAGCTTCAGACAACATAGTGAACTTTCAGATGCCTAAAAAGGCTAATACCTGACTCTTCTCTGCTGGTAAGGAGCTCCACCATTTTTTTTTTTGAATCTCATACATCTCAGACTATGCGTGGTAGGATGTATATTAGAAGCAGGCTAATATATACATATAATCTCTAGTATACTATATAAAATCCAAAATTGTAGAGTGAAATAATCATAGGAAACCAGCTTCTTGAGATGGGAAACTGTATTTATACTAGCTTCTAAGGGTGCATAAAAGTCAAGCAATAAACGCAGTCCTTCTTTAGCTATCTAAATCTATGAAATTTTGTCTGCAGCTGCAGTTTTAAGTATGAATTTTGTAACAAACTTTGGGAATTATTTGTTTTTACTTTATTCTTTAGCTTAAGAAGATCTTTGCTTACTTGCAATTAATTAATTCCGGTTCCACACTTATTTATATTCTTTAGTAACTAAGTTTTTTTTTGTTTGTATAACAAATCTTTGCAATTCTCCTCAATGAAATGAAATAACATTAAACCAGAAAAAAGTATTTTGGATTAAAGGAAACAATGACATTATTCCCCAATGGTTATTTAACCCCTTTAAAAATGCAGTTTAATTCTGAAATGGAAAACCCTTTCAGATGCTGAAAATGAAACATTTAATTTTGAAAATGTTGAGTAAAGCAGTAGTGGAAAAGAGAGGCACAAGTCTGTAGTGTTCTAACTATCAGATCTTTTTTGGTATCCAACTGCACAGCAACCAGACCCTTCTCATGATGGCTGTAGTACTGAAGCAGCCTGTGGGGGCTGGCTGTTTCCTATTCATCAGCACCTAAATGCTGCAAGACTACCTTCCTCCAGCAAATTCTAGTTCTGACAGGACTCCTGCAGGCCTTGAGATTCCACACGTTCCTCCTCTCATTCTTTCATAGTTCCAAAATTCACAAGCTGTTGAAAGTAAACACACTGAAATGATTTTTAGATGGTGAAGTAACAGCCTAAACAGGCAATACAAGGATCGATTAGACAGGTAGTCCTGTATATTCAGATGAAAGATAGTCCAATTCTTCTCACACCGTCAGCTGCCTCCTCACATTCATCAACCCTTCAAATGATAAGATCATTCAGTGAAGAACAAACAGGTCAGCAGCCCTCGGCCTCAGACAGAAACTTGTAACACACGTGCATGAGTAACTAAAAGCAACACTATTTATCACTTGGGGAAGTATTCAAGATTTGAGATTGTATTTCACACATGAAACCATGTGAATTTCAAGTGACTCAAATTTAAAAATAACTTCTTAGAAAAGGCAGGGAAAGTAACCCACAAAAATTCCAGAAATATATAATGTACAGGTATTATTTAGCCTACGTGATTTTTTTTTTTAAAAGACTACAGCTTCTTTTCTCACATTCCTTTCACATTTATAAGGTGGCAGTGCACCCTGTTGCAGCTTCACTGGAACTTACCATTGAGAGACATGGGATGTGGAATTTATAGGAAATATATTTAAAACCAAGTTTTTAAAACTGCAAAATACATAAGTTCTTATGACTTATGAGACCAGTGCTACTTGCAGGGATATATTTTTTTTTATTGCATTCTTCCTAATAATTTTTTTCTTAAAAAATAATTTTATGGGATAGAACACATCTTTTTTTTTTTAAAAAATAATTTTTTGGGATAAAACCTATTTTTTTTTTTTTTTTTTTTTTTTCCCCGTGTTACAGAAAGTTTAAAAACTGTGCATGATAGAGAATATGGTTTACAGTGATTAGCTCACTGGGATACTTGTAGCAGGTATAGTGATCTGGGACTCTGGACAGGCCAAATTCTTGGAATAGTTCTCAGATGGCTTTTATTGCCCTGCTGAACTCTGCACTACACTATTGGTTGTGTGCTGAAAAAGAAAAAAAATGTAATTTAAATATAAGTATAATTTTGTTCTGAATGCATTATGGTATATGCCAAGCCATGTAACACAATCACAACTTGTACTGCAGGAAGATGAAGCGAGAGCCACCACTGCACCTGCAAACCAGATTTGCAAAGCCTGTAACACCACAGACAGTGCAGGAGATTGCTTTCATATCACTGCAACAGGGCTGTGGCAACCACTGGGACTGGTGCCTGGTGGCCAATTTGCACTCAAGTTTGTGTCACTGTACCA
Organism: Picathartes gymnocephalus; assembly: GCA_013390045.1. Lineage (NCBI taxonomy): Eukaryota > Metazoa > Chordata > Aves > Passeriformes > Picathartidae > Picathartes > Picathartes gymnocephalus. The sequence goes on from WEKY01024167.1 coordinate 114,751, forward strand.
ACACCACACTGAGAAAAGATTAAAGATGTCTCAAATCTTCCATCACACCTCCAACACTGGGGAGCTGTCTAAACTGTGATGAATGGTACCTCATGTGGGGACAGAAACCCTTCTGAGTCTCCTCTTTTCTGTATGTTCAGTCTTGTCCTAAATTTATCCTAGCTGGATGATGAAAATTGGGATTCTGTGGATGGGAATGAGTCCTTAGAGGAAAAAACTAGGGTTGTGATGGGGAGCTAAAGAACAGAATGTAGGGCACTGAAGTGTGAAAAGTCTTCAGTGTCTTGTGGAGGAGAAGCTTTCTGTGGGGAAAATAGGAGATATGAGTATTGCACTAGACAAGGCAAGTAGCAAACTTGCAGGCATGGAATATGAGTATTTGAAGGTCAGAGCCTTGGGGCTAGGAGTGTAAGACAGATAAAAGAATAACACCTGGCTGTAAGCTTGGCAGTCTCCTACCTGCCTCTTGTGATGCCTGTAGTAGCCTATGCGCCTCCACTGTAAAAACAGCCAAGAAATACTACATCTGAAAAGCATGGGAGCCTTCCCACTTGCACATTTTATTTTCTTGGTGTTTGGTCAGTCTAATTCCTTGTTGAGAGGGGCCAAAAATAAAGGACCACATAGGTGACAAGATGGCCCCAACAGTGGTACTGGCATTTGTGAAAGTATGCAAACACACAAGAATACTCACATAATTGTCATTATACTCAGATTGTGGCAGCATCTGATATCTCAGATGAATCTGGATAAAAGTGAATGAATAGTATACCTGAATAAGACAAGACAGATGGTTTGTGTGATCCTGACTTTTTTGAAACAGAAATGTATTTCATTAAATAAATTACTACATTTCATTTTCCTTAAACAAATAATTAGTATTTCAGCAGCAAAGAATAGCTGCTTAAAATAGCTATAAAAATATTTACTGACATTTACTTAGTTTTTCTCTCTTTCTTTTACTTTTCAGGTAGTAGAACTTTCCCTATAAATACACATTAACAGGAATCTTGGAGCATGAAATTAAATATGTGTATACTTACATATATATTTATAGAAGATATGATTTAAAGATGTACTGGTTTTGGTTTTTTTTTTTTAAATGTTTTGTTGCTTCAACCAAAGTCTTCACAAGAAAATATATCCCATTGTCACATTTTAAATGAAACACTCTCATGAGGTGCATGTCTTGTCGTACCTAACAACAAACTTAGAAATGATCGTTTACTTTCTGGTCTGATGCTAGTGCTGTCATTTTTGTTCTATTCTTTTTGTGCTGATAATATCTATTCTCCAAATCTAAATTTTTTTGCTTGGCTTCAAGTAAGGCAGCATTATTTTTTCATATGGCAATATGTTTTAAAAAATGAAGGAATAAGGTCTTTATTATTGATGTTAGATATTAGTTTTAAGAAACCTCAATGAGGGCTGAAGCTGTGTGATTCTTAGTGTTTCACAAATACAGAGCTAGAGATAAACTGTTCTTTCAAGTCCATAATTTCAGGGGTAAGTGGTCTCAGTGTCCCTATATACTCCTTGCCAATGAAGATAACCTTTCTCTTCCTGTGAACTTTAACTTCACAGTCTCACATATAATCATGGAATTTACTATGTGTTCATCATTTGGTTGTTCAACTCTGCTACTGCTCCAGACCCATTATTTCAGTACTACCACATCCTAAACTTGCCAAGGAACATGATTTTATCTCTGACAGGGCATGTTAACCAGTCCCAAAGAGAGAACAGGAGACCTGCAGCAGGGCACAGCACCATAAAGAATGAAGTTGCATGAGGCCTTCACCTGTTTCATTGTTTTAGTGGAGAGCTGAACAGGCTGACGTGTAAGTGTTAGATGGGAGACAGCTTAAGGGAGAGTTTGGAAGGAAAATTTCTCTACGGATAGAGAAACCAAATCTTCAATTCTTTTTTTTTTTTTTTGGTCACATTAGGAGCTCTATGTGATTAATGAGTTAAGTATTGGAAAAGTAAACTTTTGTATTGAGACTTATGTATAGAAATGTTTTGATGAAATGGAGAATAAGAAAAACTGAATTTGTGATGATTCTGTCTCCCTTTCCCCCCCCCCTTTTCCTGCATATCCCAACTAAAACTGCCTATTTCAGAAGGTTCCAGAATAATAAACAATAAAGCAGAAGCCTCTGGATGAAGGAAAGTCTGGTTAATCCATAATAATGGCAGGTCTGTTTATTGATCTCATAAATTGCACTTTACTTGACCTGTCAAAAAAGCAGAATTCTCAGCATGTGCTTTCCTGCTACTCTAAAAGCCTCTCCTCACCTCGGGCAGATTGCTCCCTCCCAGCCTCTCCCCCTATGCTGGCAGCTGTTGTAAACTCTGGTCTAAATTCATTAACCTTCCTCCAAACAATCTATTCGAGTTCATCCTTGAGAAAGTGCAGATAGAACAATAAACACACTACTGATTTTTCTTCCCTGCCTTTCCTAACACACCCATGCACAAGCTGCCTACCTAATTTTCTCCTAATAGGAGGAAAATTAAAATCAAATCAATAGGAATTGAAATCAGCCCACAGACTAGAATTTCCCAATTAGTAATGCACTCACAGGCAGCATTAATGCCTGTCTAATACCAAGGAAAGCTGCACAGAGTAATCTGAGGGGTACCAGACCGATGAATGGCACGCATCTGTAAGAAACAAAGGGAAAGCCAGTGCTTGAAGGAAAAACCTGTTTGGTGTGACTTACTGATTGCACATTGCTCCTGCCTGAGCAACACTCTGAAGTGCGGAGTTGTTGTTGCCATGCAAAAGCTGTGAGTGACTCTTGCCTGAGTAATAAGCTCTTTAAACACTGAATAATTTAAAATTTAAAGTTTTGCTTTAAATGAGTAAAATTGCACACAGGTGCATGACTTGGATGGTGCTGTTACTACGTATCATTGCTGAGTTGTACTCAGAGCCAGGACAATCTGGAAGTACCTTCCTGAGTAACTTTTAACAGTACATTTTAAGAGAATGCATTTTATCTTTTCAAAAATCGTGTCTTTGAACAATGTAATTTTTGATTATGTAATGTGAATGAGGCAGTAAACAAAGAGGGAATGCTTTAAAGGAATCACTGATCTTTAAATGCCTGATTTGCCTTTAGAGGTGAGTTCTAGCTCACATTTAATTTTATTGGAATTTTGAATCATAGATGCCTTATGATTGACTGGAAATAACCTCTGTTTTTATTGTCTCAGGAAGAAAACAAAATCCGAAATGGAATTGTAAGTCTAAGGTAGAGTAACTATATTTTTTTTTTTGATCAAAATGAGAAAAGGTACCTTAGGTGAAGCATTAAGTTTCTAGGTGACTAAAGGTAGCTATGATGAATCAAAGCAAAAAAGTACTAAGATAGCTGAATGGAAAGTTTGAAAAAATTTTGCTAAATTTTTTATAAGTTCTGCTTTCACTTGAACTTGCTTTAGATAGCCATTTCCAAATATTGCCTTACATAAATAGTTCCAATAAATCTATATCTGACAAATTGTTAAAATCATGTTCAAATAGATGGCTTTGCTAAGTATGGCTGCAGGTCAGCTGCGGGTTCTGCCAGTTGTGCAGGGGTTTGTGAGCATTCCAAGTATTTAGAATGTGTTGCAATTTTTGCAAAAATGTATTAAAAGGGGACAGGACTCCTCAGTGTTGTTTCTGATGTATCCAATAGCATTATTTTACATGTAGAGATATGCAGGCGTTGCAGAAAAGTCTAAAAGGGTATCTTGCATTTTGAGTATGGGAGATTGTCTCGAGCTTGACATTTGCCTGGGAAATCAAAATTTTTTGGTAGACTGATAAGCAGAGGCATTGGAAAACAAAAAGAACAATAAAATTGCAGTTTGCGTATTTCTTTCCCCAGCCTTAGTAATGTTTTTATTAGTAAATCCAAACTGGTGTCAACACATTCCCAGCCTCTGGATCTGAGAAGGCACTTTAGGACACACTGTGCATGTCATGCAGCCTAGAAGGCTGTGAAAATTTAAAGGCTTGCCATTTGGATAATGCTATCTTACTATTTTTCTCTATCTAGAAGACAGTGGTGAATTATAGCATTTTGCTGCAGTAGATGATAAGATGGTAGATTGGTTTTGAATTAGTTCCACATGTATTGTGAACAGAATAGGAATATTATTCTAGTGGAAACTGATCAGATCGAGCAGCTCCTAATGAAGGGGCTGTTAATTGCCTGGTGTTTCTCAGGAGAAGCCATGTGTGCATTAAAGCAGCTGTAGGAAACAGTGTGGCTGGTGGAAGACACAGACTTACCTTTCCAAAAAGCAGTCTCGGGCAATGTCAGTCAATTTGTTGTCTGAGTTTGCTAGAGAAGGAGGAGTTCTCAGGATAAAAGTTCAAGAATTGATTTGAGACAACCTAGGTTAAAATAGTTCAGAAATTGTTTGTGTTATCACTGAAGTTTTGCCTTAAAATTCCTTAATTTCCAATTAATTATCGCGTAATGACTGAATGGTCAGCAATTGCAGCCGTAAAAACAGCATATTCCTTTACAATGTTCTTTCATGGCTCATCTCTAATATTTGGTGAACAGCACCTGATTGATGGGAATGTAATGATAACCCAGCTCCTCCCCCTAACAAGCCAGAGAGAACATCCAGATAAAACAGCTTGTGGTTCTGACACCCAGAAATGGCTGAAATGACTGCCAGAATTAGTGAGCTGGAGAGAATTTTAAATGAATGGATTGGGCATGAGTCACGTCTTTCCACAGAGCAACTGTGGGCGCTGGCTGCCGGAGCACTTGAGACAGAGCACAAGGGCCCCTTCTGAGGGACCTGGGGGAAAATTTCATAACTGACTTGGATTTGGACTTCTGCAGTGCATCTGGGATAATAATACCCCACAACAGCTAAGATTATTTAAAGACAAGCAGCTTCAAATTGTCAATAACTCAAATACCAGCAAACTTGGGTGGTGAAGGGTGGCAGAGTGTTAATTGGTCTGGAAGCAGTATAAATACTTTCTGCATTTATCTCACTTACAAATGTTCACTGGTGATATGTTATCAGTAATTTATGATGTGCCATGACAATCGCTTACATTTCTGACAAAAATAGCAATTAGTTAGAAGAATGAGGATTCTCCTTGAATGTTTTCATCAAGCCATAAGGGGGATTTCTTTCCTTCCATGCATGAATTGCCTGTAAAAATCCTTTTAATTTGGCAGTTTTCTCTCTTGTCTGAATTTGGTCCAGTTTTTAAACTTTTCTAAAGACCTTAAAAATGCTCTCATGAAATGACATGTATTAGTTATATGCATATCCAGTGCATACATTGGCATGCAATCATGGTGAAAGTACGAAAGAAATTCATCAATTTAATCATGCACTTTCTTGATTCTTGATTCTGACATTGCTTATTTGATTTTGTTTTCTCCTTCACAGACATAGTAATTATTAACAAAGGTTGTCTTCTAAAGGAAAAAGTCAAATGCTTTCTGAAGCTGATGACTGCCATGAATCCAGAAGATCTTAGTGGTTTTGAAGCTGGAATAAAAATACTGTAAAATCCAGGCATCCCTGATATATATATTTTTAAAATTTTCTGGTCAACTTTATCTTTCTGTTCGCAAAGTAGAGAAGTTTCAGTCATGTTGCTAAGTGCATTTACTTGTGTTATTCAGTGAATGCTAGTAGAGTTTGTTTTGAAAATGAAGAGTTTGCCTAATTCTTGATGATTTAAGAGATTCTAGAAATATTTTTCAGAATTCAGAGGGAACCTGAAAACACAGATGCTATAGTTGCATTCACAGGCCACCAAAAGATAGTCAATATTGGTGAAGATTCAAGTCAGAGGCAATTCACTTCAGTGTGTTTCCTCTTTGCAGGAGAACTGGAGAATGCAGTAATGAAACTTCCTTTAATAAGTTTTATAAGTGGACATATTCAAAAATTATTGGAGCTAACTGAAAGTAACTCTTAGGAGTTTTGGGTAAGTCCTGGAACTGTCAGATTTTATTTACAAATGTAGTTATATTTAGTTATGTGCATACTCTTCCTTGTTTTATAACTCAGCTTTAAAAAAGCTTCACCTGACAAGTTAGTTTTTAGTTGTGGATGGAACCTAGGATCTGAGCACCAAGTGCAGAGTGTTGAAATATGACTTAATCATAAAAGAGAGAAAGTGGCCTTTATTTTTTTTTTAAATTTTTAAATTTTTTTTTTTTAAATATAATTCGGAAAAGATGTAGGAATTGAACTTCTTGGACCCCTTTGTATCTCCGCTAGGGTTACTGTGTGAGGTGACCACAGTTCCAGCTGACATTGTTCATTGCCTGTGGCTCTGGAAAGTCATTGGAATAAATCTACTACATCACTCCCTAGGCACTGTGGAGGTATGAAGCACTGAAGCTGAAATGGAACAAAGTTGCTTAATGTTAGAGAGCAGCCAAATGTTATGTTCCAAACAAAGGGCAGAATTTGGTCAGTAAGATCAGTCAAAGGAAAAGGAGACTCAATCTTCTGATATATTACAGAAACAGCTCTGTTTTTCAGAAAGATACTTTTTTAGGGATGTATTTAATATTTTATTGAACTTCCTTAGTCCCGAACTGCATAACAACACAGTGGTATGAACTGCTGTACTCAGCTATACATGCTTTAAATTAGACCTACGAGGAATAGATCAGAAATGCCTGCAAATCAGATGAGTAATAATAATTGCAATGGAAAAATGCTATTTTTTTTCCAATTTTTTTCTCATTCTGGGTGCAGAATATATTTCTTCATTTCTTAGAGAGAGGGTGACAGGCTTATTTCAAGGATGAAGAAGATACTGCAGAAATACTGTGTGGCAACAGTGTGAATCACTGGGCTTGTTGCTTCTGGAAGAGTATTTGGCTCAGAGGATTCTGTTTTTTGTGAAACTGCTCCCAACCCCTGTCCTCAGACATTGAGCTGTTATGTTAGTGGCACTGAATAAAAATGATCCAGAGTTAACGGATAGGAAAATAATCTTCAATCTGAAAAGAAAAGGCAACTAGCAATTTTAAAACCCCAAACCCAACAAAACAACACACCATGCTAAACTATCTAGTTTTCCAGTTAAACTCATCAGGAAAAGAAATTTATTTTGCTTCTGGAAAAAGCATTCTTCCACCAAATCCTCTCCCTTTTTATGGCTTTGTGTGCAGGAACACAGTGTGTACTAGAAGAGATGGCCCATTCTTTTAGACCACTTTGACAGGAGCAGTGTATTTCAGTTCCCAAATTTTCTCGGGTGTGGAAACTCTGAGGCACAGTTCATGGACCTGGGCTGTCTGCTGGAAATACTGTCAGGAATGATAAAAATGATAATAAATTTGCTTTTACTGCTCCTCTCTGTTGTAGAAAATTTGTCCTGTATCTTTACACAAAAATGTGTACGAACCTTCTATATAAACCCCTAGGGAGGAATTTGTGCACAAAAGTAACATTCTCTTTCTCTTCACTTATGTCTGTAGTCTCTTTTTATATTTGTGGAAGGTGTCCAACAGGTTGGAAAATGCATTGAAAACCTAAGCCAGTCAGTACAGTACTGGTTTCAGTTTAAACAAAAACCAAGCAGGTTCTCCCATTTCCAAAGCAGTGTCTCCAAAAATACTTCTCATATTCAGAGTGTATATTTTTGTCTTGGTTTAACTCCTTCTGTACAGAATAACAAGAAAGGCTATTTTTTTTGCATAGCATAATACATGTATCTTTTCAGGAAAAATATATTTCACAGAATCATGGAATTGGTAGGGTTGGAAGGGACCCCATCCAGCCCTACCCACTTGGCAAGGCAGGGTCACCTTGAGCAGGTTACACAGGAGTGTGCCCAGGTGGGTTTTGGATGTCTCCAGAGAGTCAGAATCCAGGACCTCCCTGGGCAGCTGTTCCAGTGCTCTGCCACCCTCAATCTAAAGAACTCCTTCCTCATGCTGAGGTGAAACTTCTTGTGTTTCATTTTATGGAAATTGCTCCTTGTCCTGTCACTGAGCACCCCCAAAAAGAGTCTGGCACATGTCTTTTCTCTAACAGCAGGAGAAGGTTTGAGGAGAACTATAAGAATTTCTTACATATTTGGCCACAATCTTTGCTAGCACAAAATGAAGTTAGCACAATAGCATTTATGTCTAGTGGTGCAAAATTTGAACCATAGTGCACTAATCAAGGGCAGTGGCAAAGGAAATGTCATCTTTTCCCTGTAATTTTTTTTTAAAAAAATATAGGGAGCATATAGAATTTTTTGACAATTGTTTTGTAAAATTTCATAAGAATTTTCCAAAATGTATTCTTGCTAAATGAAAATGCTGAGTGTATTCTATTGCTGAATAAGGACAAGCAGGATTGGCATAATGAAAATATTGGTCAAATGTAAGTTGTAACAAAAATGATCATAGCCTTTCCCAGCTAATGCCCAGATTGTTATGTGCAGATTTTTATTATGAGGATGGGAAAGGACAATATTTGCTGAACATTATCTTTGCCTTTGCTGAACTTAAGGCTTCATAACATACCTTCCAAACTCCACAATACATATAAAGCATAGCCCCATACTAGCCACTGTGCAGGAAATTAACTTTAGCCCAACCAAAACCAGCACAGCACTCAATCAGGGACAGAAAATCAACAATTAAAACCTTGTCTGAATAGGTTCAAACTCCTCCTGATATGGTGAGTATGAGGATGCAAATGACTCATTTTAAGCAGCCAGGCAAGAGCTGAGTCTGGATGAGGGAAATGAAAGGACAATTGTCTTAACCAACAATCTATGGAGATTTTTCTCTTTTTCATCTCAGAAATTCTCCCTCTTCAGTATTTTTAATATTCAGTGTTGATACAGAAAGATTCTGATGAATGACCATTATTTGGAAAAGCAGTTTCCCTGCAAAATACCCAACCAGCAGCACTTTATTTTAGGGTCCAGGTTCCTGTAGTAGCCAGTGTGAAAGAATTCAGAACATCTGAATTCAATGAACAGATTAAAATTACACCTTTTCAGCTTATTTCCCATGTACAGCACACTAGAAGAAAAGTGTGCCTGGACATTTCAAGCCTGTATGTATAGCAGAGGTCCTGGTTTCTGTGAGATGTAACATTCTGCTACTCTCAATGTGAAATATAATTCAGGGTTAGCTAAAGCTCAAATGCAGCAGGTAAAACTGCTGTTGTGGATCAAGAAACACAGGTGAGATGCATGAAGCATAAGACAGGAAAGGGGAAAGACAAGTGATGTAAATATGAAGAGCTGAGGGGAACTGAGACCAGTGGACTGGGAAGGGGTGGGGAGCTGAAGGGGAGAGCATAGAGAAGTGGATGAAAAAAACCCAAAAAGAAGTAATAGAGGGGGAAGGAGAATAAACCTGAAGGCAATGAGGGTGAAGAAGTAGAACAGCTTCCATCTTTGCAATGCTTCACAGAGATTTAAGAACAAAGAGCTATGACAGCTCTGAATTCAGGGCAGAACACACAGCTGAGAACAAAAATGGCACTGATTTTAAATGACCCCAGACACAATGTACTGTCTGGATTTTTATTTTATTTTATTTCATGAGTCATGAAGTCCATACATTGCATTTTTTTGAATCTCTGACATTTTCTGTTTCTTTTTTCCTGTCAAGAGATAATTTTGTTTTCTTGCATAAAGTCGTGATACATTTTATATAACTCTGGAAGGAGCCTTAAGGCAGAAATCTTTCTCCTTCATTTGGAGCATCTGTAAAATGCAAGATGGAAAAAAATCTAATGGGTAGAGAAGAGCATCTAGATCCTTGCTGTCTTTCACCTGGTCAAGGTTAAAAGCTGCCCTGGCTTTAAAGGAGGTTAATTTGCAGCCCTCCTTGCTCCCCTGCATACAAAGGGGTTTGTGCTGCTGGCTGCCAGGGCAGCTGGTCAATATGCAAACTCTCATCTGAGGGTAATTCTACTTAACCCTCATAGTATAGATTCAGTGGTACCTTTTATTCACTGCACCTTCAGTCCTCTCTCTACGCAAAGTCCCACTGGTTTTCAGTGGGAAGGCTTAGGCAACAGTAGCCAGTGACCTAAATTCCACCTCTCTCCTCCTTCTTATCCCACAAAACTTGGAACTGATCATGTCCCAAGACAAGTTCTGACTGTTTGCAATGTTAAACAAACCCCCATAAGATGCAGATTAAGAGAGAAAAACAGCCACTTTAAAGGCAAGTGACAGAACTTGGTTACACCTCTTTGACTTTCAGGAGTTAGCTTCTCCTCAAGAGAAATAGAAGATATTTTTCTGGCAGCCTGATGCCTTCCTTCTTCCTTCCTCTAGAGTGGGATCTCCTCTGGAGAGTAAAACTGATGGCTACAGTCTGAATTCACCTAGAAGTGGACAGGATATCCATCATATTTTGCCCACCCTTTGATCATGCAAATTAGGCTGCTCCTATGCAGGGCATTTACCCAGCTGGGCCCAGTTGCTGCACAGGTTTCCAGTAGCAACTCAAGGGATTCAGAGGTGCCTGAGGACAGCCAGAAGAAAAGTGCTTATATACCTTGTACTTTCTTGAATGTAATTTTGGATGCTCAGGTAAGATTTCTACACTTCTTGTGTCTGCCTGAAAATCTTTCAGGACAAAGACTGCCATGAAGAATTTTCTCAAAATACATTTTTGACTTTGCCTACAGAGGCATTTTGCAGAAAGTTAGAGAGCTGAGATTGAGAATTCCCATCTCTACAGTACAGCTTCATTGCCTGGCAACACAAACCTGAGGTGAGGCTTCCTCTCTGTCCTGAGGGCTGAGGAAAGAAGACAGAGAGGCACCTTGAGAGAAAGAGGGCTGTTCTCAGGGACGTATGCAAGACTTCAATTTCATTTTATAGGTCTAACTCTTTTCTTCTGTAGTCGCTACAGAAGTCACTGCAACAATCTGCCACATAATTGTGTTTGGTAAAAGGTTAATGTCAAAGGCAATGTATGGGACATTTTTTTATTTTGCAGCAGAAAATTCCTCTACTTTTTCATTGATGGAGTTGGTAAAGGTATATTTGTTATATTTGCACTTGTTGGCTCATCCTCTAATTTCAGCTTATAGGGAGCACCAGGAAGTGGAATTTTAATTTTTTTTTTTTCATTTCCTTTTTTTTTAAGGAGGATGCCTTCAGAGTGTTTCCACATATGGACTTGTCATATAAGTGCTTGGTGTGCAGTTCTGATGGGGAAAGAGATGGTAAAGCATCACCTACTTCATTCTTGGCATGTCAGATACAATCTCATGATGTTTAGACCATATGAGGCATTGAAGTCTGGCTGTTACAGACTAGTCAGGGACATGATCACACCTCACCAAAGTGAAATAGAAGGAGAGAGTTTTAAAAAAGGAGAGAGGAATAGCCTATTTATGAATCCTTTTAGCTCCACTCCTCCATGATAAAGTTTTTCTTCAGCTGAAAAATGGGTAGGCTTTTTAGGTAAATCTGTATACTGAGCTGGAGGAGAGGAGAGGAGAGGAGAGGAGAGGAGAGGCTCTTGAAATGTATAAGTGACAAATATAGATGCATTTTTTGAAAAAAAACAAACCCAACAACTATGCTCTGAAAGCTAGGGAAAGCTCTTCCGGGGATATTCTTGAAACAACATAGAAGTCTCCTGGTTTAGGTTACTCATCTATCATCATTTGCTGCTCTATGGAGATTACTGCCATTGTGGACTGAGAAATGGAAAGAATGACAGTGTTCTTGCAACATGTGTAACAGAATCTCTTAATACTGCCTTATAAATAAGTGAATAATTGCCATGGATTAAGTGTGTGTGGGGACAGGACACAGTCCTGTCACATGCAGGATGATTTTACCTGAGAGGGTTTTAGCAGTCTTTGGTCACTTCTGGGTCCGCTGCCTGGCTCTCTGCTAGAGTTGAGCAATTGTGGCATAAAAAGGGCATCTCTCCTGAAGCTGGGGTGGCAGAACACAGACATGGCAAGACAGTGGGAAGAGACCCGGCTGGAAGTTATTGCAGAAGGATCAGCCTGTGTGGGGAGCAGGGACAGGCCAAATCCCAGCGGCTGGCTCCTGTCTGTCAGAGGGGCTGCTGTGCCAGCTGTAAGACCTCTTGCTCTGCGCTCTGCTCACTCCTGCTGGGGATGCCAGACGCAGTCTGCAAAACAAACAGCAATTTGTTAGAGCCTGATGACAAATTCACACGTTGGCTGTGAGAGCACATGTAAGAGGCAGAAAAAGCAAATTCCAGCTGGAAAATCTCACTGGACCTTGTATTGGCTTAAGCTGGCAAAAGCTCCCTTGTATCTTATCTCATAGAGTTTTTTCCTAAGATCCTTGGTGTATTCATTCTGTCTCCACATAGGGAAAAATGAAATGCTGTCATGGGGTGAAGAAATCTATTGCACAGGTGATATGTTCTTTGTAGCTTCACCTAGCAGCATATCTAATGGCCTGACAACACACAAGTAGCTTTGTGTAGCCTCTGTCAATGGGTATAGGTGCCATAAATTCCACAAAGTGACTTGTTTTAATAAGGAGCATCTTGGAAGCAAAAAGAAAATAAACTCTTCTCTCATAGAATACATTTGAAGTTTGACCTGCAAAGCCGTTCCAGGTGGTATATAGCTTGGTGAATCTCTGTTTTCTCTCTTTTGGAGCAAAGTCAGACTGTTTTCACCGTGATGAGCTTTTACTGCTCTCTCAGACCAGATCTGGAGAATGTCTGCTTCTGTAGTGTAGATGTGTGTCCCAAAGTGACAAGCAATGGTCTTAGAACTGAACTTCTGCCAACCATTTTCACTCCTTAAGAGAACTTGTCTGGAAACACTCATCCTACCCATTTTATTTTTCAAGTGAAATGCAAACACACTACAAAATCATATGTATTTTTGCTGATATGTCAGCATTTTGCAACGGAAAAAGTCCTGACTTTGCTGAAATTGGATGTTTCACCCTTCTGCTATATTTTATGTCAGTATTCTAGGAAACGTCTCATGGTATAAGTAGTTGCTGCAGTTGTTTTACTGGGAATTCTCTTTTCCATTGCATTTCCCCTCTAAGACAAGAAGGTACTGCTAGACACTACAAAAGGATAGCAACACATTTTGTGTTACAATGATATAGACAAAATACTTCATGGCACCTTTTTGTGTGATTTATGTCAACTTTTTGGAGAATCTGTATAACTTTGTGTGCTTAATGGCCTGAACAGAAATTTTCTGTGGAAGTGACTGTCTGAAAGAGAATTCTGTTATTTTCAAAATCAATACTTTTCAGGGGAAAAAATCCGTCAAAATTCTCTGACTTCCCATATGAACGGGTTTTGCCATTTTCATTTGCTGTGGAAAATTTTTATCAACCAGGTGATGGAAACACATCAATTCCTTATTTCTTTTTTACAGGAAATTCCTTAATGAGAAAATTGTACTTCCACTCTTAACCAGGTTAGTAATTTTTTAAGAATATGAAGGTTTTGTTGGAAGAGATGGTCATTTTGATGACTGCTGAAATTTTCCATTGTGCGAAGGTTACGAGAAAGAATGATTAATGTGAACATGAAAGGCATCTGTAATTTCTAAGGATGCTGCAGTTATCCATCCCCTGGGATTTCCAAACTATATAATGAAATATGTTTCATACTTGAACGTTGTGGCAAAATATGTGACAGAAATTGTTGAAGAGTGGCAGTTGAAAAGCACATTGCTTTAATTCACAGATTAACTGTCTGGTTCCCTATCAGCTTCTGAATGATTACCATTGATTTATGAATTTATATATGATTTGGAGCCTTCCTAATTAAGATGCTGCTTTTCTTTTTCATTCCTGTTTGACAGTAGAGGTCAGCTGACTTGACATTATTTTATTTGAGTAGTCTGCTTTATGAATGACTGCAGTGGGGGGGTTTCCAGGAAAGAATCTGAATTTTGTCCTCCTGAAAGTCTGAGATAGCTCCTGTTCAGGGAATCTCTATTTCCAAGAACTTTCTTCAGAAAAGATATGCACATAGTTTGTAGAGGATGGAATATTAACAAAGATATTGATTACTGACTGATGCTTAAGGAACATGTAATTTAAAAAATGGATAAAGTTCATTAAAATCAATAATGTTCCAGAGGTCCCATTGACACTAAAAATATGTTTTTATGGTGAACAATTTCATTCAGAAAGCAAAAAGGGGAAAAATTAATTTTTTTGAATAGAACTTTAGTTTCTTTTATAAATAACCTTTTTAGTACCCAAAGTCCCTTTGGCGACAGCTTTACTGGCTTTGCATAAGGAATGCAGTGAAGACAGAAGTCCCCTCAAAACAACAAGAAACACGTACAAAGAATAGTCAGGCGTTGTGAAAGTCAACACCAGTGTACTACACAGTTTTTCTTCCGCACTGGAAAAGGCATCAATAAAGTGCCTATTAGTAGTCAGTAGCCTTATGTCCTGACTTTGAAGCCATAAGCTTGGCAAACCTCTAAAGGGTTATTCTATCCGAATATAAATCTGTTAAATATGTATCCACATTGCACGGAAATACTTTAGCAGTTCCCTTGAGTGAGAGATACTTGTTTGAGCAGTCTATCGTATTATATGAAATATATTTTGGGTTGGATAGAGAAGTTTAACAGTGTTCTTTTAGCCATTGTGCTGGATGGACTACAGACCAGCTTCCTCATGTATTCATTTAATGGGTCTCCATTGCACAGGGTTTTGTCTGATGGAAGGAAAATCAGTTTCTTTAAGAGGCCTGGTTGATTTCTTTAACAGCTCTTCACTTTTCTGGTCTCCAGCATCTACAATTAAGTTTTCTATTCCATCTTGCACAGGGCTGAATAGAAAAGGGTGAGAAACAGGGAGAGTCAAACTCTGACACCTAATTAGACCAGATGGATTTTGCACTAGACTGTGAACTAGCTCTAGCCAGAGATGACTGAAAGTTGGTCTGTGCTTCAGGGGAAACCTCAGTGTTTGGAAATCTTATTCCAGGCTTATTTGGAAGACAGTTACAAATAGGATTCTTGTGAAGAAGGCACTTTGAACAGCATCATGATAATAACATCATTTGAAGTTAACTCTTTGAGCTTCACCTGATGGTAGCAATTGTTGAATGAAATGTTGCCCCTTTGATTTCTCCTCTAAAGAGTCCTCTAAATTGAGGAAGATGAACAATAAGATGGCTAAGGAATGCAAGAGCTCTGTCTAGAGTTTGAATAGGGCTGCTTGGACACTGTAACCCTGCAAGTCTCAGCAGAGCTTCAGGAAGCCTCAGGTCCAACAGAAGTGTGCTCACGGTCAAAGTAAATGTCATGAACAGAAAGGTCCTTCTATGATGTGTTTTGGGTCAGTGAGTAATCACTTCCCTAAGAAATTCCATTTCTATGGAAAATTCATTTTCCCTTGTTTTACCTCTAACAAAATCTCTTGGGTATTGGATAGAAATGACTGGAAAGTGGGGAGAGGCAAAGCAGAATCTTATGAAAATGTGTCTCTTGCATCTCTGCATCCGTGGTTGGGGATGGGTAGGTTTGTTTTATGTTTCCTTTATTTTCTTTTTTTTTAAAGATTTGCAAAATGCTGCTTTAAAGTCTAATTTCTGAAGTTTGTTCAGTCCTTTTAATTTATGTGGGGTTTTTTTTTTTTTTTTTTTAATTTTTTTTTTTTTCCCCGACAGAAGGACAGAAACATATTCTGGATCTAATTTTTGAGCTGTTTATCTCCAGCAAGGTTGGGTGCCTGCCCATCACTGGCTGCAAAGTATGTAAGTGGCAGGTCTGTTCTCTGTTTTTGCCTCCTTGCTGCTTCTGTTTGATTAACTCAGCAGCAGTTGGGTATTAGCTGGATAAAATCAGCTCTCCAAATGAACATGTTTATTGAGGAACATAGGTTGAATAAAGAATTAAATTCTGATGCTAAAAAAAAATGGCGCTTTCCTGGAGTGATGACTAATCATTGAGTGAAAAAATCCCCAACAAATGCAAACATAAAGGAAGATTTCTATGGTATCTGTTCTATATGAATACTTTAGGGACTTAGGTTCTAATAGGTGGTCACTATTTATATCTCTGGGTAAAGAAACAGATACTAAAGAGCTGTATCTATAGATATGTTTAGGTATGCATTGGACTGCACCAAACCAGGCACAGCAGGTTGGTTGGACCAGGTGCACTGGGCTGGTGCTGCTGTCTTTGCATTGGCAGAAATGCAAAGTGCTGCCAGAAAGGGAGAATTCTTATTTGGGTTACACTTTGTACATTTCCTTTCTGCTGCTGTGCTGTCAGCAGTCCACCTTTACAGTCTCTCACAGGGAAGGATTCCATCTTTCATGGCTACTGTAAAAGCAAGGCACTTTTGAAACACGAAATAGGAAAATATGGATTGCAAAGGTGGAGGAAGAGAACAGTATGAAATCAAAAGTTCATGTGACGTTTATTCCATAGTCTCACAAAATTAGATAAGACACAATCTGAAGGCTAATGGAGAACCCAAAAAGCAATGAAATGGAGAAAGAAAAGCTAAAAATGGAAAGACATTTATAAACAAATTAATCTAAGAAATTTTGAGGATTATGGAAAAGTTGGACAGCATGAGGTGAATTTACAAATGAATGTATATTTATATCTCATGTATCATGGCAAATACAGAATTCTTTCTGTCTTTCTGCAAGTGGCTCAAAATTCAGTCAGGAAAAGGGTGAACTTGTAGATAAGTGCAAGCCTAAAAGGGCTTCAAAACGGAGCAGAAACTCTTTGGAATCCTGAATCAATCTGCTTAATATATGAAATGATTAAGACCTCGACATATTTTTCTTAGGAGCTAGTGCAATATTTTTCCTCAACCTTAATGGGGAAACACAGTGACTTTTAGCATAAAATAATAGATGGAGTTTGCTGTATGGGTAGGCTTCTCTTCAGGACAAAAAAAGAGAATTTCATGAAGAAAATAGCTGTTGCAACTGTTATAATTTTAGTTGATTTTAATCTTTATTAGTGGGCAGAATTTTTTCATTTGTGGGGAGTTTAAGGTAATATGTACTATAGTGTGCGTTAACTCAGGCTTTGGCCCCACTTGAAATCCCAAGGAATGTTCCCACTGCTTTAAGTGACTGCATGATTTGACCCAGCAAGGAAACATCGTTGCCTGGAGGCTGAGTCAGATAGGGGCTCTTACAAACCTCATTTGAGCAAATAACTCACATAAAGAGGAAGTTATTTCTGAGTAAGCAGCAAGCAAGCAGGGCACCAAGCTATCTTGACTCTCATTTTATCTTCCTGACGTTCATTACAGTCATCCTTTGGTTAATGCTTTGGCTTATGTGGTGAGACTGGTATGTCTCTCCCCACTTTCTTCATGGCTCTGACAGAAATAAGGACTCTTTTCTGGCCCCCAAGGTGGTGAACAGATGCAGCCAAGACAAGAGAAGCTGTTGCTGCCCATGTTTTCCAGGACATTCATTTTTCCCATTACCAGGATACTTTTACACCATACAGATAAAAATTGGAGGTCACAGGTCTTCAGTACTACACCCTTCCTCCATGTTACCTGTGAGCTTCTGCTGGACTCATAGGTGGTCTTGGACCCTGGCTGTTTAATCATTCGGAAAGTTTCAGCTTGAGTCACCAAGGAATTATTGCCTTCTATTTTCGCCTCTCTGAGGGAAAACATTCTGCATTTATGTCAGTCAAAGAAGCTACTTACAGGAGGGTTTGCAGTACTAAGGGGGGAGCAATAAAGTATTCTCTGAGATTTGTTGAAGACTTACTCTAAACTCCAGTTATATGGCAGATTGAGCCTTGTGGAACAGGCCCTCAGTCCTAGCCTGGATTTAATACTGTGAATAAATACATTTTTATTTGTGCTGACTAATCCAAACAGCAGAAGATTATTGCAAATATCCGTTGAATTGTTCCTCGTGGAACTTGTATATTCATCTTGCTCACACAGAAGTTTTGTTTCTTTTTCATTATTTTGTTAAAACCCCAGCAGATTAACAAACTCTGATGCCTTTTGGATCCTGCTGGGCTTGCACTCTTCAGCATTTTTTGTGCTTGTGTACCAGTTTATGGTCAGGCTGGGGCTGTGGTGGGGTACAAGAGACTTGCTCTCAGTGAGTAGGGACATCCAGGATCTATTTTTTTCTTCATTTGGCTTTAAATCCCTGAAAGACACAATGTCACCAAACAGAAGATTTCCATGCAGGCAGACAAAAGACATTGCCAAAATGGTGAGAAATTTAACTAATTTAACTTTACCATCTGCAGAAGTGATCTACTCTTTTTTTGGCACATATATGCGCATAAGACAAACCTTTGTTTTACTTGTATGTAGTGGATCAGAGTGCCTTCCCAGGCACTTGACTGCTTGATATTTTGAGATGAAGGATGGCCTTGGTGGTGCTGGGGGTATATGAGGGTTACAAGAGCAGCACTGAGTCACTGGGGAGGGAAGCTGTTTGTGCAGCAATGAGAGTAATGCTTTTGAATTCACAATCTAATAAAGAGAACTAAGCTGGGGTGAACGTGCTGTGCAGTTCAGTAGGCTGGCAGGAAGGCAGTGCCTAACACACATCATGAGGTATTGAACAGCTGCCTGTGAGAGATAATATTTCATGGGGACTTTTGAAAGCACTTTTGTTAGCGACTGGCCTGTATGGCTGCCCCTGCTCCTACTCCTCTCTCCTTTCAGGCCTAAGACACACTTGCATAAGCTGCTGCTTCAGCCTAGCAGTGGGAGGAAGGCAAAAATCCTAAAAATGGCTGCAATGCAGATGATTTACATTCTCTGGATTACACTGAGGCAAGTCAGGGTGCAGGTACTTATTTTTGTCCCCATCTTTCTTCTTCCACCTTCTCTCTCTGTGCTCTGCTGCTCACAGAAGTGACAGAGCCCATTCCCCTTGAGCACTCTAGACCATCCCACACACTCTGGAGATGTCTCCCAGCACACTGCTGAGAAAAGCTGTTCTTCTGGCTCAAAATCACAGCTGGCAGCTGTTATTTGACTACACAGTGTTCCTCTGTATAATGCAAGGTTTGGGATCAGTCATTGCTTCATACTAAACTTGATTTTATGTGATTCTGTGTGATTTTCTTCCCCCCCAAGGGGTAAAATAAAAAGAATGACTGTTTTAAAATTGGTGCTATGTAGAACTCAAACACTGATAAGAGGGACAGTATTCTTGATACTAATAATTCCTTGAAATGCAGACTTCTTGTCTCCTTTGAGATGAATATAATGGCCTGGACCAGTGGAATTTCTACATGGTCCCTCTGACTCAGCACTTGTTGTCCTCCACTAAGGAAAAGCAGTGGTAACCTACCAGAGCACCCATTTTGTTAAGGTCTTTAAAAAACATAAGTAGAGCTTGAAATGTACGAAGATTGAAACTGCCAGTTATCCAAACATCTTGAAGAAAGATAGACAGGACCATACAATCTTGAAAAAAGCCCCCATTTACTATGATTATATTTAATAATATGCTCAGCTATATTCCATAATGCTATATGCCTGCAAAACATTCTTTATTATGAAAGATAATAAATTAGGAGCCATGTAAAATATCCTTGCCCAGGCAACTTGAGAAAATAACAGAATAATTTGAAACACTCATTGCCTATTCGAAGGTTTTTGACTTATGATTCTTGGCATCATATAAGGAAGCCTCCAGACAGTTTCAGCTTGAAAATGGGACACTATAATATTATTTGCAATTTTAACACAGAATAATAGGTGTGTAAGGTAATTCAGAGAGAACCTTCTGTCTCCCCAGATAACACTTGCTTTTCCATGGGAATATGCAGTCTTGGGCCATGAGACACTCACACTCAAAAAATCACACTCATCTTTAGTTTAACTACTGTGAGGAGTCGTATTGATTTCTGTGGGACCACAAACAGTGGGAAATGTGAGCATGGGAAAAAAACATTTGCAGATTCAACAAAAGAATCCAGACTATCTGGACAGACCCCATAAAACCAGATAGTTTACTGCAGCTAGAGGCCTAAATTGCACATATCTATAAGTATGAGAAAAGCTGACATTCCATTCCATAATATATTTCAAGCTTTCAAAAATCTGTCATTTTTCTAAGTGGTCCCAAACTCTCAAAGTTTTACAATTTTCTGAGGGCAAAAAATCAGTGTTGGTATTCCATTATAACTAAATTTTTAGCTCTTAAAATAACAAATAAAAAAGCATACTTTGTTTGAAGTGAGATATTGAAACACTTTATTTTGTTCACAAGAGAATGATATGTTCTTTCAAATTTCCTACCCTAGTTACTCAGACTGTGTGTACTGAACCGTATGACCCAGGGCAAGAATATAGACATGGGCATAAAAAGTAGTAGTTAGCGATCATAAACAGAGAACAGAATTTGGGCCATGTTGGCCCGAGTTGGGGCATCCACGAACTGCAGTACTCTCATAGCCAAAGGCCCTTGGACCCACTCAGCACAGCTGTAACACTTGTAGGTGTAGCACTCCTCAGGTGTCTCTGCACAACTCTTCACTGCACAGAGAAGGCACCTTCAGAAACACCCACATCCCTCTGCAAACACAATATGGGTACTTGTAGCCTCATTTTCCAAAAGGTTCCTATTAAACCCTTGTGATTAAAGTCTAGATCCACATCACCAGCCTGTTTCTTCTAAATCCAAGGACTAAGTACCATCAGAGCTGTCTGTGCATCATTACCGAAATCTCCTCTGGTTTTCCTTCTGGTTGGTGTACAGGCCTATTTAAAATACTTGCAGTAGTAGTACTTTGGTCCATGTAGCTCATCCTTAAATGCATCTGGTTTTTCCTGCTGGGCAGATGTACTTAGCCCAGACTTAAATTTCCTACTTATTCTCTAGCATGTCTCAGCTGCAGGAGAATGGCCTGGTTAGAAAACGTAGCCCTGGAAAATGGGGTTCTTCCAACTTTGTTTCAGATCCAGGTGTCCTACTTCTCAGGGAAGCGTTCTGTTTGGCAAGTTAGGGGGTGTTTTTTTCCTTCAGCCTTTTCCTTTATTTAATTTCTTTCTTTCCTCTCGCTACCCTAAAGAGCAGACTACTTAATTAATGGAAAGGGAAAGATCTGAGAAACACTGTCCCCAGATACCCAAAAGCATATGCATAGAGAAGCTTGGGCTCAGATTCAATTACCCAAAGAGGAATAGGAATGTGGATCCTTGAAATAAATATCCCAGTCCTAACACTATAAGGGGTTTTTTTGGCTTCTACCTTTCCCTTCTTTCCCTCCATTTTTCTGTGGAAAGCTTACCTTCCTGGCTTTGCAAAGTTCATGGCTGTGAAACACAAGTGAAGCCAGGAGCTTTGTTCAGAGTGTTGTGAGTTGAAGCTAAACTCATAAAATATCCTCTGGCTCAGGCTGGTGGAGCATTTCTCTTTCGTGTGTCTGCTTATTTACTGTGGGGGGCAGGGATGGGGGGTGTTCATGTTATGCACCATTCCATGAATTGTACAAAGGAATCGCACAAGTCAAGCAGCTATGTGAGATCTGTGAAGGTCAAGTTTAAACTTGTAAAGCTGGGTTTAACTGGCAGTTTTGACATATCTGCAGCCAAATACAATTAAAGTAGCCAAACAAATGCAGCAGCAGAAGAGAGGTTAACTAAGCTGATTGTAATGAGGGGACAAGGTATGGCATTTCCATCTTTAGCATCAAGCTCCTTCTTGGGGTTTCTGCAGGTCTTGTCCATCCATTGCTTCTGTGCTGCTGAGAGCTGTGGCCTCCAGGGTCACCACCAGCTGGGACAGTGAGGTAGCAACTCTGAGCCTCTGAATAAAATTCTCTCGTGAATCTTGTCCCAGGAGCCCAAACCTCACTGAAAATCAGTAGTATTAGCTCCTAAACATCTCAGAGATTGTTTAAAATATACTCAAGTCTTGATATATGAGCTTCTGTAAGGATTTGATGGCTGTTATAACATCTGGTGTAGAATAAGGGCTGAAGCAGATGTGAAAAGTGGGACAGTAATGAATAAAGCAATTTTAAAAGGGTTTAAAAACAGCTGAAGGAGCCTGCAGTTTTATGCATCTACTATTTCTATTTTACTATCAGGAAACTGCTGTGTCACCTTCCCAAGTAAATTTGTTTGATTCAGCTCCAGTGGCAGTCATCTTGATTATGGCCTGTGCAGCATTTGCTTTTTTCAACACTTCTAGTGTTCTTTTTTCCTTTGAGGAAAAAAAAATTCTTTAATAATTGGAAGCTCACTGTTGTGGAAAAGCAATTCATAGTAGCTATTTTTCTCAGATGGCACAAATACTCCTTTAAAAAAAAAGGATGAATCTTCTCTTTCACAATTGCTCCTTTAATAAACTATTTGTTTAAATCATATACTTGTCCTCCTCAGTGGTGAAGCTTGTTCCTTATTTAAAACAGGATGACAGGGCTCTTCCACTGTTTAGAAAGGCACTGAAGCTGGTACTCCAGAACAGAGCCACCCATTCTTCTTCTGGGAGCTAATTGATTAGCCTTAGAGCTACAGATCTGTACCCAGGGACTCAAATAAGAGAACTTCGTTTTTCTTCTGAATGACTTATTTCCCCAGGCTGTCTACATTAGACGTGTCCAGGTGGTCTCAAATTATTTACAACTGCAGGAACCTCTGTGGTCACAGGATTATCTGCATGGGGAAGCACATTTGAAAGTCAGTATTTCCTTCTCAGAAAACAGGACAGTCTTTGTTAGTACATACTCTCATTTGGAATCTTTTAAACTAAACTAAGAGAACCTAAACATATATGTCTCTCTTTGCAGTCACTTAAGAGTAGTGATTTCCTTCAAAAGAAGATCATTGTAAGAAAAAAATGGTATGAAGGAACTTGGATATATTACATATTTTATTAAATTTTTTATGATGTGCATGTATCTAGTTAGGAGACAACTTTAATGGTGTATCTTGTGATCAGTCTACTCATTAGCTGTCAATTCAGTTGCTGAACTTACAAATTTGTAAGTGTCCCCACAGAGGAGAAGCACATCATGTTAAAGAACAGTAGGTGCCTATCCTACGGAGTAGCCATTCTCCAACATAGCTGATGACATTGAGGGCCCAAGTTTCCTTCTGTTCCGGTTTTGTGGTTTTGTTTTGGTTTTTTTTTTCTGTTTTTATTTTTTTTCTTTGCCTTGATTGTCACAATGCAAACAGAGTTTTAGCTCGTAGCAGTCACCATAATTGACTTTTTCAGTTTTAGTGATTATTTCTTTCCAGTTTGTCTTAAGGGTTATTCTTAGGTCTATCTCTGAGGCTGCTGGCATCTGTTCAGCCTGGCAGCCAGATGAATGTTTTAAGAGGAAATCTGACAGTCTGCATATATCTCCTGTAGTACTAGTGCCAAGACAGTCACTATTTTAAATATCTATAGAATCGTGTATATGTACGTTTATTAAATGTGGTAGTCAGGTTATAGACTTGCTTCAGTTTTTAATTTCACAGTTTGTTTTTGTTGAATCATAGAATCGTATAAATTAGAGATGGAAAAGTTGTATTAGGTCATTTAGTCTATCCCACTGCCAAAGCAGGATTGTTCCCTGCAGCATATTTTCCAGTGTTTTATCCAGTACTTTTCCATTCTCTGGGTTGGGTTTACACTTCAGCCTTTTTTTCAGTTAAGCTTATGTTTTGACATTTTAAGTATTTTTTCTAGAATTCATTGAATTCTGTTACCAGTCTGTGGCTACAAGGACAGTGATGATGCCTGTTGCTACTTTTCAATAGTTACAAGCCAACTACAGTCATTAACCCGTGACTGTGCTGGAAATAAGCTCCTCTGTCATATAACCGGGAGTGACATTGTAAATTTGGGCTTCAATGAGTAAAGTTGTGGGTTATATCTGGGAATTGCTAACAACACATATGCTGCTTGTTTGCTATTTTCTTCTAGCTGGCATAAGTTCTTCCTCTTTCTTGACTATGAGTCATAAACGAGGTGTATATTTCCTTGGGTTTCTCTTTAACTGATTAAAATTTCTTAGTCAGTCAGTCACTTCCGAAATAGCACTTCATTAATAAAAATCAAACATCTTTCTAAGGAAGGCAGAGTTTTAGTGTGTGCACATATACCAAGCACGTGAAAACCTTTTTCTCTGTGGCACTAATAAGTAGAAAACATAGTCAGGAGAGGTCATATGATGATAGCACCAACACAAAGAAGTCTGTGTTCAGTAAGAGGCAGAGATCAGTGCTGTGTGCCAGCTCCACACTTGGCACCACTTGCAAGCAAGGCTCAGGCTGTGCTGCTGCTGTGGTACCTGTGTCTCAGGGGGCTGAGGAATTCTGGTGGCACTCATCCCTGATGGTGCTCAGCATGTGTGCCTGCAGTCCTGGAGTAGGACAGACAGCTGGATCCACAGGCGTTCTGAACACCAAGGGACGTCTCTAGCGCTGTGAGCAGGCTTGGTGCTTCCCTCTCGGTGACAGCGAGTGCAGCAGCTCTGTCCCGAGCCAGAGGCTTCCCTCTCGGTGACAGCGAGTGCAGCAGCTCTGTCCCGAGCCAGAGGCGCCTGTCGTGTGAATGATGCACACATCTGCTCCCTCTGATTGTGTTAGACAGCACAGAGGGTCTCATATATTGCTGTGCTAGAAAATTCTGCAGAGCTACATTAATTTAGGTCAGAATAAGTGTGTAACTGCAGTGATTAGCAGTTCTTTAGCCTTTTTGACAGACTTTTGAATATAAGATTCCCCTACAAAATTTTCCAGCAGAAATAAGCATTGAAAGTTTTTGTATATAGCACTTATAGCAACTAACCTCCCTGTTAATGAGATGTTAACTCTCATGGCTTTCAAATGTGGTGGTTTCTGAACAGAGAGGCTCTGTGGGATTTAATTAGAGTGAGTTAACCTTTTCCCACTGAAATGGTGGCCCTACATGCTCTTCATTTTGAGCTTTCTTGTTGCATCTCCATCTCAAACAAACCTCACTGAATCATTAGTTAATGGCTGAAAAATGCTGTGAGGATGTAAGGGACTAGGAAGCAGAGTTTTGTCATTAATACACAGAATTGCTAGCCAAGAGACCTGTGTTCCCTCCCAGCTGCATTGCTGATTTCCTGTAGCTGTGTGTGAAGATGTTGTCATGCCAATAAAGTCCAGCTGAACTATTCATGACCTGGCCATGTCAGCTACAGTCAGCCAAAATATTCAGAAGCGCTTGCTAAAATTTTAGGCACCTTTGCTTAGCAGAATAATCTGAAAAAATTGCCTTGCCTTCCTATTACAATTTTCTGATAAAATTTTCTTATGATTTATGGCACCAGAATTGGCATGAGAATTGAGTTTCAATTTCTCTCTCTTTCTTGATTTTTGAAATGAGAGTGATGAATGTTTTTGTGTTTATCAGGATTAAAAACCAGTTTGTCTTAGTTCTTTCATGTCTTTGAAATAAAAAGTGCTGGTAAAGTGCAAAGCAGATTGTAAAATGCTGTTTTTCCCATCTCACACTGTCTTTCACGCACATCCTGTGCATTCATGAAGATGAAATCCACCTCTGTAAAACATTGTGGCTCTGCTTGTTTAGCACATTTCCTGGCTTGGGTTGGAAAAATGACTTGTGAATAGGGTTAGACTTCACCCACTGCCATTTCTTTGGCAGGTGACAACATATGAGATCATTTTACAGAGCTCTAATCACTGTTAAATCCTTCACCCATCCCAATCTAGAGACTCAAGACAGAGCCTATTTGACTCAAAACTGTGCAAAGGAGACCACTAGTAAACCTACCAGCCCTCTCAGTTAAGCCCCTCAAAACCTGTGCCAGGAAATTTGCAGAGGAGATCAATTTTAATTTATTTCATTTGTCTGACCCTACTATTTATAATTCCTTCATAAGAATCTTTGCACTTCTCTTTGTGTTTTCTGGGGTAAAAGTGAAGGAGCCTGAAGGGTTCACGTCAGCCGCAACATGACTTAACTGAACTGTCTTAATCTGTGGACCAATTTGCTCTACAAGCCCCCAAGGAAGGAACTTGTTGATTTTGGCAGTGTTTACCTTTCCTACAAACAAATCCATCGTTTTCCAGACCGGCTGGCTCTTAAAAATCACTGGAGAGCTGAGGAAAAAAAACCTGCCCCAGGCTGCATCAGTATTCTTTTTCTTATGTTTGGGGAAATCTTTTGAGTTCTCCACAGCTGCTTGAGGATAATCCATAGAGTCAAGATTATTCGCAGAGTCAATAGAAATGCCTGTAAAGTTCTCTGAGTTTAGTTTCCTTCAGTGGGGGGAGTGAAAGCCCCTGTCAAAATAAAAAGGAGGAAAAACAAAAAAGAAGATTCTTAACTGAGTTAGCTCTGTTCTCAACTACAATTGTGGAGAGGAAATGAAAGGGCTGACTTGAACCTGCTTGCCTTTCACTTTTGGGAACTACATGTCGTATTTTTTTGTTTTGTTTTGTTGGCTTTTTTTTTTTTAACATACATTCCATACCAATAATTTTTAGTGTGACTGATAAGTATCTGCTTTTAGATATTATGTATCAGGAATCAAATTCCCTGTTTCTAACCTAAACATGGCAGGTTCAAGTTTTTAATTTTTCACACATATATCACATGAAGTGATGAGAGCCATGTAATATATTGCAGAGCCATGTCATTCACCTCTGACTGCCTGAATTGCACTTTCTCACTAGTTTGTCTCCACCAGAACCAATCACTTAGCAGTCAGATATTTAGAGTCTTCTTACATGCACTATTATTCAAACAAACCCAAAATCCTATTTTTTAAGAAAAACTTTTCCATCTACTTCCACTGCCTTGAGGTTCTGGCATTCTTCTAGTGTGTGTGTGTGTGCTCTAATCCATTGCTGTAAAGAAAGTGAACCCCATCTCTTGCATGAACATGATGGCAATCAGTAGACTTTGAGAAATTTTTTTTGCTTCCTTTACAATTCTGAAAAACTCACGGTGTTCCTTCAAAGAAAAAAAATATTAAGTTTAGAAGGGAGTGGTGGGCTCTGCAGCTCCAGGCTACTCCTCACTGAGCTGGCCGTTTTGGGTCCTGTTTTGAGATTTAGCCCTCCCTTTAAGGAATTTTGGCACCTAAATCAGGTTCCATGATGGAGACCAGTCACCCAAAATATTTGGGACTCTATCATTGTATATAGCCTCAAATCATTAAATTGAAGATATTAAGCCATGTTCAGAGGTTCCTAGCATTTAATAGCTAAAGATTTTTGCCCCTTCAACGTCTATATAGCTAGACTCAATGAACCTAAGGACCTAATTTTACATTCTCTAGTGCACAGGCTGCATTTTGCTACCTTTTGTCTGATAATACCTCTCACTGAGGAGAGTCACCCTTCGCTGCTGGGTCCTGTCCACACATCCCACACTGCAGCAAGCACGCTTGGGCCTCCCTAGCGCTCAGTTTGGTGAACAGGGCACACTGCTTGGGGAAGTAACATGCTAGGGTGAAGGATGGATCTCATTTGCCACAGGCAAGGTCCCTTCCCAGCACAACCCACCAGTTGGGGTCTGTCAGCACTTGGAGAGACCTGGTACTGGCCTCCCTTCCTGCAGTTTTACCCTCTGATGTGTTTATAGGCAGCAGCCATAGTCCCTCTGCAGCGATTTCTGCTGACTTAATGGTTCTTATACTTGCAGTTTCTCGCTGCTGTTCTTTCACTGCTTTATAATGTCAGTGAAAATAACACATTGGACAGAAACTGAGTGTTTGCTTGTTTATATAAATTCTCTGTCTTCCCCAAAGAGCTGGAATTTATTTAGACATAAGAAATTAGGCAGACCTCAACCACAATACGGAAGATGTGCGAAAAAGTAGATGGAAGACAGTGGTTCAAAGTCTTCTGCTTAATGATTTGGAGGGGCAGAAATTTCCTCTTAAATCCATTAAATACTTGTTTCAGAAAGAAGGTAGCTAACACATTGCTGCTCTATGCCCATACCAACTATTTATGTTTATATTTCAAGCTCACGTGCTTCTGCTGCAAGCAATGGCATGAGAAGCTGTGTCCTTGGCCAATCTGGTGTGGTGACCTGGCTGTGCTCCTGAGCAGCCCTGTGCAGCCACACCTCACTAAGTAGCCGTAGTTGGATACCTGCTGAATGATGGCAGTTCTTAGACGCACATGGTGTGGTTGCCTTTATATCAAATAGTAACATTACTTTCCTCACCTTGTTATTTCTGGGATAAATTATCTTTTTGTGAACAGTTCTGAAAGAGAATCATGGAATCATAAAATCCTTTCCGTTGGAAGGAACCTTAAAGATGATTTAGTTCCAACCCTCCTGCCATGGGCAGACACCTTCCCCTGAAGCAGGTTCAAAGCCCCATCCAACCTGGCCTTGAACACTTCCAGGGATGGGGCATCCACAGCTTCTCTGGGCAACCTCTTTCAGTGTCTCACACCCTCAGACTGAAAAATTTCTTCCTAATATCTGAACTAAATCTACCCTTTTTAAGTTTAAATCCATCCCCCCCTTATATTATCACTACATGCATTTTAAAAAAAATCTCCTCTGGCATTTCTGTGGTCTCTCTTTAGGTACTGGAAGGCTGCTATAAGGCCTCACTTGAGCTTTCTATTCTAATTTCAGTCACAGTAAATGAAAAAAAAAACTTTTGGGTTGATTTTATTCATTTTGACTGAGATAGGTTAGTGTGGTCATGACAGTGTTATCAGTCATTTCAGTCAGGAGTCTGTGGGGCTCAGAGCCATTGTGGGGTGGAATTGGAGACAGTAGCCTCTCTGATCAGCAGTCTTCCCATGGGATTTTTGTCACCTGCTTCCCTTTCTTTTCCTCCTCACTCGGGTGTGCTTTCTCCCATCTCTCACACATCTCTGTCAGCTAGGACTATATTCTGCTATTAATCAAATGGTTTCACCAGAGTACCTTTCCTCACGCTTCATTCTTCAGATTTTCCATTTACCACACTCCCTGCAGAAAACTGCTACTCTGCCTATTTTAAATCTATTCTCCAAATGCTGATCTCCTTCTGTATTTGTGGGATTAGTGCTATTTGGCATATCCTCGACATCAGGCTGAATCACCACCACCGCTCACCACAAACAAACAGGTATTGCCACTCACCAGCAATCCCTAGGCAGTGCCAGTCTCCTGTGACCACAGTTAAATTGCACAGAAGTCCCCAGGAGGAATGACAGGTCATTATGCTTATTTTGGAATGGAGTGGTGTTAAATATTTCCATAAAGACATACTGCCATGATCTGTGTGCTTGCAGACCCCTCCAGCTGCAGTCCAGCATGCTGTTCCAATCACAGCTCAGCTGCCTTCAGACTTTTGAAGTCTCCATGTCTCCAGAGCCTCACCATCCTCATACCCAGTTATCCTGTCCCTCCTGCTCTGCCAGCTGTTTTCTCTCTAAAGACCTGGTTCTGTAAATGGCACCACCATATATAAACGTGGTTAGGCTAAGCCAGATCATTTTGGCAGGTTAGGAGGTGACTGCCCAGGGAATTTTGGCTTCTCCCAGTGTGTTGGGGAAGAGCAGCAGGAGCTGCAGTATCCTCTCTGAGTGGCTCAGCTGCAGTTTGAACCCCACATCCACACGCACCACCCACCACCAGTAACCACAGTGGAGCCTACAGGGCCCTGTGAGCACATGGAACATGGACTTGGAGGGTGTGGGACATGGACTGTGCCTGTGCCTGCCCAGGAAGAATGGAAAACAGCTACACCTGAGTGTGCCTGCTTTCTCAAACCAGCAACAGGCTGTGTGCTCCAAGGGCTCCAGCCCTTGCCAGATTTGTCTACAGAGACACTGGCAGCTTTTGAATAGGACTTCCATGTAGACAGCTATTAGCAGCTGCACAGAAAACATTTTTTAAAAGTCAGGTATTAGATAATTCTGGAAGATTTTAGCAACTGAGAGGAAAAATATACCACTTGAATATACAAAAAAAGAGAGAAAAGTTGGCAAATGACGGCTAAACTAATTGCAGAAAATATGGAGTCAAAGGCACAGCTCATTAGCAGTGTCCATGCACAGCCATAACTCGTTTTCATGTCTGCCTTGCTTTTGCTTTTCCTGTAGGTAAAACTGCCTTCAGGGCCCAGTGTGCTTAAAAGTTTCCACAATTCAGTGGTCTGCAATTTCAAATTTTCACTTGTATTTTCATAAGTTTGGAATGAATTTTCTAGAGGTAGTGACACAAACCAGTCATGAGATGTTTAGCAATTAAGTAAAAATTTCATTTGAAATAGGTAAGGCTTATATTTTTCCCCCAACTTATTAAATTAAATATCTACTACAGTTATGAAATAACATATTTTCCTAATATTTAGGTGCACCGTCTTCCATGATAATTTTAATTTGTATCAAGAATCAACCTATAATATTTAGGTAATGCAAGTACAATCTACTTCTAGGTATTTCACTAATAAAAGGATATCTGTTTGATATAAAATTAAATTTTCCTTTTACCAAATAAAGATATCAAATTTTTGGACCAACCCCAAAAAATTAATCAGGACCCTGATTTATCAGGGTCAAATGAATGTTACAAGTATATCCATGAACATAAGACCTTTATATACCTTTTCAGGCTTATATTTAAGTATCCTTTCAAATTTCAATAAAGTGACTGAAATTTAAGGGCTGAGCATACGTTTTTGAGAGTCATTTCTCTTCTGAATGCTTAGTTTATAGCTTCTGACCAGAGATGTGGATACCAAAATGCTGACTGTTGTACAGCCTAGCATCTGTATCTAGGCTCTTCCAAAAAAATCCTGGTTATAGTGCTGAGGATATGCAATACCTGGACTCTATGCCTAAAATAGGGCTGTGAACAGGAACCCTTAATTAAGTCACAAAGAAACCTTAATGAGTGAAGTGTTTTACATACCAGTGCTCCATCTCCCTGAATTTTAGTACTTTTGCTAAGAACTATGAAACAGTGTTGTCACTCGTGTGCAATTCACAGCAAGGGAGCTCTCCTGCACATCAGCATCTGTAAATTTTCTTTTGAAAGTGCAACCAGGATCACACTTTTTCTTTCTAATAACAGCATGGACAGTGTGGGGAGAGTAATTTAGCCATTAGCCCTGCAGTTAAACTGCAGGAGGCTCAGTCTCTTTGTATATCTCAGCTCACGGGGGGTCAGTAAATGGAGACCCCATTTTCCCAGGGTGAAAGCTCAGATAGAGGTAAATGGTCTCTGTTGCCTACTGGGAAAGGGAGCGTCCATTCTTCAGGCAAGTAAAGAGTTCACTTTGGAGAAGGAAGGGGTCTGTCCAGTCCTTTCATCACAGGCTGCTTCCCATGGAAATTTAATCCAGAAACGGCCTTAAGGACTCAACCACCATGACTTTTTGTGCCCTTTTGCAAGCTAGGTGTTCTAAAACCAGGCTTGGGGTCATCTTATTCCATATTTTTCTCTTTCACTAGAAGATCTTGAAGACTTTTATAAAAAATGGAAAATCTTTGGTGGGAGGACTTTAAGTGTGTCCTTCCCTACCTGGATAGCTTAAAATTTAGGAGAGCATGTAGAAAAGAGGTTAAGTAGAGCTCAGTATTCTCAGTTTTTCATAAGCTCTTACCCTCAAAATAATGAATAGGAGAGGTGGCTATAAGCTTCTACTCTGCTCAAGTTTAAAAAAAAGGGGAAGGATGTTTGTGGTATTGTTTTCAAAATATGCTCCTGTGTCCTTTAGGTCCAATGAAGAGGAGGTCCTCAATTTTGGATTTAGAGTTTTAGTGGGACTTTGACCTTGGTTTCTTTGCCTGAGAGACTTTAGGAGGTTGTATGCACATAGAGACACAGAATTCCAGGCCCTTGGGGAATTTTTATGGTAAATGTCTGCATGCCTCCTGATTTAAGAATAGCAAATATCTAGGACTTGTGACAACTTCAGTGTTGGACATAACATTTAGGATTTCATGGGAGCCCTGCTCTAACCCCTTATTTCAATCCCAGTCACAGAGTGAATGAGATCTTAAACAGTAAGTGAGGTTTTTTCTGCAGTATGCACACCTTTCTTAGGGCCAGAATGCTTGAGCTATGACTGATTTGTGTTAAAATAGATAATTTAACTCTGTTAAGTGAATGGTGAAGTTGGGACTAGAACTGGCCTCCTGCAATGGTACCCATAGCACACAGCTGGACTCCATTGCTGAGGAGAAAGGAGGGCAGGCTCACAGGCCAGGAGGAACAAGTACACACAACCCCCCCCCCAAAAAAAAAACCCCAAACAAACAACAAAACAACAGCAACAACAACCAAACAAACAAAAAAAGAAAAACAAAAAAAGAAAAACGAAAGGTCAACAAATCAACTGTGAGATTTTGAAAGGGGGTGGGTGGTGAGAGATAATGCTGGGCTACACATCTGTGATCATTCATGGGTGGACACGTGAGGCTGTTTTTGGTTTTTTAGTGAGTAAGACGAACAAATAGACATGTAAACCAGGCACTGAGCCAAGGTTCTTATGTTCTTCTCAGCCAGACTTACAATCCTGAGCATAATATTGCAATACCTGTTTGTTTTGCAGCTGGTTTTTGTTTGACTATCTGTCTGTCTGTGAAGATTTGTAAGACAGAAGCAAGTCTGTTTGCAAAAGATCATACATCCTCTGACTATGCTCACAGAAGGATAAACAAGGAAATATCAACAAAGCCAGATATAAAAAGGAGCTTAGTCAGGACAGGTCACAGCTTTTGTGCTGTATTCATTCCTTCTGGCTCCATCACTTCTATTGGAAGAGAATAGTTGCTCATACCAGCATATTTGGTCTATACAAAAATCCTAGGGAGAATGATTCATTCAACCATGTTGCCAGCTGCAGTGTTTTTATTAGTGAGCCTTGCAATTTTTGATGGTTTTCTTAAAACATCATGTACTAGAGTAATGTGGTTGAGTGAAAATCACTGTGTTTGCTTTTTAAAGATTTGAAATTTCCAAGGCCTCACAGTGACAGAGAAAAAATTGGAAAGAAGACAAGAACAAAGGAAAGAAGGAAAAGAAAGGGAAAGAGAGAGAAAGAAGGAAAAGAAAGGGAAAGAGAGAGAAAGAAGGAAAGAGAGAAAGCAAGAAAGAAAGCAAGAGAGCAAGAAAGAAAAAGAGAGCAAGAGAGTAAGAGAGAAAGAAAATGTAAAGACAAGCATAAAGTCTTATTTTCATGATCTCTTTTAAAGTTTTAATCATGAGACCTGAATGTCAAGAGCTGGAAATATTGCAGGTGTGGAAGGCTTCTAAGTGGTCATTTTCATCACCATTTGGTCCCTGGGAGAGGCCTTTTTTACATGTGTATGTGAGGAAGCTTTTACTCCACAGCTGTAGGAGCTTCACCTGATGTCAATTTAAAGAGACAGGTGATTTCTGCAAGTTGCAAACTAATGTGCCATAATTCCCCAAGGTATAAATTAATACAAAATATATGTCTAATAATATAAGGTACTAGACACAGAAAGCTCATCCTGAGCAGCAGAGCTGTAGTGTTGAATTCTTCTGTAATCAAAATATGCAGGCACCTCGAGGGAATGTCTCCAGATGGCTGATTACCCATTAAAATCTCAAACCTTTGATACGGGCCTATGGAATGGATCACCTCCCATGAAGACACTACTACTTTCAGTTTCCTTTATATGTACAGATATTGGTTTGGCATGGAGTGGGGAGGGGAAGATCCATGATAGTAACTCCATCCTTAGTAGGTTTGGTTCTTTTCATTAGGAATGAATAAATGGGGAAGAGTCTTTCCTGAATTATTATTTACTCAGAATCTTTTTGATGTTTTTATTTTCCTGCCTATAGTTCTCTATAGTTCAGTATACAGTTCTTCTTTATGGACAGCATAACTTCCCCTACTGTTTGATTTCCATACAACTGATGTTAGACCATTTGGCCTCACATTGCCCAAAAGGATCCCTGCTATTGCAGAATGAGCTATGCCATTTAGAGCCAAGAGTTGTCTGGTTTAGCTGAAATAAACCCTTATGGAATGAACCCAAGTGTACTACTGATAAGCATGCAAGTCCCAAGGGGATCAGATGTGGCTGGACTTAGAAGATCCTCTCCTTGCTCCTGTTCTCCTCTAAGTGGCTTTTCATACATGGTTTTACTTCCCTATCACATGCCTGTTTAAATTTTTCTTGTAATTTGCAGCCCTGCCAGGCAGGGGTTGTCCCTCTCTGGGACTGGGAACTGAGAATGAGCCTTCACTGAGATACAGGCATGCTATGAGGGATTGGTGGTGGGCCAGCAGTTGAGACATAAAGAGTTGAAACTAAATTAAGCTTGGAGGTGTTCATGTTTTCTTTCTACACTGAAACAAAAGGATTTTTTTTTCCTTTGTTCATCTACATTCTTCAATTTATTGAATTGGGAAGTGTTGGGAAGTGTTTCTTAGAGAACTGGTGAAAAAAAAATAGAAAAAGAAAAAAAATAGAAAAAGATAAGAAAAATAGAAAAAGAAAGGACAGATTCACAGAACTGGAAGCAAAGCAAACAATCTGACTAAAAGCAAATCTGTGACAGCAGGGCTCAGCCAAGGTGAGCTGGGTTCCTCAGAATTGTCTGATGGCAGTCAGTATTTTCTAGGTCCTTCAGAGGAATGGTCATACACTCCCATTGACAGATTTTGTTGGTGAGAAAGTCTGTGTTGCCTAAGAAACTGTGGTTTTCCGATGGAGCTTTTCTGTAGTTGAAACATTTACAGCCTCCTTTTCCTATGGAGATTTTCCAGTGTCTAATATTAAAATCCAATATGCCACTAGTAGACTTTTTTTGTCTAGCTATTTCTGGGAAACACATTTATTTGAGATTGTTATCAATGGATGTCTAATGGGTTAAAAAGTCATTAAACACATTGACATGCAGGCAGTGCCATTATAAAAGCCTTTTTTCTTGAGCTTCCTAGAATAATATCACCTTCAATGGAGATAATGCAAGAGATTAAAGGCCTGTTTGTTCAGGATAGATTTGTTTCTTAAATGGATTTTCCTGTCAGTGAGTGAGTAACCTTAGAAGTGTGACAACTGTTAGTATGCAATATTACCTGTAAGTCTGCTGGTAAGGAGGGATAAACTCCTCATGACTTTCAATAGAGACTGCATGTTTTTATAAAAGATCAAATCACCTCTGAGTTACTAAGTGAAAGGGTGAAATTCCTGGGTGAAAATCTATGGCCTTTGTTATACTTGGGGTCAGACAGGATGGTCACTTCTGAGTTTAAACCTACAAGTGGAACTTCATTAAAAAGTAGTGGTCAACTCAATCCAGCCTGCTTTTTCATGTAGGCTCTTTTTTCCTTTCTCTTCTCTTTGGAGCTTAAGAAAATGCTTATGAAAACTTTTAATTAAATTTTAGCTTCATCCTAAACCTTGCATAACCCCAAGATCACAGCTGACATGTTCATTTGCAACCACAAGATCTGGAAACTAAGTTAGTCCTTTTTGAAGTCAAAACTCTATTACTACAGTTGAAAGGCATGAACATCTAGGTAGTCTAATAATACTGTGTAAAATGAAAGAAAGAACATAGAAGCTCTTGTGTCTATCTAGAATATTCTACATAGAATGCAGGGAAATGTTCCTGTTGGCAAACACCAGCATACCATTTTTGTGCTTATGAAAAGCTACTTTGATAGATCTAAGCTTGGAGGAAGTGGCAGAGATGATCTGGGTTTCAATTTTGAACCAGAATTTTAAACATAATTATAGGCTACCACATCATAGCACAGTATGCCTAAAATTTTACATCAGACCAAATATTGGACACTAATCTTGTGCTACAGTGTCAAGGACAGTAGCTTTATCTGAAATTAGATTTATTTAATCTGAAATTAGCCTTACCAAATATATATTGGTCCTGAGACTACACTGCACTCACAGACACTTACAAGCCTTTGTTATCCACTCTTAGTGTCCTAGGGAATAGACCAGGTACAGGCAGACACCCCTTCCTGTGAGGTGCAGTGAGGTATATCATACATTTTACCATATTACCTCCTGCAAGAAGATGACACAAGGGATGGGTCTCTCCCTTTGTGTTGCTCGTGTAGAATAATGGGTTTAGGTGCCCATGGCAAAAATGAATGGCATGTTACTGAAAAAGAATAATGTTCCTGAAGTGAAAGGCAAAGGTGGATGTAAAACACTCTAAGAGGAACTGACGACACAGCCCAATAAGAAATATTTAGGTAAGGACAGAAAAGCACTAGAAGGAAAAGCAGAGGAGAAACTCCACCAGAATTCAAATTGAAGGAAAAGCTCCTTTACCCAATGTGCAGGGTTGGATTAGCACAGGGATGGAAGATTCAGCCAGCCATGCCAAAGACTGTTTAAACTAACACCTCTTAGGAAAGTGCGATGACTTCTAGCATCTTAGTAAGATTTACAAGACCTGTAAATTCTGTTCTGCTCCTGATGAAGGAATCAAACTTTTACTGTGGCTTCAGCATATCATCACAGAGGTGACTATTGTGACTTTTAAGCTAGAAAATAATTTCATTCTCTTAAAATCTGGTTTAATTCTTTGAGTTGTTTCCTGAAATGGTTCCACCTAGAAACACTGTAGAAAATCTGCTGCAGAACAGCACAGAGAGAGTGGCTGGGGAAATAACACATATCAAAAGTAAAATAGTTCTGAGAAGGAAATTCCACTGAAGGAAGGATCACTGCTCAGGATTCAGGGTGGGTGGTTAGGGCAGTGACATGAACTGTAAAAGTCCTGGTTCCAACAGATACACACTGAAGGTAACCATTCATATCAAGCAGATTGGGAACCTCTAGCTTGGCCTCCCACACTTTTAGACCTCCTTCTTTCACTTATATCAGGTGTCTAAAAGAAAACAAATATCTAGCACAGTCCTGTATTTTAGGGAAATGTTCATCATATTTTTTAACTCTATCTGTGTCTACAGCAGGAGGTTTGAAACGAATCTCTAAGGTCCCTTCTAAACCAAACCATTTTATGATTAATGTGGAACACAAAGCAATTTGACAATTTTCATATTTGCTGTGAGTGGAATTGCCATTGTCCATTCAGCTTTTTTTCTTTTTTTTTTTTTCTTTAAAGGTCCTTTCTCTCTTTACCACATCAGAACATTTTTAGGAGCTATATTTCTAAATTACCATCCTCATCCTGTTTCCCCAGGAATCTGAACCAAACAAAGGTGGAAGGAAGTGGGAAGAATACCACCTGGGAAACTTGAAGGGTTGAGAGACCACAGACTTCCCAGATGCATACAAAACCTCAAGTTGCATTCATGAACTGTTGTAAGCATTGCCTGAGGGTCAGGAACACATCAAACCAAGGTTTTATTCCAGTGGTTTTGAGGTTTGAGCTGAGTGTTGTGCTGCTCTGGTAGCATCCTTAGGGGTGGAGTGTGGGCAAACTGTGAGCAGGATTTATTTGCTCCAAGTGCATTAGTACACTGAACAGGGAATGATTATAGGGCAACTTTGCAGTAAGGATTAATATTTTTCTATCTTTTAAATGCATATCTCAGTGGCATATTTGCTGTTGCTAGCATTAAGGTATAGAGAATAATAAGAAAAGAAGGACGATATTCTAATATGGATTTCTATTTTCCACTGATCTGTTATAAATAAAATGTCTTGAATTATTTACATAGCAAACAAAGAGTTGTAAATGCTTAGAGGGAAATGAGTTAATTCACCACTTACATAATTTAAACTCTATTATAGAGTAGCTAATGTGAGACCACCCATTTTAAAAATTGTGGTTTAGAGAGATTAAAAAAATCTTAAGAAATTGAATTTAAACAACCCAATAATTATTCTGGTTTGGCTCCTGTATTTATTTTTTTATAAGAACTCTCACTGATAGCTGCCAGCTATTCAAAATAATTTACTTTAAAAAATCATAGGAGGGTAAGGGAATACTTATAAGTAATAAGTAACTGAGTAATTCTATAAGTAATATATAAGTAATAGATCTGTGTGTTTGATTTTTCCCTATAGAAGACTAGCCACCCAAGTATATTATTTGTATTGCAGACACAAATCTATTTTTAGTTAATATAGTGTTTTAAATACAGCAGAGAGAAAAATTACAATTAGAGCAGCTGATTCTTTCATCTACATATTTATTTGCTTTTCATATAACCTTCATATATCTCTTGTGCCCTAGAAGCTACGTGGAGGAGGTGGAAAATTTTCCAAGTAGGAAATGAGATTCAGTTAAAAAAGATATTTTTTTTTTTCTTGGAATTAAAAAATTCTAATCAAAATATAAAAAAAAAAGTTTAGCTGGTTCAGTTTCGTGAGAAAATTTAAAAATACTTCTTGTTTAAAATTTGCAGAGTGATATTACACTAGAGAAACATTGTGATGGACATATCCTATTAGCATGTCTATTTTATTTTTAGGATGACAAGACTGGATTATGTTTTTGTTACATATCTGTCCTGTGAGTGATGAGTACATTCAAATCTCTTTCTCTAGCTCTTCCTCCTAATTGGTTGCCTGAGGTTTTCCTTGTTCTGCTGAGATTTTAATTTTTTTTTAATCTAACAAATATGTTGATATACTCAAATGAAAGGTTTTATGTAAAAGAAAAAGATTGTTGCTCTAAAGACATTATTAGAATGGAAAGGAGTTCTTTCGTTTTTGATAATCTCTTCCTTCCTTCCTGAATACAGTTTTTATGGCACTCCAAATAGGCCTCAAGGTCACAGTGTGAATAATCCAAGACTGGGATTTTCAACTGATTTTGAAAACTAAGAAGCTTGGTAGCTTTTTAACACCTCCTTATTTTTCCACATGCCCCAGCACATCTTAGCTTTGGAGCTATGCAATAAAGAACACTCCCAATGAACTTTGGATCTTATATCTAAGCAGTTCCCTTTCTTTTTAATTTCCGCGCCCCCCCCCGCCTTTTCTTTTGTTTCTTTATTTTTTAAATTTTTCTGCCAGAAATCTAATCTTATCATGCTAACGGCATGGGATGTTCTACAGTTTTTACAAGACACCTACAAATGTGATGAAACCTCGATACCCTTCTGCTCTGCACTGACGGTCTCTTTTTTCTCCTCTTCCCTCCAAGTGCACACCCCAGGCAGCCCCCGGTGCTGAGATCACACCTGGGAGCCTCGCACCAGCCCCTTTCAAGAATTCTGGGGAGAGATGAAAACACTTTGAGCGAAACAGGAAGTTCAGCAAGTCCAAACCTTGTCTGTGGCTGGGGTTATCCATTTGTCAGGAGAGCGTGTCTGTACCTGCGCTCAGGCAGGCAGCAGGGCCGGCGCTGATGAAGACGGGGGAGCGGAACTTGCCAGCAGCACTGCTGAGCCGCGAGATGAACCGGCTGAGCTCCCGCAGCACACAGCAGCAGCTATGCGAGCGGGGGCTGGCCACACTTAGCACCTTCGGGGGAAAGGCAGAAAAACACCTTTCGAACGGCAAGGGTGAAATGGTTGACTACATCACCTCGTGTAGAGCTGCCTGGGAGCCCTCTGGCAGTACCCTTGCCCATCAAAACTCTTACGGCTGGTGTGGTCGTGAAATGTCATTTGTTTTGGAGAGAAAGTTCATCTGTGTCCGCATAAAAGACAAGAAAGAAACTATGTGAGCCCTGCAGTCCATAGAGACATGACTTTGGGCCAGACTATTTTGGCATAAACACTAAAATCTGTTTAAAAATGATGTCCTGTGGCTTTTGCACTTCCATTATATTAAAATGATTTTCTTTACTCACAGTGGGATTTCAAATTAATTTGTAATTATACACACCACGAGGGGATGAGAAAGAAATGACCTAATTATAGACCAAAAGGATGCCCTACAGCTATCATCCAATTACTCCAACCATCTGAGCTCTTAAGCAAAATGATGGGCTTAATTCTTTCTTGGTCACATCTAGTTGTAATTTGCCACTGAAAGCTATAAATTCACTTTAAATATTCATTCCCATTTTGTAAAACCCTGTGCTGATAGAACAGAAACAGATAATGAGAATGGGTCAAAATTGCAGGTATCCTTCTAGACTTCGGTCTACATGCACTGTGACCACTGAGTGAGGGAGAAAATAATGGCTTCTCTGCTGTGTCCCTCAAATGGTAATAATTAGCTAAAATTAGGCAGATAGAAAACTTTTAAAGTAATAGAAACACCAGAAATTTCCATTAACAAGTGTCCATTAACAACCTCCCAATTTCAGCCTTAACTTTCAGCACAGGCTGAAGAGTTCATGAAGAAAAACAGGTGTACAAATGTACAAATTTTAATAGTGTTTTCACTAAAATCTTGCAATAGAACAGGAATAACAATTAAAGCAAAGAAAGGAACCTGATACAGAAGAGGTCAGTTCTCTATAAAGTATCTGGTTTTTTTTGTTCATTGACAGTTGTGTAAACTATTTACACATTAACCCAAAATATATTTTCTTAATTTTTCTGCAAATTAAAAAAGCAAACCCAAACTGTAAGTGAAATTCTAACACAAACTACTGCATTTAAAAAAAAGAAAAGACAATCTGGGGTGGGGTGAAGCAAATTTCTCGAACTGGAGGAGGAGGAAGAGCTAGTAGTCCAGTAATGAGGGTGTTCACACACAGTTTGGGTGAACTACACTCAAAAATTTCCTTCCGCTTACCCTCACTAAAACTGGGAGTCCTGAGGATATATTTCAGTCCCTTGTGGAAGTTATAACATTTTACAGAAACAGAAATCCCAACTGTACCAGCTAATAAAGCCAAGCAGTGTCTTGGTCAGGTGAATTTCCAAGCTATTATGTATATATTATTTTTCTGATCCATTAGTTATTTGTATGAAATGAATCAGCTGCATCTGGTAAGATACGGAGAAATTTGCTCCTGTGAAAGGATAGTATATGGATGAGGGAGGCGAAGCTAACTTCAAGTACCAACATACTGCAGTACATGAGGTTTTGGTGAACTAAGTGTGTAGCTTCTGGGATTCTGAGTAAAAGGAGGTAACTGTCTTCTCTTAATTTTCTATATGATATTTTAGAGCACTTTTAATTTGTCCTGAAAAACTGTATCAGAAATACCAAAATGAATTGTTTGATAGTTTCAGCTTTTAATTTTTTTTTGTTTTAGGCACTTAACATTAAGTAATGCCTCACCTGAACTTTTTGGCTCAGGGTGATGGTAGAGCTTTTTCTTGTTAGTTCTTGTCGCTATATTTTTTAGAGACACAGTCATGCTTTACAGATTAACTGACTTGCTAACAGGCTGGAAAGGGAAACACTAGTTTTGTTTGGTGTTTTAGTATTTTGCTATTTTCTCTTCAGCTGTCTCTGGAGGTAGAGTTCTTTATTTTTTTTTTAAATGAGGAATGGCTTTTAATAATTGTGCTGACTGCTTTAGCAATGCTTCCTCTGCTTGCCTATTTGTAGGCGCACAGTTTGTATTTATTTCTGTTTACTTCACAGACTGGAAACATACTTGTATCAGAGTGGAAAAAAGACACAGAGTTATGCTTAAGTATATATATACTTTGCAGATATTGTGTTTGCAAGTTATTTTGGTCAATACCAAGTATTTAACAAGTGTCCTGTTAAACCTGACCTGTAGACTGGCACACCTTGTGTACAGTTAATATCTTAGCAGTTGGTTGCCATCACTGGCTCACTCTGTTTCTGGACTGCTCTTGTTATCGTTGTCTGGTTAAAAGTTTGGAAGTTAGGCTTATTCCTCTGTGGAAAGATTGAGGGTGGAGTTGCCTCCCTTTGAAGCACCTCTGTTTATAAGTTCAAAGCCCTATTCCTTTGAACAAAGGGGAACTCAAATAGCCCAGTCCAGTTTCCCACCTCCCAGCATGCAGGTATTTTCCAGACAGCCCATGCAGTATCTGTCCAAAGATCACAGAGGAACATCCCAGCCAATGTGACAGTCCTCTCCCCAGAGGAGGAAAAGCAGAAAGCAAACATCCTTGTGTCTCTCCTGGTCTGTCTTCAGCCCAGAGTCGAGTCTCCTGTGCAGACTGGGAGAGAGCAAGGCTCCTGCAGATGTTCAGAGCACGGGGGCATTTCCAAAACTCTTGGTTGGTTCTCAGGGACACAAAGCAAAAGTCCTGAGCTGTCTTGTTGCTTCTAAAACTCAGATTTTCAGGAAAGAGCAAGATTGGGAAGGAAAGAAAAATAGTTTTTCTACAGGAACCACTACAGCTGAATGAAAACACAATCTTTTAGGCACGTGAATTCTTCCTCAGCATGTTGCTCACCCTATAAACCCTATATATCTCTGCGCCATTGTGACTACAGCTGCATCCATTTTACACATACTCTCACGGTCAAAAAATGCGTAGTGAAGAGAATTAAAATTACTGCTGGCTTTGACTTTGTTTTGGCTGAAAACATGTCTGTGTTTTGAATTTTTTCGGCTGAAGTTGCTGAACTCTTTAATAGATGTAGCAAAAAATATGGTAGATAGCATTTTCAGTGTAGAATAGTGGTTAGTTTTAGGATTTAAAACTTGAATCTGGACTAACAGAATTAATCACTTTTGGTCAGAGTAAAAATTTATGGCTTTCATTGGTAGATTCTCTCAGTGCAATAGCCATTGCTCCATAGTTTGCTTATGTTCTATAGCTTTTTTAATACATGGTTTCCATAAGCATGTACTTCTGTGTTTGGACTTGAAAAAAGTCTCAAAAGAATATCACTAAAATATGCCTGAAAGAGACAATATTTCTCTGACTCAAATATAGTCCTTATTTTGTTAATGGTTAGTTGTGAGAAGGGTCGCACCAAGTCCGTTCTTGAACAGCTCCACATGTTTTTCTTTAAATCCACTAAAGCTTCCTCCTCTCCATTCTCCCCTTGCTGTCACTTATGTGGACAACTCCATTGATTTCAAAGTAATGTCTTGCATAAGGAATTAATTATTTGAACAATGAAGTGATTTAAATGATTCTTGTGAAGTGGTCCCAGTTTTGTCCCTTTCTGTGAATTCTGAAGTGGATGTCTTAGCTCTGAGAAACTAGTTCGTCTGGTACGTGCTAAAATTGTTACCTGTAATATTTAAAATGCATTTTGTATTTGCTGCCGTGTTTACTTCTCTCTGCCTCAGGAAAGGTATACCTGTGTGTGTACAGGTCTGCCATCTGCCTATAATTTTTATTTCTGATAAGCTATGTGAAGAATTTATTTAAATTTTGCAGCACTTTCTGCCTCATCCCTTAAAAATTATCCTCTTTAGGCATTAGAGAAGTATTCAGTCACCTTCTGTTCTCACATATTTAAAAGCATTTTTGTAATTTTGTAGTCTTCTGTAAAAGCTTCATTTTGCTTCCCTTATCTATTTTTCAACTCTCTGATTTATGTATTAATTTTAGTGGGTTTTTTAAAATCCTTTAGGGGTCCTTTTTGATTGCTCTTCTATTTCCTTCTGTATCATTATTAAGCATTTACTATTTTGGAACACTTAGAATTAGATGTACTGAAATTCTGAGTGTACCTTATGCGTGCTCATGTATTTTGACTTAATTTTAGAGTCTAGAATAAATTGCTGTGCTGTGCTACAACATAGCTCCTGTTGTAAACTGCTAACTGTGCCCTGTTCAAAAGCAATGTCTACTTTAATTTTTGTGAGCTCTTTTATGATGATAACTAAAAACTTCTTAAAAGGTTTGTTTATTGCATATGTCCTTGCAGAAAAGCAAAGGAAAGAAATTCTTGACAGAGAGGGTTGGTATATTTCTTTTATTAAACCTCTAGTTGAATGTCATAGTTGTGTTTTTTTAGTTCCTGTATATTGCCACTGCAGAGATGGTGGGAAGAAAATTTTTTTCCAAGCTGTGTTTTTGTATTCTCATATTCACCAGCTACAGCTGATGCTGTTATTAGGCTTGTCCCAGCCATAACTGGAATCAAAGTGGGTCTTTAGTTCCAATAGTGGCAGATGGAATGGAGTTG
This sequence comes from Picathartes gymnocephalus, assembly GCA_013390045.1. Taxonomy (NCBI): domain Eukaryota; kingdom Metazoa; phylum Chordata; class Aves; order Passeriformes; family Picathartidae; genus Picathartes; species Picathartes gymnocephalus. Next base: position 158,534 of record WEKY01024167.1, read on the forward strand.
TCCAGTGGGTCAATACAAACTCAGGTTCACTGCATGGTACAGCACATGTCCCAGCGTAGGATATTTTGTGTGCTGGCATTAGGGAAACTTCCAATTTCATTACGATTGCATACTTTAAGATGGCCCTGACTGAGAATGAAGGACAAAACTGCAAGTGAAAGAATGCAGTCTGGAAAGTGTCTTTAAAGTATTTAAAGGGTCTCCTGAAAATCATATGGCAAAATTTTTTCCAGTTCTGAAACTGTGGGAAAAGGTATATTCCAAAACTAACTTATTTGGAACAATGTAAATATCCTGATTTTATGAGGGAAAATGGTAAAGTAAAAAGAGAAATATCTCTAACAGGTTAATAATCGTGTTTCTCTAACATTTTTTTTTTTCTACTAGTCTTTATTTTTATAGGAATTGGAATGTTCTTGGGAGAGTTTTGAAAAACTTTCAAGGCCTTATAAATATTTGAGGGTTATCATTTTTACTTTGTGTCTCCATCCTTCTGCACACTTTTCTTTAAGTCTTAAACAGAAATGGAAAAAGAAGCACACACCTATTTATCAAAATATTATGTATATTTATATCTATGAAAGTCTTTAAAACGCAAAAAAATTCTGATACTGGCATTTAATTTTAATTAAATTATATATCATGTTGTGATTTATTATGCAAATAAACAGCTTCACAGGCTACACAGGAAAAAAAGAAGAAAAAGACAGTCTCTTTTGCGTGAAGTCTGTTTATTGTCAGTATTGATAGAATAATGGACTCATTTTAAGTCCAGCAAAAGAATTAAAAGGGAAACCTACGTACCAGGTGTACAAATATCTGATATGACCTTCAACAATGTTGCATTACCAATTGCTTTATCAGGTGCGGAAATCATGGTCTTACACTGTTGAGGAAAAAAACTTTTTAGTTTTTTTTTGTAGGAAGGTATTTTATCAGGAAGTAAGGCCTACCACTCCTTGTTGATCTTACTCCCTGCTGTTCACAGGAATGACTTGTACATCTTTCACTGTGGTGCTGCAGTTCCCTTGGATGATCACAGTGATATTTCAAAAGCTCTTCCAAGCAAGTGCTGTATTGACCCTGAGCTTCACAGAACTGGTGGCAGTACTGCTCGAGTCTTGCGGTCCTTTGGTGACTTCTCCAGTCTCCCTGTCCTTCCAAGAGCACAGCTTCACAGAGGAGCAGCTCTTCCAAAATGCTGAGGTTGGAAGGAGATGACTAATTGCAGAAAATGGACATTCACTCATTACAGGACATCTATATGTGCTCCTTAGATCACTTATGGTTAGAATTCTCATGTTTGTTGGTTGGGAAAAAATTGTTTCACACAAGTTCCCTGGGAAGCAAATGTTTCCCTAAGGAGCAATGGGTTATCTGGAGAATGAGAACCTACCTGAATTATTTTGGAGGGATTGAGTAAAAGGAGCAGTATTTTGATCATGATGTTTTTGACATGAAATTTACCAGTTCACTGGCTCTTCTTTAGGAGTTAAGAAAACAAACTCTGATTTATAGTTCTCCTAGTCTTAACATCTTCAATTTAGCACTGTATGACGTGGCAGGTTTAATCATGGTTTTGACAATTAAGAGATAGACTTTCCCAAAGGCAGTGTCATAATTTTACCTTAATCTTCTAATTATATGGTGTGTATGTGTCTCTGTGTAAATTTTGATTCTGATGCCAACTTCCCAAGTACTCTCTTGCTTGAAAGAATGATATAATGCATTGGGCATCTTGATATCTAATTGCTGAGAGCTTTCCCATCTCTGCATTGTCTAGACTTCAGTTGTATCTTACACCAAAAACCTTGGAGATCCCCAGATAAATACAATACTTTGACTGGCCTGATTTGCAGGAAGAACAGACTAGTGAACTTCCTTTGGTTTTCAAGCACAATTTTTTCAAGCAGTGTAATGTGAAGATGACATGAGGGTGGAATCTATTTGACTAAATATACAAGTCTGTGTATGTAGACTTCTGGTAGAGTAGCTTCCTGTGGGATGGGATTCTGAGTGTCTTAGACATTGTTCATAGTCATTGTTCATAGTCATTGTAGTCAATGAGTGATTAATGTCATTCTGGGGTAGCAATCTTAAACAGACCAGTTGGGTTTTAAGTACTGAGATTAGAAAACTGCAGAATCTAAAAGTTAGGTAAAATAAATGCCATCGTGACTTTTGGTGCAGTAAAGTTACACTGTTTTGTACTATGAAAATCCAACACAAATTGCAAAACCAAAGGGGAAGTAACTTGTAATGCCATTAGCTTTAATTGGGTAAGTTTACTATATGCGGAAACCTGTAGGAAATATTATTATGCATTATTATTTATTTGTATCAAATATTTTGTATAATATTTGGAATTCCCCTTGTGATCCTAAATAAATTTTAAATTAAGAACTTTTTAAAGCAAGGGATCTAAAAGAATAAACAAAAGGGTTTCATACTGGAGAGAGTTCAGAAAAGACAAATATGCATGATTAAGGAGTACAGAAAAATTGATTTATGAAGAAAGATTAAAGGAGGAAAAAATATATACTGTAAGTTAACTGAGGCATAACAAGAAACATGATAACTGTCTTCAAGTATTTGATGCACTTAAACACCAAGAATAGAGAGGAAATTAATATTTGGGTTCATTTCAATAGGAAGAATTTTCTGACATTGAAGTTAGATGTATTTTTGCTTCAGTGTTGCCAGGAAAACCTATGTGCTGCAAGAGAACTAAAGTTGAAAGGTAAGTTTTATAATTTGTAAGAGGTGAGAAGCCAAAAATGTCTAACAGAAATTATTTAAAAACTCTTTTAATACTGAATTATAAAAGCTTTTCAACCAGAACAGAATGATACAGCAACTGGTACAATTGACAATGGATTCGAGTTTTTGTGAATTTTTTTTCTTTTCCCACAAGAAAATAAAATATACCATGGAAAGATCCTGGCTGGCAAAGTGAACAACTCAGTGACCCAAGAAGACAAACTAGTTCCTTTTCATGTATAAGTTGGATGCTCTTCAAGAGTTTAAGTTGGCCAGCAGTTGCTGACCATAGAAAAAATGGCTTACTCATGAACTGCTGCAGGTCTTGACACTTTATACAGCTTTTAATAATTAAGTAAAAGCAAGTTCTATATCAAGACAGTTGCCATCATAGAGGAAATATAAATTATGTGTTCCAACACTTTGCATAGATTTCACTGATATGGCCATGAGTTGTACTTCTGTTGACCAAATTATCTGGGTGGGTGAAATATCAGGAGATTATATGGCTTGAGAAAAGGATCCCCTTGTAGTGGTCAGGTAGATAGAAATTGATCTGGGAGTGGGAATTGTAGGACCATGCACCTGGATTTACAGGAAGAAAGAAAAAGAAGGTGGTACTTTTGCTTTGTGAGCTGCAGTGGTGGCTGCATCCGTGCAGAGCCGAAACCCTTCCCTTTGCCATAGGATATGTCTAGTCGTGTGGTAGACATTTGTTTAAGAGTCAACTGAAGAACCCTTCTTCTTTAGTCGTTGGTATAGTTTGTCAGAACAGGATTCAAATATTGTCAATCATCTTGAAATCTAACTAGTTTACAGCTTGTGCTCTGAACCCATCTATCCTTTTGATCTTTTTGCCTTAAGAATGCAATGCATGAGAAATACATAAATAAACTTTAAAGCAAATGTTACATGTCAGAAAGTCCTTAAAAAAAAAAAAAACCAAACAAAGAATTCAGAAGCATTCCATGTTAAAAAAAAAAAAAAACCTTTTTGGAAGGG
>WEKY01024168.1:0-29420 GCA_013390045.1 Picathartes gymnocephalus
AAAAAAAAAAGCAGATAAAGTATGTCAGTGAATCACGTTTGTAAGATACTTTGTATATTTATCACATATCTGTATCATAGTCCAAGTTGTCAGACCGCAATCAGTTTAATTATGTGCAGCCAGCTGGTGTTGGCATTGTCTACCCTCTGGTGTAAACCACAAGCTGCAGTACACTCACAGCCACTGGCCTCAGGCCAGTGGGACACCTGCCAGTAAGAAAAAAATGGTTAAAGTGGATCTTTGTAATCACCAGCTCCATAAAGCAGTCTACCATTCTGTTATGAAGTTACAGCAGCATGGCTATAGACCGCTACTGATTCTTAAACCTTAAGTTTTACTTATTCAACATAATTGGAAGCCTCCTATGGTCTCACACTTATCAACTAAACAATACTATGTGTAAGTCGTACTACTTAGACTTTGATTCTAATTTAAAAATTGAACTCTTAATTATTACACCATTTTTAAAAAAGCATCTCATAAACTGTCATTATAGTTCCCTTCTCATTATCCTTCCATAATTACAGTGTATCTTACAAATACGTGCTAACAAACTAAAATGAAAAACATTTTTGCGAAAAGCCAGAAAACTTCTTTAAAGTAAAATTTTTATCATTGGAGATACAATCCTTTAAATACAGAAGCTAATGAGTTTTTGTGTAGTTAATATGTAAATATCTGGAGCTAGCAATGAAATGAAAACGTTTTATGTGGCATAGCTTTTAAAATAGCAGCGGTCAGCAGCAGTCAATTAATTAATGACACTTGCATATTTTAAATATGCAATACTATAATATTGATAGTGATAAAAGGATACTCTCACAATGCTATTGGTTTTCAAGGATTTATACTGATTTCCTTGCAGTATGCTTCAGAATAATTTCCACTCTTTAGAAAGACAAGTGAAAAAAAATATGAAAACATACCATCTTTATGCTTTCATTTTAAACCCAAATAGTTACTAATTTTGGGCCACCAGACATTTTCTGTTAAAAATACCGTAAGGACTGTTATCACATAGGAGTCTGATCACAAGATATATACCTTTCACTGCTAAAAGAGTTATGGTCTGTCTGCAAGCCAAATCCATGGACAAAATAACAAAGCTTAAAATTTGGAACAATTCCAGTAAACTCTCTATGTATGCAGACTGCTGTGACCACATGGAATTCCTTTGATTTTTAAAGGGTACTGAGTGTGGAGGAGTTTGTGGGATTAAGCTATAATTTTGAACTTAAATGTTCATGTGCACTAATCTCATCAAGGTGGTTCAAACGTGCACTGATTTCCCGTTTGCTGTCTGGAGGAGGGGAAGGTAACCAATTCAGCGTTCTTCTAAAAAAGCATTCTTATTTCTCCTGAAATATAATCCTTGAAATGTCCCTAAATTTCAAGATGACACAGATTCAGAGCAAAAGAAGGGTTTTTACTGAACATTTCCTTGCTTTCACATAATTAAGGAACCAAACTTCTAATTTCTGTGCTCAGGACAGTGCCTGCACCTAATCTTACTGAACTTCAAGCAAAATTTGTTCCTCAGAGAAAGCAGACGTCTCAGTCTTATTTAGTGAGAAAACCCTAACTAAATACTTTAGAATGTAGTTGAGAACTGAATAGAAAAGTCTCTGAAATAACACAGGATGTACCGGTCTTCTGCTTTTTAATATCCAATGGTAGTACGGAAAAAACAATTAAAGACATACATCCTTAGATAAAATGGATGATTGAGAATAAAGCCAATTCCACTGAACTCAAGTAGAATGTTGTCACTGACTTCAGCAGAGCTGAAGCCTTGCATTATGGCCTGAATGAACTTAACTGTCCTACAGGTATGAATCTGAAGTTACTCAGTTTCACAAAGAACTGTGAAAGGAGAGAAATATATAAATGAAATCCCTTGTTTCTGTTGTATTTTTGAGAAACAAAGACCACAGTGTTCTTCAGTTTCTGCTGGGAAGTGTGTGTTCTTCATTATGCATAAGCTAGCATTTTTAAGAAAAGATGATGATAATGAAACTTAAATTAGATAATAAAACTAAGGAAAAGATAACTTTATTTTCCAATACACCAATTATTTTTGCAAGAACATACCTTGGTAGTAACAAGTTCTAAATATACCATCATTAAATATTCAAATTTTATAGACAATGATTAATTTCCTGTAAGGATATTCATACATTCTCCTAGGCCACAGTTTACCAGCAAAAATTTTTTTAAATTTTTGAAAAAAATTTCAATGTCCAATGACGTACTTTATCTACATCATCTTTCAGCTCCATTTTCTCATCTTACTGCTTTCATAGGAATGGTTTCTGCTTGTGATCTATCTGAAAGCTCACAGCATTCTTATGAACCAAAGTGCTTTCTTTCATTATTTGCTTCTCTATATGATTTAACCAACTCAGACTAACTTGTCTTTTTTTTGGTTTTGACACTACTTCCTCTAACTTTATTTTGAATCCTCAAGGAATACATTTAGTTCCAAATGCAGAAGACTACAGATGTAAAACGTGACAGATAGTAATTTTAAGCCAAGAAACCCCTGAAAATACAAATCATCGTGACTGCCCACGAGATTAGATAGATCTAATTACTATGGGGAAAAAAAAGAAAAAGGCAACCCACAAACAAACAAAACAAAACAAAAAGCCCACACCCAAAAAAGCAGCACAAAGGTGCAGCTTGATCACTAGGAGCTTAGTAAATACTTCAGGAGTTAAAGAGACCCAAAAGGTAGATTCTCAAGCCAATAATTATCTCAACTAACCATTAAAGACTATGACAACAGTCACAATTATGACAACTGCAAAAATGTTGGTTCAATTCACTGACAGATGGTGTAAGAGGGACACTACACAAAAGATGAATGGAAGAACACAGTTACATAGGTAAATAACTTGGGATAAGATGGCAGCCAGATCATTTTCAGACAGCCAAGAAAAATCTGTGCCCACACCAAAAAAGAAGATCATATAACTCATAATAAAGTGGGTGCAGTGCCCCTGAAATGTGACCACACTGGGAAAGTGGAATGGAAAAGAAGTAGGAGGGAAGATGGTTGATTACATGGCCATTCCTGCCCTGAAGAAATGAGAAGTAATTTCATTAGGCAGATGGGGAAGAGGTCTGGGACTGCTGGGCATTCCTGTGGGGCTGCTGAAGAGCTGCAGCAGACAGACAGGAAATGCATGATGAATGTATAACTGTCACTGACAACTCTGACTGACACATCAGCCAAAAGGAAACTGCACAGACACACCATTATCTGTTCAACAGGATGGTCAAGGACTAGAGCAGCAATACACTCCTGTCACACCATGGACCAAACAGGAAGAGTTAGTGCACCATACAAGGACACTTTCAAAAAAAAAAATTCTAGTCTTTTTTGGCAGAATATACAGGCACCATGCTAAAATATACTTGGACACTGTATTAAAAAGTGAAAGGGATCACACTAGACAGTGAAATTCTACTATCTGCATTATCAATCTGTTTAAAAACTCTATCACAATTTTTAAAGAAATGTTCCTTGCACAGACCCATGAGAACGACTGATCTCAAAGAACTCCCATAAAAATTTGTGGAGATGGCAAAAGATACAAAACTAACCTGTTTTGGAGAACCCGTGTGTACACAAGATCTGTGCCAGTGGTACTCAGTGCAATAAAAAAGCCACTGACATGTTTATTTAATGTATTAGTGTAGATGTAAGCTACAGACTATCTCTTAAAGAAGTCTCTCTTATCTGTAACTCTAACCTGAAGAAAAATCCATTTCCTTTGAAAATCTGATGACTAGCATGATCCTGATCATTTGAGTAGGGCACTTAAGTCAAACAGACAAGAAAAGACAAAGTCTCTGCGAATATTGTAAGCACTGCTCAAACTTGTCAGGTAAATTATCTGCAGCTACAGCCAATCCCAAGCACCTGAGGGGAATACAACCATTTGTCTCCTGGTACACTGCAGGTAATGGATTGTTCCTGCTCCCTGCAAACAGTCAGTTTTCAGGCCTAATGCATGCAGTTGTACAACTGTTTAGCTTACACAGAGTTCTATGATAGCAAATGTATTCTCACATTAAAAAGAAAAACAAATAAAAAGTAGAGACATACTAATTCACAGATTTGATTCTAAGAAAGCATCACAATGATTCAATAATACCTCCACCCACCCTTAGCATAAAAATGTAAGTAATTTATTCTAGAAGCTAGAGAAGTTGAAAAATATTCCTTAAAAGCTATTCAATCTCACATTAAGAATTGTTTAGGGCATAATTTAAGAACAACTGACCTAGGTTATCCAGTTATCTGCCTTTCCCTTCACAGCAGTCATTTGTGAATGTTTGCAAAGAAAACAGGACAGCTCATATGGATCCCTTGTCTGATAGAAGTCCCCTGCTCTGTGGCTTAGGGTACTTCAGAGACAGAGATTGCATCTTAACATTTAATTGATTTTTCTTTTAATGTCTTTAGCCCTTCGTTAATTCCTCTTTATTCTGAAAAAAGAAAACCATTTCAGAGTCTGCCTGTGGGATATGGTTATGCCTTTATCAGCAAAGTTGAGTCCCATTGTTTTAGTAGAGCTCCTTCCCATTGAAATGACTTTTTCAGTTTTCTTTTAAATCAGACTAATATATGGGATTTCTCAGCATTGTACCATTACCCTGTGGCCTTTCTGTCACCACCATGTGCACTCACAGGCTTTTTAAACTTTCTGAAGCATGTGTATTACAGTTCAAAAAGTTGTTCTAACAGTGGTATTAACAGTAATAGAGACAAACGCAAAATGAATTATTTCTCCTTACATGTTAATGTGTAATATAAATTCAAGGATAACATTGCCCTTTCTACCAGTCTCATTATCCAAATTGGCCCATTAATTGAAAAGAGTCTCTATAAAACACTACTATTACTAGCTGTATGTAACTGGAAATGTCCAGTGTGCCAGAAGGGACTATTTGTATCAAATTAACACTGAGATAGGATTGGAAACGTACATGAATACTAGTATTAGATACACCTTAAAGAATTTCACTAATCAACAAGAATAACCCACACAGTATCTTTCATTTAAGTGCAGTGAGTAAAGCATGAAAACTCTTATTAGAAGAGCAAACTGTGGAGACCAAAATACAGTCACAGCAAATTGCTGAGGGAAAATCTACCAAGATGGATGTAATTTAAATGTAAAAACAATTTTAAAAATGTAAGAAAACTCAGGCTAGACAAAACCAACAAATATGTATGACTCAACATGAAATTCTTTTTAAGTTTCAGATACATGAACACATACTTCATATATATAATACTAGATGATTTGACAATTAATCTGCTTGAAAAGGTTGTCAGAAAATAAAATAAAGCCCAAGAACTGATTCTCTCCTGACTAAGAGTTAACAGAGCTAAATACTACAAATTATTAATATTTCATTTTTAGGGAACATTTGCAGACATGTTAGCTCTGAAAGCAAGGTTTTATTTTTCACTTTTAAACTAAATTATACTTTTTGACATTCACTTTTTAATATTACAGGTTTTAAGAGCAAGCTCTTTAAATATGGACTATCCTTCTCACCCACCCTTGCTCAACAATAAACCTAACAAGTTCATTACAGTTATATATTTTTTACTTTTTATTCTTCATGCTATGAAACATGATTTATCTATGCACCCAATCATAGATGTCTCATTTTTCAATAAAGGTAAAAAACCAGGCAAAAAAGTACCTATTTGAAAACGCACCTAGTTCCAGCACCTATGACTATAAACTGAACTGCTGCCAGATCAGACTGAAATCTCAGATTTCTCTTAAATGGATCAAAATCTTCAAGCTATCTGACAACTCCAACTCCTATTTCTAAAGTATGGAAAATTTAAAAAAGAAAAAACCCCAGTGACTAGCTTGTACTTTCACTATATTTTTTGTATAAATATACTTGGCTATATTTAAAAAGTGGTCATTTTGCAAGTGCAGACAATGTCACTAATGCTAGAGAACTGGATGTCGCTAATACTAGAGAATTGCAATGGAATTAATAAATCCTAAGATAATTTGGTCATTCATTAGATTTGCACGGGTTACCAACAGTAATACTCTCTGCCACACAGTATTTTTGATGTCTTTCTAAAAGCTTTACCTCAGCACATCCTTAGCCTTACAGAAAGTGGTACACCACAACATCATTCTGCCCTAAAATAAAGAACATGTCTTATTTGGTTCCTTCCTCAAAAACCTCAAACCAAAAAGAGCTATTTAAACCAACAAAAGAAAAGAATATCATACATGTTATACATCACGCATCAGAAATAGCTTTTTCTATTATTAGTTTTCCATGTTTTTAATGCTGCCATAGACAACCAAAGTCTGTCTCTGTTGGACTTAGCTTGGGTGGATAAATTCTGAGTTATAACCAGAAAAACTATTGCTGCTATAAGTTCTAGTTCTCCTGATTTATATAAATCATTTTAACAGTTGTACTGCAAATGAAACACTTCCATACTACTTTTTCTAAACTGCAAATGCAGTCAAAAAAGTAAAAATAAACACAGTTCTGGAAAAAAAAAAAAAAATTAAAGCTATCACTTGTATTCTTCATTTTTGGCAATGTAACAATAGAATTGCAGTTGTAAGTTTATCACAATCAGTAGTATTATCAGTGCCCTTAGGACACTCAGGATAACTACTGATCCACACAAAAAATGTTATGCAAGTGCATCAGAAATGTAGAGCCACCTACTTGTGTGACAATGGTGACTTCAATATTATTCAGGGATAACCTAGAGACGCAGCATTTGCACTATCACCAGAATGTAGGAGATACTTAATTTGTTGTATTCTGAACCTCAAAAGTGTTTGAAACTTTTATTGCATTCTCAGTGCTGGGCCAAAATTTAGATGGAGTTACACAGATGTAGCTAGGTCAAACCGGATTAGAGAATAAACCAGAAATTTCTACATATCTCCTCTAAGTACACTGCTAATAATTTTCCATCAGTACATTCAGGGTAAGTCTGGTAACTAATACACAAAGCTTTTTTTCAAAGGACATTGACACTAAACAGCTCAAGCAGCTTGTAGGGCAGTGTTTTTTAGAGTGTGCTAATGCAACCAAGTCTGGGGAAAAGGAAAGCTAGCAAAACTAATTACATAGGTGTGGTTGGGGGCACCCTGCCACACAGCAGAAAATAGGAAGCAACTAGTCTAGACCTCTGGCAGACGGGAAACACAGCTAACAGCTATGATTACTAACCAAGTTTTATTTTGTACAGAAATAAATTAGATAAGTTAGAGCAATAACATATTGCACATATATTTCTAAGCTTTTCTATGATTTCTTTCTATGATTTTGCTATGGCTATGCCTTTTTTTTCTACATTTCTAAATATTGTAAACAATTAGTTTACAATCTCTGAGAAGATCACATATCTTTATACACAAGATGTCTATTTTGTTTACCCTTACTCACCCTGCATATGGCATAAAAGGCTAAGCATTGGCTGAAAAAAATAGCAGTTCATTAGGGTGATGGACCACACCTGGTACAGAAGAACCTAAGGACTGTGACATGGGCCAGACCACAGATTCCACTATCCCAATACCCTGCCTTCACAACGAACTAAGAGAAGGCCCAAGAAAGAATAACACCACTGCAAGCATAAAATGTCAATTATACCAGTACTCTCCCAACTACTTTTGGCTCAGAATTTTTGAGACAGATGTGCTTCTATGTAGTTAGTACTTCCAATGGATTTTTCTTCTGTGAACTTGCCTAGCCAACCTTTCAACCTATACATATGTCCAGCTTCCATAAAGTGGCTTGCCAAGAAGTTTCAACATTAGCTAAACCTTGCATTAAAAAGGGCTGCCTCCCTTCTCCCGGTTTTGAGTCTTTCTTCTGTATTTTCTGGACAGCCTCAAGTTCTTGTGGTGAAAGATGCTACGAATTATTTTTTTTCTCATTTATGCCATCCATACAATCTTGTAACTGGTTAGATCACTGTAATGTTGCCCCAGATCTGACTTTTCCAAAAGCTGATTTCTCCAAATAAAAGTTCTCAGTTTAATCATTCCTTGTAAAGAAAGTTACATATTTTTCAGTCATCCTTGCTTCTCTTCTCCAATTCTCCGAAAACCTTTTGAGATGAGAAGGCCAGAGTGATACAAACTATTTAAGACCTGGGCATACCGTTTCCAGTTTAATCAATGGCATAATAAGGTTCTTTATTCTTTTCCCAATAATCTCTAATACATTTAATTTGCTGGATTAACAAAACATACTTGACATGTAGTCCAAATATTCTCAGAAAAATAATAATATTATCCAATAACAGGAACAATAGTTGTTGTTTGCTACTTCTGGTTGATATTTGTACAAAATTTCTGAGAAAAAAAGATTGAAAATAATGAGAACAGTCATCTTGTGTTTGGGCTCAATTAAAGAATCACAAAGTTATATTTACACACAGAGCTAAATTTTAGTAGCTTAATGCAGTAATTAGAACCTGCTTCAGTCAATGCAATAAAGTTTATTTGCTGACTTCTTCTAAAGGTCAAAAACAAAGACAGTCATTCCACCCAAATGATTTTTAACCCTGGCTAGAATCAAAAGAATTTTTTGTCTTAACAACATACTCACGGCAATATATTTTACAAGTTTAGTGCTTTTTTCTATAAGCATGTGTAACAATAAGTTACAATAAAGGATTTCTCCTCTTCAAGAAATGTCAGCAAACAATTTGATCTGATTGCTTAAAGAACAATACAAAGCCAATTGACTGCTAGACATCTGTGGTAGTTTTCCAGATGACATGCAAAATACAGCTAACAAAGTTTGAAGCTAGCATATTTTGTGGTCTGCTTGTGAACTGAAAGGAAAAGAAATACATAGAGTGACCAACTGAAATGGCAGCAGAAGTAAAGACTGTTCTTACAAAGAGGATCACTTTAAAAGAAATACACAGATGAAGTTTACAAGAAGAAAAATATTTTTGAGATCTTGTCTGAGTTTGTTAGAGCACATCAACCTGTCATGTTAAGACCAGAAAGAACTTAATTTGATTTTCTCTGTTTTTCAAAAGGGGCTGGCAAATGGAATTCATGCACTTCACATGGATCTTTGAAGTGTGTCTGTATGAAAAGCAGAACCTGTACAATTAAGAATTGCATGTAAATCTTTGTTTCATCTTCTTTTCCATGTAATACAAGCAAGGAAGAAATATTAGCTCTACCGAAGACAAAAAATGTTTGTGTAGCATCTATTATCATGTTCTGTCTAACTTATTTTTTACAAATCATTTTAATGACAACATCAACTAACTGTTGTGAATGAATGGCTGAATACCATGAGAACATTAACTGACTTTACAGCAGTGGCTCCTCATAAACCATATTACTCTTACTGTATACAAGTTGGGATTGGTCAATTGTGTCTATCCAAGCTGTCTGCAGGCATACATTTTTACTTCCCCTTACCTTAAAGAACGTAAGAGTAAAGCTGGTGCAATTTATTTTATTACTCCTGACAAAAAAAAAGAATCACAGAACTAGCTAGGAAAGAAAATGGGCTTCAGAAAGTGTGATCTATCAAAGGGATGCACATCTCAGGACTCCTTTCTCTGTATATGAATTCTTCAACCTAAGCTATTAAACCCATATTAAAACTACATGATTGTCAAAGGGAATTTCTCAGTGATTCCTTACGTTTAAACCTTCCATACATTATTCAAGTCTTCACTTTGTAAACTAGTCTTTTAAAGCTAACCTATCTTGAAGTGGAAAAATAAATTAATAAATTCCTCTTCATTAAATTTATTAAGCCATCAAGCATTTAGCCACTTTTGTCTTTTCTGAAAACACTTACAGTTATATTTCCAAAACTAATTTCATTCCCCCTACAGATGTTATGAAAGAAAAGTTCCATTTTTTTTTTACTTGACAATCTACTCTTTCATATTAAAATTGACCTGAATTTATGATTTATTTTTTACCATGAGACTATTAAAATAATTATTCCCACGAGTTTTATAAAATTTTAAATGCTGAACAGAAATTTTGGCTGGCTCTAAGGAGAACCTTTATCCCCATGAGGGCAGTCAAGCAGTAAAGTGGTCTGCCCAAAAAGTTTTTGCAAGATCTGACTGGGTAAAATCTTGTGAAACCTGGTTTGATCTCATAGCTCACCCTGTTTAGGGGATAACATTGGACCAAAGATGTCTAGAGGACCCTTTCGGGCTGAATTAAATAGATTCTAGGTAGGTGTTATCTAAAAATCTTCACATAATTTAATTAATAATTATGGAAAAATAAATAAATACTACATTCTAATACAACTCAATATTCATTGGAAAGTAAATTACATACTCAAAATGGAAGCATCATTAGAACCATAGTTATTGCATACTATTAAATGTTTTATCAATACAGAAAACTGGGGGAAGAGGCTCCTTCTCCATTCCACTCTGAGTTGAACAATTCTACATCTTCCTAACAACTACACCCCTTGAACTTCATTCTCCAACTAGCTGACTGTGAAGATTTAAACACCTGACATTGTTCTGTAAAGCACATTCTCTTCTGCGATGCCAACACAACTGCCCAAAACACTAACTGTAAGAAATCCAGGAACTTCAAGCAAAAGAAAAATAAGGATACCTTATTTCTTTCCGCCTCAGTAAACGTTAGAAATTAATGTAGCTAAACCACTACAAATAATGCCACGTAAATACCATAAGATCTACAAACAAGAAAAGTTAACATCCAAGAAAATATTTCTTTTGACTATGGCTGAAAAAATGTGGAGAACTTCTTTGTCTTAAGGCCACAAACTTATTATTTTTTAATTATTAGTTTCATTTATGTAAAGTTATTGAACTAAAGGACTTAACTTCTCCCAAAATTTACAGAAAAGGAAGGATCAATATAGAAGTTTAATAAAGTAAGGATGCTTTAAAAGAGGTTGGATAGCACATAGGAACTACCACTACTTGATTTTTTTTTAAATTTATTAACTGTAATTTCTGTTTTATAAAGTAGTCTGGTTCTCATTTGTTCAGTTTAAGTTATTTTAGTGTTTCTATTACTGTTAAGTATGGCTTTATTCAATAGATAACAAGTAATTTACAAATGTAAATACTTTAATCAAATTCCCACTTTTGCTTGGAAGAACCTGGAAAAAAACATGTGTTCCTCAGGACTGTGTTTGGGCCAGTCCTGTTTAACATCTTTATCAATTATGTGTATAAGCCTCTGCGAGCTTGCAGATGACACCAGGCTGGGTGGGAATGCTGATTTGCTGGAGGGCAGGAAGGCTCTGCAGAGGGATCTGGACAGGCTGGATCATGGGCTGAGGCCAAGGGTGTGAGGTCAAGTAAAGCAAAATGCCAAGTTCTACTCTTGGGTCACAACAACCCCAGGCAGAGCCACAGGCTGGGGCAGAGTGGCTGGGAAGGACCTGGGGGGGCTGGTGCCAGCAGCTGAACAGGAGCCAGGGTGTGCCCAGGTGGCCAAGAAGGCCAATGGCATCCTGGCCTGGATCAGCCATAGTGTGGCCAGCAGGGCCAGGGCAGGGATTGTCCCCCTGTGCTGGGCACTGGTGAGGCCACAGCTCGAGTGCTGTGTCCAGTTCTGGGCCCCTCACTGCAAGGAAGACACTGAGGGGCTGGAGGGAGTCCAGAGAAGGGCAGGGGAGCTGGGGAAGGGTCTGGAGCACCAGTCCTGTGAGGAGCAGCTGAGGGAGCTGGTGATGTTTAGCCCAGGAAAAAGGAGGGTCAGGGGAGACCTCATCACTCTACAAATGCCTGAAAGGAGGGTGTAGAAAGGTGAGGGTCAGCCTCTTCTTCCAGGCAACAAGTGACATGGTAAGGGCAAATGGCCTTAAGTTGTGCCAGGGGAGGTTTGGATTACATATTAGGAAAAACTTTTTCACAGAACGGGTTGTAAAGTATTGGAACACACTGCTCAGGGAGTAGTGGAATCACCATCCCTGGAAGTGTTCAGAAAATATGTGAATATGATATTTGAAAATATTATTTTAATGGTGGTGATGCTGGGTTGACAGTTGGACTTGATAACCTTAAATATCTTTCTCCAACCTTAATGATTCCATTTTTCTATGATTCTAACTTTGCCTAAAGCAAAAAATTGGAATTAAAATGTTATTTTTATTAGTTAAATTTTTTTATAAAATGAAGATGCATTAATCTGTTTAAGTTCTTGAGCTCCTTAACAGAATGTGCAGGAGAAGAGCTTCCTTCCAGTAATGCAGGGAGACATGGCAAATTCTTTAAAGAAGAGCCACGGGTTTCAGTGAAGTTACTACCTCTAGCACACCACCATACTATTAAGAATGCCATTTTTAGGAAGGGACACATACAGGAACAAAATTTTTTGGACTGCCAAACAATCTGGTTAATTGACTCAAGACATAACCAAAAATAGAACTGTGAAACATCACAATTCTCTCACAAGTGCATCTCATACTATTGCTATTGTTTTATGCTTGGGTTTTTTAACCACTAAATAATTAACAATCATAGCCAAAATGTGACTAAAATGGAATAGCTTCAAAACCAGTCTTGGTCAAAGACCCATAAACACTGCCATGGCCTAACAGATTGCATTTCACACATCTGAAAAATTCCTTGGTTTTGCTAGTATTTGAAGAACAATTTCTTGCTCTTTACTGATTCCAAACACACTGTTCAGAACTGCATAATATATTTCACTCTGCTTTGGCAGGTGGTTGAAAGAGATCATAGGGTAGAAATTTCTTCTGAAAGGATCTGGATAATGAACATTTGTCAGCATTACTTATGACCTTGCAATTTCTAAGCAGGACTTACTGTCCTAAAATAACAATATAAGCAAATACCTTTCATTACAGCTAAATTAATGTGCAAGCTAAGGAACTGCCTGTACCTCTTCCTACTTATTTATCCAATCACTTAGCACTCCCTTTTTCAAGCTGCTGAGAGTAATAAATGAGAGATTTACATGGGTCTGGCTGAAGTAGTGTGAAGGCAATCCAAATGCAACCTCAGTGCTATCCAAAGAGCCATCTTAAAATGTCGGAAAAAGAATCACATACATTTGGAAGCTGAATGTTATCAGATCCCCAAAATAAAAGTTCTACAGTTTTCAGAACAGAACCTGAACAAAATGTTCAGAAATAACAAAAATATTAACTTTAGTAATTTACACCTGACGTCCCAACATAATATTACAAATACCTACAGCAGCAATTTGATTCAAACAGCAGTATTGGATAGTCATTCCTTCTGAAACTCAGTACAAAGCTAATTTTAAAACAAAGTTTTGTAACTGGCCATATGGAAAAGAAAAAAATGAATTTTGGAAGTTTCTATCCTTCCTGCTCTGACCTTAAGGCATCTTGTCGTTCAAGATCATAACTCTCAGCTTTTGACACTGAAACAGTCAGGTTTGTGGACTAACCTAACTTCTATTATCTTGTTGGTACTCCCCAGTAAGTTGCTTATATGTCTAACTATTAACAGACTCATACTTCCCTGATATGAGCGTTACTCTGTGTAGATCTAGGAGTCTAGATCTTTTTCTTCTCAGAAAAGTCATGTTGGTCAACATGAACCTAAAACTCCAAAACACGTAAATCTGTATGTCATTTAGGAGCTTTGTCTTAACTTCAGAAAGAATCCAAACACATGAAAAAATATTTTCGTCAAATGGTCTGAATATTCTTCCTTGTCCATTAGACTGACCAGGATTTGACACTGCAGTTAGTTCTTATACCAAATCTAAAGCCATAACGAAGAGTTCCAAAATTTCATCATTCCTGAGTGAGTAACTAGTAAGGTTACACAAATTCCACACTCCCAGAATTGCATCTCACTGCTAAGAGATGCTACAGACAGCATTTTCAATTTTTTTTAAAACAACAAAAGATCAGAAATTATCTCACTCTTTTGAAAATCACTTTTTTTTTTGTGGGGTGTGTGGGGGGGGGCAGCAGGAGTCAGAATTTAAAATAGGAAAAATTAAATAAGTATTTGACTTGAAACAATGCAATATTTCATGGTTATTGTTTCTAGATATTTAAGTATTTTTAATTAAATCTCTTATTCCTAAGAAAGAATAATAACTTGCTTTTACAAGGGAAAAACATCTCTCCATTTATCCACAGATCTGTTTTAGTACCTGTGATGCCAGGGCAAGTGTTTTCACAGCATCCCTCCAAAACTGATAGAAGACTCAAAGATCATTAATAGATTCATGGAGTGTGATTGCTAAAAACAATGTCAGTCACTGTAACAACTTTTGTAATACGGACACGTATCTTCTTCTACTTGGAGAAATACTAATTATGTTTATTACCTAAACAGAGAATTGTCCTGAATGACAACTATGTTCTGAGAGATAATAAAAAAGCTTTCAATTCCAAATTATGAAAGTCACAATGATTGCTCATTTAAAATATATATATATAAGGTGCACGTGTGGAAACATCCTTTTTCTGCAGTACCCAGGACACAAGTATATCTTGCCAGCAAACTGCAATGCCAAATGCACAAAAACTCAGACTGTAGACTAACAGTAAACTGCCAAACTCTGAAAACTCATGAAGGTATTGATTCAAAATTATTGTGGACTTTAGCTGTGGGGACATATTCAGGGTAATCTGTTTGCCCAAGTATGGCTTGGGCAAAAAAAATTAACTATTTCAAGTCATGTGAAGATTTCTTCGGCAGGGGGCAGGCAGCAGGTGGGAAGACAGAAATCTAGAATCTAGAAATGTAATAGTGTCTAAATGTCTGAATCTAATCTAAAATTCTAGAGAAAGAAAGATGGTCTACCATCCAATCTGGAGAAAAAATAGAAGTTGTGACTGTTAGTGCATTAAAAGAGCACTAAAGCAGGAAAGCGCACAAAATAATGATTCTGCTTTCAAAGTCACCACAGAAAGAAATTTGATTCTGGGAGAATCTACTCCTCAGTGCTCACCACCATATAATCCCAGGGGCAGAGAGCTGATGGCTTTTACTAAACCAGCCATAGATTTGTGGTTGAGAATATATCACAGGTGTAAGGAACAAAGTATCACAAAACATCAGAGGAGCATACCTCAGTTGTAATTTCTGTTTGGGAGGCTGAAGAGGATTTATCTTTTCATTTTACCAGATTTCAAAGAAAAAGAAAGACTCCAATTAAAGAGTAAAACTAAATCCATGAGGAACAGCAGAAGATGCATCTTAAGCATAATTATAAAAAATAAGCATATAGCATTCTTTTCTGCTTTGTGGAAATTCTCACTGAATACTATAAAAAGCTTGTCTTTTCTGCTTTAACTGTCCCCTCAAAAATAAAACCCAAACCAAAACCAAACCAAACCAAACTAAACAAACAAGAAAACCCCACAAATGAGCAAGCAAAAAACGCCCACACAAACCAAAAATCTTTTAATGAGTTCAATAAGACTACTTCAAATCTATACCACAAAACAGAATGAGCAGCATTACAATATGGGCATATTTCTAAACCTGATTCTTGTTTCCATCTGTAACTTACTAAAATTTCTTACTGTGGAAACTAGAGAAAAGGTATGAAGGAGATGTGGATATTGTTTTTCAATGATCAGGCTGCACAAAACCAGAAGAACCCAAACTACCCTAATCTGCTATATAAAGGGCTAAAAGAAAAAGCACATGGTGTACAAGTCTGTGGATGGTATAAAAGTCTTTGGCATGAGTACTAAGAATAATGAAGAGATAGTGAAGCCCAGTTTTTCTTGTTGCCATGGGTTCAGGGGATGCAGACATCTGCAGCATGGCATGGACAAACGTACTAACAGCCAAAATTGTAAGACTGTGACTTTATATGACCCAAGAACACCGGCAGTAAAATTCAATTTTCAAGTGAATTTCAATAACATGCATGTGAAAAGCATGTACTTAAATACTGTACTTTATATTTTAAACCGTTTAAAGGTTACTTGCATTTATGCCTGTAGTGGCACAATCAGACCTTTTAGCAGATAAGAACCCATGGTAAGAGATCCTGCTTGGATACAACAAGTGTAGAGTATCAACACAACTAAATGTCTTGAAGTTTCACAAAAAAATTATTGAAAGATATCTAAGTTAAGATAAGAAAGATAAATGAGTTTCACACAGAGAATTTTCATCTTGGCATGAACACAACTCTATCAAAATCATAAGACTTAGGTGACTAAAGATTTGACAATCAGGCCCTGTTAGGTGCAAGTTGAGGACTGAAGGGTGGAGGAGTGTATATGTGGGGGATATAACAAGTATTTTAATACTAACACACACAGATACTCACAGAAATATATGTTATCATGCAGTAATAGCAAAGACTGAGACAAGCAAGAATGTAATAGTTAAACAGAAATTTTGTCAGAATATGACAATTGATACTCATGTTCTAATGAGCTGTGGGAATCAGGATCAATTCCATACTGTATGTAAAAAAAGGGAACCTTAAACACAGATGACCTAGGCACCTTGGTGACTCAGAGGGAAGAGTGCCATCTACTGAGGCAATAACTTAATTATAACACAACCAGCAAATCCTATTTTTGTTGTGAAACAGAAAAGGAGTTTTTAAAGCAATATTTAAGTGCTTTCTATCTCCTATTGAAAATCTAATCTTTTTATTTTGAAATAATACCACAACTTATATGATGGTGGTTCTGTGTTTTCAGCAGGCTAATGTTTTAGCTGAATTAATACTTACACTTAAAATATGTCTGAATAGCTTCTAAGACCTCTATTTCTAAATAACCTAGGAGCTTTAGTTTCCAAGTGAAAGACATCACTTTCTGAATATTCTGCCTCTTTAAAAACCCTCATATTTGGACACAGAAACAAGAAGATACTCAAAGCGATGCCTGAAAAAGGTCTTTATGTCTTTTTATTTTCTTTCATATAAGATTCTGGTGTTGAGTATAACTACACTGGAGGACAAAAAAATAAAAAATAAAATCAGAAAGAACTAATTACAAAAGATATTCTGAATTTATTTGACCTTTGGGTTAATAAACTTGTTGATAATCCATCTGAAGCATACTTTTCAGCAAAATTAACTACTTCTAGAAACATATGCAGTAGTCAAAGAAAAGTACATAACCTCTTAGTGTGTTCTTTTTCTCACTCTTTGTCAAGTATAGCAGAATATTACTTGTGTACAGATTTCAAATTCTTTAATTTAAATGGTATAATGCAAGTGATTAGTTGTTGATGTTTGTGAACCAATTCCTCCTGTGCTTTATGTATTTGCTAAGTATAAAATACACACCTGAAATCTGGTCAGTGGAAAGTATTAGAAATGGTGCACAAACTGCACTGTCAATGTCTCTTTAAAGGTCTTAGGTATATCTTAAATTTTGTTCTCCAATACAGCATAGTAAAACAGTAGCAAACTGCCTTACTGGAACCCCTGCCAAACTTAAATGCTGCATGAAAACTTTTACAATACTTGTATGGTGTTCGATTTCAACTTTTTCACCTCCCTCATTCCATTTTTCAAATAGCTTGCCTCACTTGTGCTTGTTTTACTATCTTAATGGGAAAACACATTCAAATGCATACAGATGATAGTTTACTCAAGTATAATAAACCACAGCTTTATGATGGCTATTTAAAAAAAAAATAAAAAAATTTCATCTGTGGAAAGCAAAACTTCAGAAACCTGACCATGTTTCGAAAGCTTCCTTAAAAAAAGCTGTATTTGAAATATGAAGCAATCATGAGCTGGCATTCTTGGATTGAACCTCACCAAAAGTAACAGGAAATTACTTGGTAACTATTTGGAAAAAAATAGATGCATGGAGTAGGAGTTCATCAAGATTTTGGGTTGAGAGCAACTATAAAATTATGTCTCATATAGTGTTCAGGGAATGTATAGTACTGAAAACCAAGAATTTCTCAGCTTTATTTCAGCATATGAAACTGATGTAATTCCAATCAACAATATATGCTGTGATATATTGAGGGCAAAATGACAGTTGAAAGAGAGTAAGATATTTTGCTATCCTTCCTGTGCTGAGGACCTCAGAGCTAGATGCAATACTCCCCAGAGATCCTAAAGAGCAGAGCAGAACAGCAGAATCACCTCCACCAACTCGCTGCCCACATTTTCTTGATGCAACCCAGGGCACATTGGGCTTTCTGTAATCCAAGTGCACATTGCTGGGTTATGTCCAGCTTTTCATCCAGCCCCAAGTCCCTCTTGGCAGGGCTGCTCTCAATCCCTTCATTCCCCAGGCTGTGTTGATACCAGGGGTTGCCCTGACCCAGGTGCAGCACCTTACAATTGGCCTTGTTGGATCTTCTGATGTTCACATGGGTCCACTTTTCCAGTTTGTCCAGGACCCTCTGGATGACATCTCATCCTTCAGGTGTGTCAACTGCACCACTCAGTTTGCGGTCAGCTGCAAATCTGCTGAGGGTGCACTTGATCCCTTTGTCTGTGTCACCGTTGAAGACAGTGGTGCCAATATGGACCCCTGAGGGCACCACTTGTCACTGTGGATCAGAACCCTGAGCCATTGACCACTATCCTCTGGATATGACCATCTAACCAATTCCTTATCCATTTAACACTACAACCCTCAAATCTATCTCTCTCCAATTTAGAGAGAAGGATACTGTAAGGGGCCATGTCAGAGGCTTTACAGAGTCCAGATAAATTACATCTGTAGCTCCTCTCTTATCCACTCGTGTAGTCACTCCCTTGTGTTGGGGGTTAGGTTTTTCTTCTTTCCTTTCGTACAGAATTTTTTTCCCACTGAGCTGCTAATGGACCATTAAGTACTAGGTACTTAAGAAAAACAAAGGACTGTGGCCAAGCCCCGGAGGAGGAGAAGGTCTGATAAAAGGCAGGGGTGGGGACAGCAAAAGTACTGGATACTTAAGAAAAAACAAAGGATTGTAGCCAAGCCCGGGAGGAGAGGGGCTGATAAAAGGCAGGGGTGGAGGCAACACCAAGGGAGGTGAAGCTGCCCTTCAGAAGGGAACACGGAGCTGCTCTGCATTTTTTGGGGAGAGAGGAGTCTCTGCTGCTGCTGCTGGACCCTTCACTTGGAGCTGTTTCTTCTGCCGTGAGTGAAGCCCTGCTTTGAACTGAGACCTATTTTACCATCTGCTCGGGTGCCCGGGATCCTGAGCTAAGCTCTCCTTGCTGGGCTAGGAGCCGGGCTGCTGCCCCTGCCTCACCCTCGCAGCTCCATTGGCACTGCTCTGGGTTTCACTGTGCTGCAGCCCCCACTCCCCCTGCCTACCGAGACGTCCTNCACGGCCCCAGGGGGGTTTGTGAAGCAAAGCCTGCCTGTCCTCCACCCCTTCCCCTCCCAGCCGCGCCCCGTGTCTGCTGGAGCTCGCACCACAGCGCCCCCTGCAGCCGCAGGGGAATCATCGCACCTGCCCTGCTGACCGAGCGCCACCAGCGCCCCCTGCCGGCTGTGACCATCACTGCACCCAAGGGGACAGTGCCTGCCGGCCCAGAGGGCTGGGACCGGCTTCCTGGTTCTGTTTTGTTGTTAATGCCATAGGAGTTGTCTGTTCGTTTTATTATAAATACTAGTAAAGAACTGTTATTCCTATTCCTATATCCTCGCCTGAGAGCCCTTTAATTTCAAAATTACAATAATTCGGAGGGAATTCTCCATTCCAAGGGAGGCTCCTGCCTTCCTTAGCACATATTCTGTCCTTCAAACCAGGACACCTTGTAAAAGGCCACTACATTGGTCAAGGGGGACCTTTTTCCACTCACCAGGTACTTCACCTGACTGGCATGACAGGCCAACTGTCTCAAGACTCTCTGGTGCATCTCATCAAGTCCTATAGATTTATGTATGTTCAGGTTCTTCAGCTGGTCACAAACTTGCATTTCACTTACAACAGGATGCACTTCGCTACCCCAGTCCTTGTTCTGTGGTTCATGGCAGGCATGGAAATATTTTTCAACAAAACTGCCACAGCATGCATGATAGAATGAGTTCTGAAATGTAATGCAAGGTCTTCCTTAGCAGACTATTATCCATTTTAACTAAATTACTGTTGTTATTCCAGACCTTTCAGCTATAAAGGCAAGTAATAGTACAGAAGTTTGTTTGGTTTTAGTAAGTTTAGTCATATATAAGTGAAACTCTTCACACCAATTACGTAACAGACATTACCACAAATACATACTAGGCTAAGATAAGGGAGGTTTGGCTTTTTGGAAGAAGAAAATGGCCTGTCTCAACCTAGGACAATTAAAAGGAAAGGAGACAGACTGCTGTTAATGAGTGGAGATGTCTTAGACATGGGTTAGGGCAATGCCAAGCCAAATACAGACTGGGTGAAGAATGAATTGAGTAGCCCTGAGAAGCACTTGGGGATGCTGGTGGATGAAAAGCTGAACATGAGACAGCTGCACCAGCTCTGGGGTCCCAGCACAGGAAGGACATGGACCTGCTGGAGTGAGTCCAGAGGAGGCCACAAAAATGATCAGAGGGCTGGAGCACCTCTCCTGGGAGGACAGACTGAGAGAGTGGGATTGTTCAGCCTGGAGAAGAAAAGGTTTTGGGAATACTTTACTGCAGCCCTCCAGTACCTAAAGGGAGCCTACAAGAAAGCTGGAGAGAGACTTTTTACAAGAACTTGTTGTGAAAGTAGAAGGGGTAATGTATTAAGTTGCCTCAAATGTATGAGATAGTCATGACCTTTTATCTGTTGTGTTTTATAATCCCCTTTATTCAAAATACTACACTAAACTGCCACTTACATATATATGTATCTTTGATATTATGTTACAAGACACAAAATCTTCCTTTTTTTTTTCTCATAGTCTTTTCTTTAATGTTTATCCAGTTTTTAAACTAGTATCTTACACAGTAGCACAGTAGTTTACCTCCAAAAAAATCACAGTATTTGACACGACAGAAACAGCAATTCCAGAAACAAAGTACTTTATGGTGAGCTAGAAGAAACTACACACATTGAAACAGTAAAGCTAAAAGATAACTTGGGGAAACAGCTCCACTTAAACTGATTATCCAAGTGTCTTGTCTCTGAAAACACACACTGATAAATTCCATCATATGCTTGTCATTTACAAAAATCAAATACATTTACCAGTGTGTCTACAATCCAAAATTCATGCATTTATATGAAGGAGGTTCACACACTGAGGACTGTACATTGTCTTACTTGGTATAAAAAAACTTTTCCTCTGAGCCTCTGGACAGACTTTACAGACTGCGTATTTCTAACTTTGTGGAATCAAGGGATACCAGTATTTTCAAAGTTGAAGACAATAATCTAACAACAGAAAGGTTGAAATGCCTTTATGAAATACCCTATAGAAATGGAAAGAATTTTAAATGAGAAAAATCCTTCCTAGTTGAACATGACCTCACTGCCAAATCTTCCACAAGACTAGAGAGTAGCACAGGAACTAAACTCTTAGCCAAAGGACCTTGATGAACCCTTCAGTTTTGTAAGTTTTTATTATGTATCTATTGTCTCTAGACCTTAAAAAAATTTCCAAAGTACACATTTATTTTACACTGTTACGGGTATATGATTCCAAATAATTGTTTAACAATAGAGCAATTCTATTTCTACAGATGAGGTGCCTGTAGGAACAGGACACTAAAAGACATCTTTATCACCAGTCCCACAAAACATTGCTCCAGACTACCTCACAGAAAATACTCTTATACAGCTGCACCAGACACTTGGGAAACAAGTGATTTAAGATTTGTATGAGAGAAGACTCTCTTTAACACACAATGAGAGAGCAAAGGATGCATCTGAATCTCAAGGACAGCAGAAGAGCTTATGGTATACAATATTTGCAAGATACAAGTAGGTCAGTAACAATGACCTCTAACAAAAGAAGGCACTGTGAAATAACATCACTGACATAGCAGAAATAATTTTGCAGGCTTAAAGAAAATACCATTAACATTTTTATTCTCTTTCCTCATTCTACAGAAGTCATATAGCTTGAAGTCAAGTCACAACTTCAGCATTGCAGGGATAAAAAAAGGCACGCGAAGTTGGGAGAAATGCTTTTTAAAAATAACACTATGGCATTGTAAAAGAAGTAAAGAAGTCCTAAGTATTACATTTTGTTTCAAGAGTGACACTTTGGTGACTCAGGCTGAGGAATCTGCATGGTTTTTTTGGCTTCAAAGTGTAGAAAAAAAGTGGTTTTTGTGTCATTCCCCACACATGCACACACACGAAAAGTTCTTTTGTTCCTCCCCCTCCCTTCCATACACTAAATCTTGTTGTTATCACCTATAAACAAGAAGAAAGTACTCTGCCCTCTAAATGGCCTAAATCCTTCAATATGATATACTCATGCAGAGTTAGTTTTTAGATATATATAGTTGTGCAGAGCCAAGTTAATATTTAAGGCATTTGGCATAAGTATTAGAGTTTGACTTATAGATCAAAATACAGGACTGCAGCCATAGTAAATACTCTTCCTGATAACTCACTAAACAGAAACACTTAAAGAGAAGTTAAATGCATAGAGGTCACAAAGGATAATAAAATTATGTAATATAATTATATAATTATATATTATTCTGATGGCAGAAGGCCTTTTGGATGAGGCTGAGGAAGATTAAAATCTTCTTTTACAGCCGAAGCAGCCACACTGCATCTGTGTGTCTCTAACAGCTAAATGTTTTAATATATTTTTGATTCTTCTAATGCTCAAAACAATTACAATGTATCCATGACACATAAATAGATGTATGAAATTCATTGAAATAAAACTGCTGCATGTAACAAATAATGATTTTGCACCAATTAGAATGCCATCTACTTCATTGCACTGGGCTACCACAAAAAAAAAAAAAAATCATACTGCGGTAGAAAGATTATTAAAGGAAATTTTAATCTTCAGGCAGGAAAATACACACTGAACATAAATACCTCTCCTCTGTCTGAAGGAATGCAAGCTCACCACTACACCCTTCCACACTAAAACGCTTCCTATATTCAGTGCTTGCCTGAATAAGTTTCAGGTAAAAGCTTCTATAAATCATTAAGAAAAGTGTATTTCAGTTTGAAGGGATGTACAGTGATAATCTAGTTCAAAATAAAGAAAAAATAGAGAATAATAGAGAAAAAATAGATAAGCTACAGAAAGAATTCTAGTCAAAATTAAAGAATACATTCACCATGCATGATGAAAGTAGATGAGAAGAGAGGCAAAGGTGACAAAAAAGTTCTTGGGTTTTTAGCTGGTTAAGACTGGTCTTTGCAGATTACTAACTTTGTATACAAAAGTAAGTACAGTATACTTGAGGAATTACTCTGAAGATACAAATTAGGTACTTAAAACCTATCTAAGATAATTTTTTTTTTTAAATCATGGTTTAAGGTGGGTCCACAAATTATAGAGAAAGAAACAATTCTCACATAAAACCAGAATGAGAAAATTACTATTGCAATATGTGCTGAAAAATTAGTAATTGTTAGGTGAATTTTGCAGGTCAAATAATCAGTGACACCTTCATGGCAGTTTGAGTTGACAAGGGTTCCCTGCACTAGGTCCAGTATTTTCTATTGTTAATAATCGCATTTCTGGAATTTACCATCCTAACTATGTATGAAAATAAGCGTTAAAATAAAACATGCACACCCCTACTCATTTTAGCATTTGTTCCACTAATATAAGACCTCAAGTTTATACTTAATATGCAAAACCTAAATATAAAAAGCTTCTTGAGCATAAAAGCCCTTTTCATATAAAGCAGTATTTTCCTATTTGTGATAGTTGAAACTGATCGTGGCCAGTGTTCCAAGTCTAGTTCAACAGCACTTATAACTTAAATCCACTTCTCTCTTGATATAAAATAATTACAAAACACAATAGAGCAAAAATACACTAAACATGCAGGTCAAAGGATCTACACACAATTCGGTGCCAAACCATCAAATATTAGAATACCATCTCTATTGAGAAACTAATACTTTGACTCAAGAAACCATTCTAAATTGCTTGAATATAACTGTTGCCTACTAATGAAGTGATCAGTCATTACTCAAAAGAAAACACATGCACATAAATTAAAAAAAAAAAAAATTAAAATTGTTGATTAAATGTACTAGCTTGAGCTCAAAGCTCCACCCACAATTTTTCTGAGGAACGTGTACCAATGCCTCACCACCCACATAGTAAAGAATTTCTTACTAATCTAAATCATAGACTCATAGAATATCATTAACTGGATGGGACCGATCATTGAGATCAACTCCAGGCTCTGCACAGGACTCCCCAGTAATCACACCATGTGCTCAAGAGCATTGTCCAAACACTTTCTGAACTCTGTCAGGCTGGTGCTGTGACCACTTCCCTGGGGAGTCTGTCCTAGTGCCCAACCACCCTCTGGGTGAAGAAACTTTTTCTAATACCCAATCTAAACCTTCTCTTTAATGCCATTTTTCAGGTGCTGTCACTAGTCATCAGAGACAAGAGATCAGTGCCAGCCCCTCTGTTTCCCCCTGTGAGGAAGCTGTAGACCATGATGAGGTGTCCCCTCAGTCTCCTCTTTTCCAGACCAACTGACCTCCTCATATGGCTTTTCCTCTGTATCCCTCACCATCTTTGTAGCACTCCTTTAGATTCTCTCTAACAGTTTAATATCTTTCTTATACCCTGGCACCCAGAACTGCCCCCAGCACTCGCAGTGAGGCCGCCCCAGAGCAGAGCAGAGGGCACAATCCCCTCCCTTGCCTGCCTGGCGATGCTGTGCCTGATGTCCCCAGGACACCCCAGGTTGGCCTTACTGGCTGCCAGGGCACACCGCTCATTCCTGTACCTACCCTCTTTCAATTTAGAGAATTACAGAATAATCAAGGCTGAAAGAGACCTTCAAGATCACCTGTTTAACCACCACCCAGCATGACCATTATCACCTCTAAACTATATCCCTAAGTGTCACAATGAGAACACTTCCAGAAATGGTGACTCTACTACCTTCCTGGGCAACTTATTCTAATGCTTATTCCACACTTGCAGTGAAAAAATAGTGTCTAATATCTAATCTGAACCTCCTCTGGCACAACTTGAGACCATTTCCTCTTGTCCTTTTACCTGTAACTTGGCAGAAGAGATAGGCCCCCACCCCACTAGAACCTCCTTTCATGTAGTTGTATAGAGCCACGACGTCCCGCCTGCGGCTCCCCCTCTCCAAACTAAACAGCTCCAGATCCCTCAGCCTAATGGTGCTCCAGCCCTCTGATTTCCTTTGTGGCCCTCCTCCGGATCTAATTCAAATGGTCTGCATCCTTCTTATCTTGGGGGCCCCAGAGCTGAATGCAGGACTGCAGGTGGGGTCTCATGAGAGTAGAGGGGGAGAATCATCTCCTTTCCCTGCTGGCCACACTCCTTTGGATGCAGCCCAGGATGAAACTGGCTTTCTGGGCTGCAAATAAACATTGACAGGTGATGTCCAGCTTCTCATCTGTTGATCCCTTAAGACCCCTTCTGCAGGGCTGCTCTCAATCCATTCTCCATTCAGCCTGTATCCATGTTTGGGACTGCCCTGACCCAAGTGCAGGGCCTGGCACTTCGCTCTGTTGACCCCCATGAGGTTTGCCCTTGCCCAGCTCTCAAGCCTGTCCAGGTCCCTCTGGAGGCCACCCCTTGCCTCCAGTGTGTCCACTGCCCCACACAGCCTGGTGCTGCCAGGGAACTTGCTGAGGGTGCCCTTGATCCCACGGTCCATGTCACCAACAGAGAAGAGAGAAGTTAAAACATGCCAATCCCAGTACTGACCCCTGAGGAATGCCACTTGTCAGTGATCTCCAAGTGTTCATTGAGCTGTTGACTGGTCATCTCTTTGAGTGCAACTACCCAGACAACTCCTTATCCACTGGGTAGTCCATCCATCAAATCCATGTCTCCCCAGTTTAGAGATGAGGATGTCACGTGGGACAGTATCAAATGCTTTGCAAAACTCCAGGTAGATGACATCACTCACTCTTCCCTTATCCATCAAAACCATAACTCAGTCACAGAAGGCACAATTTGCCCTTGGTGAAGTCATGTTGGCTGTCACCAATGACTTCCTTATTTTCAATGTGCCCCAGCACAGTTTCCAGGTGCATTCAATCAATGATCTTGCTGAATACAGAGGTAAGACTGACTAGCCTGTGGTTCTCCAGCTATTTTCTTTTTCCTTTTTTAAAAATGGGGGTTAAGTTTCCCCTTAAAGTCACTGGGAACTTCACTGGACTGTCATGGCTTCAAAAATACAATGAATAGTGGCTTAGCCAAATTCTTCAGCAGTTCCATCAGGACAGCTGGATACATCCCAGCAGGTCCCATGGACTCATGAACCTTCAGGTTCTTTAGATGGTCTCAAACCTGATCTTCCCCTATGGCCAGTGATTCTACATTCTCCCACTTCCTGCATTTGCCTTCTGCAATTCTGACTAGAGAATTTGCTAGCGAAGACTAAGAAAAAAACGTAACTGAGTACTTTGGCCTTCTCCATATCCCAGGTAACCAGACCTCCTGCTTCCTTCTGGAGAAGACCCATATTTTTCCCAGTCTTCCTTTTATCATTGACATACTAAGAGAAGTTTCTCTTGTTGCCCTTGACAGCCCTCAGCAAGTTTAATTCTATCAGAGCTTTAGCTTTCCTAATCTGATCCTTGCCTGCTCACACAATCTCTCTATATTCCTCCCAGGCTACTTTTCCCTGCTTCCACCCTCTACAGGCTTATGTTTTGTGTCTCAATTTGTCCAGAAACTCCTTGTGGATCCTTGAAAGCCTCCTGGCACTTCTGCCTGAATTCCTCTTTGTTAGGATGCAGTGCTTCTGACCCAGGGCATATGACCCTTGAATATTAAGCAGATTTCTTGGGCCCCTCTTCCCTTTATCCCACAGTACTCTACCACTGTGTTGTCCCTTCAACAGCTCTCTGAGTGGCTGAAAACTCCATGAGGACAAGTGTTTGGGAACATGAGGCTGCTCCTGTCTGTAGAGAGCATCATCCACTTGGTCCTCCTGTTCTGACCCCCACTATAATCCTGACCTGCAAGCTCAGAGTTGGCTCTCCACAGATCATCAGGCAGAGCTGCATGCACTCCAATTGGTCACTGACATAGAAAGCAATACCCTCTGCTTGTCTCCTCTGCCTTTTTTAAACAGTCTCTATCATTCCAT
Organism: Picathartes gymnocephalus; assembly: GCA_013390045.1. Taxonomy (NCBI): domain Eukaryota; kingdom Metazoa; phylum Chordata; class Aves; order Passeriformes; family Picathartidae; genus Picathartes; species Picathartes gymnocephalus. The sequence goes on from WEKY01024168.1 coordinate 27,175, forward strand.
TCCAACATTCAGTCATAGGAGTCATCCCACAATTGTGACACTGATAAGACCACAGCCCTGGCAGGCATGTGAGGTTTCCATTTAATTTACTCTTCATGCTGCACGCATTAGCACAGGGTCCTTGATGAAGAATGAAGCCAACTTACTGCCTTGAGCAGCTGGAATTCCTTTGTGCTACTCTTTGTGCTCTCTCCAAGCTCTGGGCATCTCTTGCTGGCCCTGGGATCAAACAGGTGGGAGTGGAATGAATTGAGGTTTCTCTCCTCCAGCACCTTTTGCCTAAAGCCCTGTTCACCAGCTGGGCAAGCCTATGACTGAAGACACTCTTCTTCCTCTCTGACAGATGGACCCCCATCAGCCCGCAGTAGAGCAGGTGTCATGGACTGCTTCATACAGATCTGAAATACTATTATAGTGTATATTAATAGTTTAAATTAGGAGTATCTAGCATTTTGCATAAGTGCATGCTTACATGTTTAATGAATGACTAGTGATCTAAGAATGACATTTGATTATGCAGTATTGTAAGAGAATTTTTTTATTCACAGTGTTGATAATATTGTTATTGCGTTGATAATACTGTTATTGTGTATTAGGTTGATGAGAAGACGTACAGCTAGTAAAGGCCAAATCAGAAGTCCAAAGATTTACAAGTCTAGAAATAAGTAAGAATTAAAGCATAAAAAACCCAGAAATTGTTGCAATTGTGGAGTATATTCCCACTTGGAATACTCCCACTGCCACAGTTTCACCTGCTGATAATAGGTCAATGCAGCAGCAATAAAAAAGAACAGAAAAAAATAATGGTAGGAGGAACTGGAATATAGTGTACGAAAGAACAAATCTACACAAGAATTGCTAGTCATTAAATGTGTTTACAATTGCACATTTAATTCTTTACAGTTTACCAGAGCACTGCTCTTTCATAGGCTGTGACAAAATAAATGGTTTGACCAGAATTTCAGTTAGTTTTCAGTGTTATCTCAGTCTTTACATTCCAGTAACCATATTTTTCAGGGCTAACTTTATATAACAAAGAGTGTATAACATGTGTCTTACACCTACTTCACACAGTAATGACTGTAAAACATGTATCTTTAGAAAATTAGACATGTCAGTTAAGGAAATAATTGGGGATGCAACACAGGCAATAATTTAATTCTGAATATACTCTGGTTTCTTATTTTCTCTATCAAATTTCTCATTCATTAAAATATTTGTATTTGAGCTGGAAACAAAAGAGTTTGATTTTGAGTTTCAAGAAAAAATTTATCTCTTGTTTAGCAGATCTGATTTCAAAATCAGCTTCAGTACCAATTAGCCCTGCATATGTGGTTAGTCCAGCATGGCAATTACAAAATATTCAAGTATGGGATTTTAACTGCAGATTTTTACTTTAGTTCCATCATCCAGTTCTGCCAGAATTTTAATAGCTAATAAAATTACATTTCATCATACATTATGAAAGTGAAATAGAACAGTTACACCTGCAGACATGAACTAAAATTGATTTCTTTACTTGAGATGATTCTGTAATATCCTCTGCTCCTGCCTATTCACACCTGCTCTTTGACTGGAAAATTTTCAGATACTTCCCTTTAATTGTCACTTCTTTGCTGTAAATTCACTGAGACCAAGCAAGGAGGGGAAAAAAAAAATCACCAGAAAACCCACTGTAAGTAGTGCTAATCACTTTGGAAAGTACACTTAACACAATGAATATACTTAAAAATTATTTAGGAAGTTCATAAAAGCTGTGAATTTAATACAGAAATGGGTAACTCTTCAGAGAAAATACCATAACTAATTTAAAAAAGGTTAAGACACTCCTGCACATTACTTCATTATTCCACTGCAACATTTTTAGAAAGTTTTAAGTAGCATGGAACAGCCAGTGCTCAGTTTATTGTTCACTATTTGCATAATTAAAATGAAATAGCCATGAACTCAAATTGAAATCTTATCCAGATCTTACTGAAATAATGGGCATGCTGCAACTGACCTCAAAGCATAAAGAATCATGCCCTTCATTAGAAAGATTGGTGTAAATTAGATTGGTGTATCAGAAACTAAAGAACAGTGAATACTAAAATTAAATAGATATGATGTTGCCACTAAAAGAATGGATTTATAACCAGCGTCCTAATTAAAACAACATTTTTAATGTACTCTTATACATAACCAATGTAATAAAAGGTAGCTGTAAATTTGAGCTAAATAGTCCAGACTCATATTTAAAATCTGAA
>WEKY01024169.1:1871-40931 GCA_013390045.1 Picathartes gymnocephalus
TGGTTTGGGGCTGGTTTGGGGCTGGTTTGGGGCTGGTTTGGGACTGGTTTGGGGCTGGTTTGGGCTGGTTTGGGGCTGGTTTGGGGAGGGTTTTACACACCCTGGAGAAACCCAAACGGGTTAAATCCAGCCCCGTGAGGGACCCAGGCCCTGCCAGGCTGCTCTGAGTCCCCTCCCACCACCTTGTTCAGAGCTCCAAGCGCTGAAAAGAACCTCCCAAAGTCTCCCGCTTGTTTGGCAACCGACAGAGAAATATTTCTGTTTGCACTTAGCAACACCCTGAATCAGAATTTTTAGTACAAAATCAGTTTACGGGGCCTTTCCTTTTACTCCATGCTCTTCCCAACAGTTTCACTCTGGCTTCTTGCCTTTTAGAAATCTGCAGGGCTGAGAAATTTTTCAGGGGATTCCACTCAGGGAAGGATGTCCAGAGCTTCCCTTTTGCTCTTTCAGAGAGTTTTTTTAAAAATAAATTTATAGGAAAGGCCGGATGGCACTAAAAATACCTCCAAATTAACATGGGAACATGGAAATAGCAGTATATAAAGTGACTGTAGTATGTTGGGGTTTTTTTGCTTTATGACAGAAAAAAGAACGGTGCTGTCTGCACACAATAATGGGAACTTCACTCTTTTCTGTCTCAAATGTGAGATATATAGTAAATATTTAACACTGTATATTACACATTTTACAATTAGAACAAATATAAATTATTGACTCTAAATATTGAATATAAAATCTTAAGTATTATATAATATCATATCAAAATATTTCTAAATGATGAGCTCAATTAATACACTTATTAAAATGAATAATGTAGAAATGGGTAACGTTTGTACCTTCTCAAAGCAAAGTTGCCCTCTAAGCTGCCATTTGAATTCACAGTTTCTCATCTACTTTGGCTAAGAATTAGAGCAAGAAATTTAAGGTCTGACCTTGCTGCAGTTTAATAGAAAAACATTCAATGTGAATCCCAGTCCTAAATATTGTCTGTAACTCTCTGAAAACTTCTTGCCTTATTAAAAATCAAAGCAAGATAAAAAGGAAAACTGGTAAAACAGTTTCAAGGCAGCTGCCTGGAATTTTTCATGGTAATTAGCTCAGTTTATAGACTTAAAAACTATAAACAAGACTCATTAAATACAGCAGAACAACATTTTCTACATTCACACAACTACAGATCAGCATTTGTGAGCCCTCAGGAAGGCATTTAGTCCTCATCCTAATTAGATATAGTGGTTTAAAACCCAAAAAAGAGGGTGAGGTGGATATCTATTGTTGTTTCATCAATGATAGCATCTTTAATTACATTAAAATGGTGCACACAGGCTTTGAAACACAGGATCCAGTGCTGGTCTCTGTAGTTGTGCCAACAACAAACTCAGTTCCATGTTCTGGTGTTGCACTTGACTGCCTGTCTCCTCTGTTTAAGGGATGTGGCCTGAGGCCACAGCCGTGATAGAGAACTATAAATAACCCTGGCAATAAACTGACTCTGGAATTCTTGCAGGAACTGGGGGAAAACAATTCTGGATCTGCAAATGCATTAAACTGACAGCATGTGCTGCACCTTTGGTAGGGCCTTCATCAGAAAAATGAAACCTGGAGCAAAAGTTCATGATCAAAACATGGAATTATAGAATCCCAGAAATACAGAGTCCTGGAATCCCAGACTGGGTTGGGTTGGAAGGACCTTAAAGCCCATCCCATCCCATCCCATCCCATCCCATCCCATCCCATCCCATCCCATCCCACCCCTGCCATGGGCAGGGCCACCTTCCTCTATCCCAGGGTGCTCCAAGCTCTGTCCAACCTGGCCTTGGACACTTCCTGGGATCCAGGGGCAGCCACAGCTGCTCTGGGCACCCTGTGCCAGGGCCTCACCACCCTCACAAAAGTACATTTTCTGTGTTTTCTGTGGGAAAATATCAAATATCTGTGAAGAAATGTGGGGGTTTTTTGTATCTAGGAGCACCACCAGACCACAGGTTTCCCTTTTCCTCAAAAGACAGGAACTCAGCAGCTCTCAGAGAGGAGCTAGAGACCCCTTGGCTCTGGGTGTAGCAGCAACACTTCCCTGCTGCTCTGCAGAGTTCAGGGAGAAAAGCTGCTGTGCCCTGCTACTGCAGGGCAGGGAACACAAACTGGAAGATATCTACACAGTATTTGTCATTTAAAAATAAACAATGACTGCAGTGGGACCTCTGAGAGCTCCAACAGTGTCAAAAGTTTAGAAGCTGAATACGTTTTGAGTAGAAGTATTGGATGTTGATGAGCCTTGTGAGTCCCTTCCAATTTAGGCTTTTCTATGATTCGATGTCTGAACTGTTTCATTCACCACAATACTGCAGGAATTACTAACCTAGCACAGAGCAGGTGTGTTCATACCTGAGCAGGGGTTTGGTACAGCTCAGCTGATCTTAAATCCTGTGCTCTGATGCAGATATTGATCTACTGATACATTGAAATATTGAGGAATTGTGTGGGCACACCTTGTCACAGGTGGGGGCAGTTCAGATACAAGGCTGTGCTTGTACTGATGGTTCTTAGCTTGGCTAAAGTGGAGCCAAAGGAGGGGAAACCCACAATAACTGTTTGAAAAAACAGTTTATAAGAGAGGGAAGTGTAAGCAGTTAAAAAACTCAAAGTATTGAAGGGCAAGCAAAGCTAAAATCACAGAATCACAGAATATCCTGAGCTGGAAGGGACCCACATGGATGATCCAGTCCAGCTCCTGGCCCTATACAGGCAACCCCAAAACCCCACCCTGTGCCTGGGAGTCTTTTCCAACATGATGATCTTCCAAAGGATGTGATGGACACAGGTAGTTCATCAAAACCTTGGCGCTGCGATGTGAGAATTAATTCAGTGTTGGTATTGGAGCTGAAAGGGTGACCTGGCAGCTCTGATTTCTCATTTCTCTCTGCTAATGCCCATCTCATTTCTCTGTCTCTCTCTCTTCTCAGTTACACTTGTATTAGGATGGCATTTTAAATCTCAGTGCTCTGCATGAATTCCAGAAGCAACTTGTGCCAGTGGGAAGGGAGAATTCAGCATCTGAATGAATTTCAGCCTCGTGTTTTGTCCTGAATGCTTGCTGTTCCCTTTTCAGATCTGGAAAGTTGCAGAGTGACATATCTCTGGATTTTTTATGTTGTGATTCTTTTCTCCTAGGATCTATGCCCTGCTGGTTCTGGGAAACGTATGACCTCTGCATTTTTAATTAGAACTCGTAACTTTTTCCATAGCAACATATTTTGATTCTGCAAATACGGAATCTGTCAAATCAAACAACTCCTGGTCAGAAGAAATCCAAATATATGGAAATGCCAAGCAGCTATAGGATGTAGGACATGGCACAGTTAAGAAAAAAATTAAAAGAGACAATAAAAGAGGGATGGAAAGCTTTGGTTAATTTCTAAGTTTGATTTGAGTAATTATTGAATCAATACAAATTATTCAATTGTTGTGTCAGCACCTACCTGGTACAAAGGAATGAACTGTTCTCAGGAAATATTTTAGATGTGGAAAGGTCTCATACACAGGGATGAGCAGTAGAATAGAAAGAATAAGAAATGCTCTGAAACAAAACCCAAGCTCAGATATTAACAGAATAATGGAATTCAATAGGATAGGTTAAGGCAAATAATTTAGTAAAACATAGCAGTTCTAGATGGCTTTTTTCAAATCATTGATTTATGACACATCCCTTGCGTTTGCCAAAAAAGTATTTCCTTCAACAACAAAGTTTTGGAATTTTTGTCATTTGGCCTTACTGTTGAAGGGTTACTGTAATTCATTCACTGATTCTCAATTACAGACATTTTTTGGTATAATTCCTTCTACTATATTTACTACAATTTGGTGTTATTTTTTAATTATTTCCTATATTTTGGTATTACTGTTTTTGACATCTCTGTGAGCTTTTTAACTATATTTCTGTGCCAATGGAGACCTGTGCAGAATAGTGTCACCTTTTCCTTGGACTTACTAAGTAAGGCCCTACTAAATTTCCTCTCTAGCATGAAAATTCTTGGACAAAATTATTATTATTTTCTGATTAACCAGACTTTTGGTCACTCTCATAGTGAGTTACTTGGGATTCCTTTTCCTGCTTTAAGCAAAGATTTTCTTTCAGACCAAGAAATCACCTTATCCTGCCATTCCTAATCCCACACCAGTCCCTCACCCTTCTGCAGGGCCATCCCTCTGGAATTCCCTGTCAGGCCAGCAGCATGGAGATATCCATGGCCTTCTTAAGGTGTTTAAACAAATGTTGAAGTGCAGGAACATCTTCTAGGAGCAAAGGCAAGCACCAATGTGGGAATAGCTGCTTTGGTTTCTTCCCTCTGGTTAGTGTTAGACACATGATTACTGTGCCTTTGTCTAGTCCATCTGTTTCCACTTTCCATAAAAAACGCTGGAATATGAGGTTAAACTTGGTGTGTTTTAACCTTGCATTGCAAACAAGGGGCTCCTGGGGTTCCTGGGTGCTCCTCTCTCACAGACACCCTGGGGGTGTCTGGGCAGAGGGGCACAAACCCCCGACATTCCCTCACAGACATCTGATATTTTCCCTCAGAAAACTCAGATCCACAGTCCAGAAAATGTCCTTTGTAGTCTGCAAGGCTGTCTAAACAGAGTATGAAAATAGATGACATCACTTACACAATTTGGGTTTTCTCCTTGAAAATGAAAAGCTCCGTTCGTGTGAACTCCCCGACAATTGTCAGAGGAGGGAACTTTTCAAATGAAATGCTTCATCTCACTAATTTAGAGCAACAAAAACCACAACACTGCTCTGAAAGCTTTGATTTCCCAAGCCCATGACGTTTTCTTAATTTATTTAGAAGCACGATGGAACAGTTTCATAAATCTCCTGCCACATATACCATCCACTTAGGCGATCTGACAGCTTGTTTGCCGGAATACATGAGACACAGGAGGAGCATCACTATATTTATGTGTGCCCAAAAAGGACACAATATTATTTTTAAAAACCAAATAGCAAAAATGGAATGTTTTGGAGTTGGAGGAATGAAATTTCCCGCATTTTGCCTTCCAAGTATAGATTGTTCAAGGTTGTGCTTGCAGTAACCAGGCGTGATTTCTGCCCAAAGAGCTTGGTGAGAGCAGCTGGGACTGGCATTGCTTGGACCAACCCAGCACCATTCCCTCCCTTTCTGGGGCTGCAGTTTTCCCAGCTATTTCCACAGATCCTGGCTGCTTCCCGGGTCCTGAGGATGCCACAACCTCAAACAGTCTTATAAATCTGGAGGGGGAAATGGTCTGTCTCTCGCTGTGAGCAGAGAGCCCACGAGAACATCTGTGGGGTTCTACCAGCAAAGCTGCTGAAAAAAGAGCCAAGATGGGATCCCTGACCTTTCCCAGCCCTCCTCCACCCGCACCAGCCCACAGCCTGCTCTGGAAAAGCTTCAGCTCACCCAGGGAGCAAAATTAGAAATCTTCTGCAGATTCTAGAGTGTCTCCAGGGACACTCTTACTGTCTTGCACCAAGGCACTCCTCGGTGCAAGGGGCATGGAAAGCAGGGAAGAGGGAGTTCAGAGTGTCTGTCCCTCGCTGCGGGTTTCCCACAGCACGGTGGGAATGCCCAGACACGCTCAGGCAGCGCTGGGAGGGAGCAGTTGAGGGGCAGGAGCAGAGCCAAGCCCTGGCCTGTGATTCATGGAGCAAGAAAATCATGTTTGAGCTGAGTAACAGCAGCACTTCACAAGGGTCCAGATCCTCTCATCCCCACTGCTCATAAAAACCTGACTGGCATTCCAGTAATGGAGTCGTTTTTCCAAAAAGTTTTGGACTTATGACTGGTACTTAAGGCTTTTTGAAGGTTTATGATAATGATGTACTGTTTCTCAGAAAAAAACCCGTGGTTATTATTGTCTCATTTTCATCATAAGTCACCACAGCAAGGTAAAATAAATGTGGAGTATTGTTTAATAAATTAAAAATCAGATATTCCAATGAACTAAACCCCAGGTATGTCCAATAAACAAAAAATCAGATATTACAAATAACCAGCTGCAGTACACTAATGTTTTTAAGTTCAGGTTGGGTTATGATTAGAGCTTTTAAGTGAAAGCTACCAAACAGTTTGTCCAATTTTTGTGACCATTTCCACCTCCTGTCCTGCTCGGGGAAGATGTGAGGACTGGGGAGATTTTGGGAGGATGTGAATTTTGGGGAGATTTTGTACCACATAGTGCAGAACCTGACCCTGCCTGAGCCAGAGGGAGAGCAGCTGCTCCCAGGGAGCTCCAGGTGTGTTTTGGATGGGGAAAACACACTCAGCCCAAAATTCCTGGAAGGTTTGGCAGCTGCTGCCCCACAAATACGGAGGTGCTGATTTTATTTCAGCAGGTTTCCAGCCTCCACACTGTGAGCATCTCTTTTGTGTGCTGCAAAACCTCTTCTGCAGGTGTTGGCCCTAACAAGCCCCTGTCCTGCTGGCTGCTGGGGGCACTGATGGCAGAACCACGGAATCATGGAATCATTTGGGTTGGAAAAACCCTCTAAGGCCATGGAGTCCAACCATTAACGCAGCACTGCCAAGGCCACCACATCCCCAGGTGCCACATCCACACTCTTTCCAAACATTTCCAGGGGTGGTGCCTTGGGCAGCCCAGTCCAGTCCACTTGACAGCCCTTTCAGTGGAGAAATTTTCCCAAATATCCAACCTGAGCCTTCCCTGACCCAGCCTGAGGCCGTTCCCTCTCCTTCTGTCCCTGTTCCCTGGGAGCAGAGCCTGAACTCCCCTGGTTTCCCCCTCCTGGCAGGGAGTTGTGCAGAGCCAGAAGTTCCCCCCTGAGCCTCCTTTCCTCCAGGCTGAGCCCCTTTCCCAGCTCCCTCAGCTGCTCCTCACCAGACTTGTGCTCTGTTATGTGCGCAGAAATCTGAAATGCCAGGGTTTTCCTGCAGGAATGTGGGCAGACACAGGACAAAAGCCCCAGTGCCCAGTGGTTCCCAGCTCACCCCAGGAGGGAACAGCCTGGGCTCAAAGTGCCTGATGAAAGCTCAGCAAGGCCATAAGGGCTGTGACCCCTTACAAGTGATAATGTTTTTCCTTAAATAATCATGAAAAATCTCAAACTGGAAGGGACCCATAAGGATCATCGTGTCCAACTCCCTGTTCCTTGCAGGAATACCTAAAACTAAGCCATAAGACTAACAGCCTCACCCAGAAATACACACATATCTATATAAATATGTAATGATAGAAAGATGCATAAAAATATACATAACACAAAGCATATTGCAATATGTATAATATACATAATGTATTATATATGTAATACATTACAGAATACATAAATGCAATCGCCAGAAACATAACGGGATGTAAAAATTACTCTCTCACCTTTATAAATCTTTGTATTACAGTAACTATCCAGTATTTTTCTGTACCTTTTTACTGTTTTTTTCTGCTTACACTGGCAGTTTAAGGTATCTCAGGTAGACAACTGCTTTAAGTGCTGTGTTTGTCCAGAGCTGAAGAGTATAAAAGCTATGTACAGTAAATAACCAATATAAAAGCAGGTTTCACTCTTCCACTCAACCCTCTGTAGAGGCAAAAAAAAAAAAAAACAAACAAAAAAACCAAACAAGAGTAGAAAGAAAATATCCACTTTCAACTGTCTTGCTCAATGTAAAAACGTCAAAACTCAAAACTTGGCTTCTTTTTTCAATAAATTCCGTATTACACGGTGGCAGGTAAATGTAACAAATATTTAACATGGGCTGCCTTCACACAAGCAGTGGATCAGATGAAACACTGTTTAATTAAATATCTTCCCTCCTAATTAAATATCTTCCCTACAATTATCTAAAGGACATGGAAGAGTGTAAGATTAGGACACACATCTACGAAAGGGCTCCAGAGCATTCTGTCTTCCTCCCGAAAGTTGCATTTTAGGGGTTTCTCAAGTCAGAAGTCAGCATCGGTCCTCCCTGGGTTTTTTTCCCAGGAATGTGTTCCTTTTTCCCCCGAACCTACAGAAATTTCCCACGTTCACAACATTCTGCAGTAACAGGAAGAACACTCATCCATCCTCTTCTGAGAGTGGATTTTGTTGCCCCCTGCTTCCCATGCTGCAAAAGCACACAGCATCACCTTTGCCACGGCTCTCAGGACTCAGCTCATTCAAATCCCTCCCATTTCCCACATTATTTTATTCCTTTTCCCCATTATTTTGCTCCTTTTCTCCATGACTTTACTCCTTTCCAGACGAAAGTATTCCATGTATTCCTCTCCTTCTGCATGAAAAACAACTGCAACCCCTTCCCTGCCCTTCTCACCCTTCTTCAAACCTTTCCCAGCTCCTCTCCCTTCCCCCTGGAGCAGTGGAATAACTGCACGAGTGTGCCCAGGCAATTTTCACAGTCACAGAATTTATTCTGCAGGTCAGCTCACATTTGAGACTAATTAAATGCTCCAAAGGTATTTTTTCTGGTTCTGAACAGTCAGCTCAGAGCCAATTACTCCAAGTGCAAAATTAGGTTTTTGAAGGGATTTTTGTTCGTTTTTGTTGGTTTAAAAAAAAAAAAAAAAAAATCCTTGTGTGTCACTTCAGATACCTACACTGACCTTTACCTTTCATTCCATTTGACAGAAAATGTAATGTAATAACATCCTCCTGCAGTTCCTCAGGGAGTTTGAAGACCAGAGCCCACCATGAAAACGGAGTCTCCTGGCTATTTTCCCATTCCTAATCACTTCTGAATACCACGAGCCCAGGTCCAGACCCCAGGACCTCCTGGAAATCAACTCTTTAATCCCATCTTTCTTCCTGCCTTCTAAAAGATCCATAAGGACTTTTCTCTCCTGGACCAAAACAGCCCAGCAGTGTCAGCACTGAAATTGGCTTTTTGAAATGCATCCTAATGATTTTGAGATCATTTCAGACCAGAGAATTTAATGTTTTCATTTGGTTCCATATCAGTGAAATCACTTAAGGAGTGGAAGCACTTAAGGAGGTTCAGTTCCCCAAAACTCCCTGGCAGGAGGGGGCAGCCTGGAGAGGGGGGTCAGCCTCTGCTCCCAGGGAGTAGGGACAGGAGGAGAGGGAATGGCCAGGGGTGGTTCAGGATGGACTTGGGGAATATTTCTCCTCTGAAAGGGCTCTCCAGCCCTGGCACAGCTGCCCAGGGCAGTGGTGGAATCACCATCCCTGGGGGGATTTAAAAGCCATGTGGATGTGACACTTGGGGACGTGGATTAGTGGTGGCCTTGGCAGGGCTGGGTTGCTGAAAATGGGGAATTCCAAGCCCACGGAAGAGCAGGAAAAAAGGGGAGTGTGCACTCAACCCAGATTTGTTGTAGTTTTAATTTACACAGTTCTTTACAGAACTTCTATTTGACCACTTTAACAAGAGGGGCATTACTGCTGTCTGTGGTTTGAGTTCACTGAGCAGCATTAAATATTTATCTTTATGCAGGTACAGTTCACCTGTCACCAGAATGAGAACAGCTCATGGAGACATCACATCAAGGACAAGGGAAATTTTGTTTGAAGGTTCCCTAAAATAAGAAATAAAATAAGAAATAAAAACATACCTTAGCAGTAGATTGCTTTGTCACTTCTAGAACAAACAGTGAATGTCCTGATAGAGTCAGGGAGACTAAGGAATATTTTTTCCTGAAGGTAACTGGTTTCACAGATGATTCTGTCAGTTGTCAGTAAGTGGAAACTAACGGAGTCTCCTCAGAGAAAACCACGTGGATTCCCCCACAGCCTGGGGCTGCTGTTGGTGTTCTGTGGTGGAGGGGAAGAGGAAGAGGAAAGGGAGAGGAAGAGAGGAGAAAAGGACAGGACAATGAAGAGGAATTGTGGAGCTCCTCTGCCTTCACTGCTTTTAGATTTTGTCAGGAAAACAGAATGCATAACAACTATCAGCTTCAATTCTATGCTATAATTTTACACATATTTTTATATGCAGTTAAATCATTGAACAACTCGATTACTAAAAAACAGTGATATTAAAATTTGCCAGTGTTGTCAATAATTCCCAGAACATTTTGTCTCTCAGCTGATGTCAATAATCGTAGTTTACCATACTCTATATATCATCACTTTAAATCTTTCCAGACAACTTTAAATCAATGATGAAAACACTGAAGTTTTCCGTGGTTGATGTCAGCTCTGGGATTCTGAAGCATGTGTTGGAGATGGAATACACCAAAACACAGAGGGAACGAGGCCCTCGGAGAAAGGATTGTGCCCTTTCCATTCAGAGCCACCACGGGGCCAAACCCTTCCAAGTCTGCTGCATCTCCAGGGAATTAATTAACTTGGAAATAAAAGAGCAGGATGACAGCTGATGGGAGTGCAGTAGATACACAGAGCTTTTTCCATATCCATGTTTTAAATTTAGGTGACCAAACTTTGCCCTCTAATTTCTGCGCTTGGAGTCTGGCTCTGTCTGCAGAAGCCTTTGAATGCAAGAGGCCATGTACAAATATCACCTTTTATCTGGGCTGGATGGGAGGTGATATTTTTGGCAGCATTCAGTTTTTTTTCTAGAATTTCTTTATGTCCCAGATTCCTCAGTATTTATTTTATAGTTCTGTGTCCATGTCCTCTGGGAGCCTTGGTCTGAGAACTTTCTGCCGTGGTTTTGGTCGGTATTTGAATGAACATTCAGCTCCTTTTTTGTATCATGGAGTCATGTTTTTTGCCTCCCAGGACTGAAATTTTGGTTTCTTTACCCCTCTTTGGAGAACTCATTGTCTGACATTAATTCCCTGAGGCTACAGCTTAACCACCCTGGCATATTTAAAGTCTAAAGTTTGAAATTAAATCAGAAATAAAGGTGAAAAAAGACACAATCTGAGAATAAAAATTTTATTGATTGTCTGGCAATACTTCAGGAGCTGCATGGAATTTGTTCTCATCTCCTAAGTGGCAGTCAGTGAATCTTAGTTTCCTTTTCCAGGGAATTACTATAGGGAATTATTTGTTAATGCTAGATGGCTATAATGTCATAATACCAAATAATATCCCATTATCATAATTTCAAACATCGCAGCCTATTAAAAGTTGAACCTGGTGATCTGCTACTCTGCAGTTTAATTTTGCAGAAGGAAGGTCACTGTTCCTCAGGATATTGACTCCTCAGAAATTACACTGTTTGGTTTCTCCTTGCTGAGTTCAAGCTTGAGCCAGCACCCGTCAGCCTTTGTTTCTCTTCTGGGAAAGCCCTGCAGAATTCCCTTCACTCAGCACCAGGTGCTGACTAGCAGCCAAACTTCAGAATCTCCGGAAAAAGGAAGAAAAGCCCACACTTGGTGTGTCTGGAGGGCTGCAGGCCATGGAGCCCCTTCACCCAGGATAAAAAGATGGAAAAGAAATAGACTCCAGCACCTGTGATAATAACCAGGCATTTCCACATCAGTCTAAACACTTTTGAAGAGCCACAGGTGCACTCGAAACCACAGACCCCTCCTTTTCCCAAGAGAAAACATCCAAAGAGAGCCAGGGAATGCTGTACATCAGGGTTATATCCTTAACTTCATGGAGTCACAGAATATCCTGAGCTGGAAGGGACCCACAAGGATCATCCAGTCCAACTCCAGACACCGGCAAATCCCACCCTGAGAGCTTTGTCCAAACTCTCCTGGAGCTCCGGCAGCCTCGGGGCTGTGCCCATTCCCTGGGGAGCCTGGGTAGTGCCCAGCACCCTCTGGGGGAAGAATTCCTTAATTGCTCTGCCTGCGTCTGAAATTCCTGCCTGTTTTCCACTGCTGACTGTTCTCACTTCTAAGAATTTCGAGGGCCAGTTGAATACTGAGAACCGGGATTGCAGTTATGGTGAAAATGAAAGCAATACCTTCCAAAGAGCTCTGGAGCAGATGCTGATCTTTGCCTTGAGGTTAAGGGGCTGTGTTCAGCATCTGTTGGTGACTCACCAGGGCAGAGATTAGAATGTTGTGTTTGTGTTTAGATTATCTGCTGCAAACGCATCCGGGTGACTGTCCTGGGATTAATTTGATGCAGGCTGACATTTGTGTGCTATCACCTCATTGTTATCTGGTCCTCACAGGCTTTGTTGGCAGCTCCATGACCACCTCCCCCACTCAGCTGAGGAAGGGGAATAAGAAAGTGGAAAAGGTCAGATGTCTGAAGTGATCTTCACCATGTGCTAACATTTGCATCACAAAAATTAATGGAATAACTACAACCCCAAGAGCTGAAGGACAAAACCTCTCTCTCCTTTGGGGTGCAACCACCTTCTCACAGAGAATTTGTGTCTGATTCTTCTCCCAACTGCGTAAAACAGTAACAGAACAAGGGGAAACAGCTTTAAACTAAAAGAGGAAGACTTAGATCAGCTTGTAGAAAGAAATTCTTCCCTGTGAGGGTGCTGAGGCCCTGGCACAGGGTGCCCAGAGCAGCTGTGGCTGCTCTGGATCCCTGGAAGTGTGCAAGGCCAGGTTGGGCAGGGGTGGAGCACCCTGGGACAGTGGAAGGTGTCCCTGCCCATGGCAGGGGGTGGGACTGGATGAGATTTAGGGTCCCTTCCAACCCAAACCATTCCATGATTCCATGATAAGATTTATTTCCAACACCCCAGTCTGTAGCTAAAGTTTGCTAAGACACTGATTTTTTACCTCTCTTGTTGGAACTGTAGCACCTGCTCTTTCCTCAGTGAGAAATGTTCCAGCAGAGAAACATCTGGAGGAACATCTGGAGAAACCTGGAGTGGTTCCATCCGTGGGCAGGTGTGGAAATGTACCTGGAGGAGAACGGGCCCATAATTTCAGATGAGCGAACCGAATTTCTAGAAGTCGATTGGGCCTCGGTTTCAGAGGTCGCCTTGACCCCAGGAAAATGCAGAACAAGGTGATGAAGTAATGCAGAGGAGGAAAGCGAAGATGATGTAAACAGCTTGGCCAGTGAAATGTCAGAGCAGGGCCCGTGCTTGCTGCATGGGCAGAGCTGCACAGCCAGTGATAGAGCTGCACGATCACCTGCTGACCCCAGGCTCAGGGTAGAGCGGATTTGTAAGCAAAACGAACAAAGGGATAAAGGTCTCCATTTTAGAACTTCCATAAAGTTGTGTTGGAGTCCAGTTATTCTCCTCCAGATGGTGGGATGGCTCCCACCAGCCCAGGTGAGATTTGGGGTGCTGGAGGGCACAGCCTGAGAGATTAATGCAGAGCCGGAATTCCTGATATAAACACGTTTCCATCTAAACCTGAAGGCAGAACAACGCTCCAGCTCAGCACGTCTCTGCCCAGCACAAAAGGATGTCACAAGCCAGGGAGCTCTTCCCAGAGAACGTAGGGAAAGTCCCATTGGAGAACTCTCCCAGAGATGCCTTTGGACTGTGCTGGTGCCGCAGGGAGCTGCTCACTTCAGAGTCAGCTTGTGAAACTCAGAATCTGAATTATCTCTCTTTGCTGTTTCTTTCCTATAAAAGTTCCCAGTGGGACCCATTGGCTTTAACCACCACCATCAGCAGCCACTTTCCAGGGGCACCAATTATCACTTCATTGCAGTTTTACAAGGCAAAACAAAGAATCTGAGCGGGAGGAAAAAGCAGTTGATGAAGTTCACAACAATAAGTTTTAATATAATGCATTTGTTTCTCCTCATTCAGTTCTAGAGAGGACAATGTAGTTCCAGGAATGTTTGGGCCAAAAGTTTCAATGTCTCTGAAAACCTAATCCTTAGAAAACATTGGAAAATGAACTTTGACTGTATAGAACGTTAAATAAAAATAGCATTTTTACTAATGTATTCTTCCCAAGTGCCTGTTTCTTCCTAGCATGTTTCCCATCCCAATACTGTTTTTGCAGCTGGCAAATGACACTGCCAATGAGTCTTTATGTTCAATGTTATTTAATATATTCCCATCAGAAAGCTATTTTTACTGTACAATTTCAGTATCTTCTTGAAGTGTCTTGCATGTAATGTTCATATTTTAATTTACATTTTTTCCCATAGGATAAGTAAATAGAGATTCAAACAACAATATTGAACCAATTTAGGTTTGTTTGCTGAGAGAAGGGATCTTATAGAATGGAAAATTGCTTTGTTTTACCCAAAATAAAAGGAAAATTGCAACTTTTTCAGGCAGTTATCCTGGAGATAATGGATACACCACCATCCTAATGGGACATTTGCATTTCATTTTATAGGTTTGGGGAAATAACGTGGTCAATAATCGTTATAAATGGTGCGATGAAATGTTCTCAAAATCCTGTCCCATTCATAGAACAACCACTTGGACAGGTACAACCTTCAACCTGAGGGAAACACCAGCCTGGCCCAGGGTTCAGGACCATTTTATTTGGGGTTTGAGGAGCAGATATCACTTACACAGGTTTGCCCAGGACAAATCTCATCACACCAAGATATACAGTCCCTTCCTGCTGCACTCTACTGTCTAATAATAATAACAATTAATCCACATCCTCTAGTCCTTCTCTTGGACTGAGAAAACTTTTATTCACACACAACCAATATAAAAATACTGTGACCTCTTTAACAATCTTCAAGCCAATACTTTCTGCTGAATTGGAAAAATAATCTTGTGTAGCTACAGAAATAATGTTTGTGTTTTATCAGTGCTGTTCCCGCCAAAGGCTGGATTATCTGTTTCACATCCATTTAAACACAGGAAGGTTATAATGGGGCAGACAGCAATCTGGGCTTTATTGGCTGGGAAAACTGACCTCATAAATCTGATTTGATACATCTGTCCTTTGGGCTGTCTGCATGTATGCCCATGCATCCACTTGGCCATGTGCCTGCTCAGTGGTGGATCAGCTTCTGTGGCTACTGCTCAGAGGATTTTCCATCTCCCCCTCCCTGCTACAAAAATAAATACACTGAGGGAAGCTCAGAGAGGAAGATGTGTTTATGGGTGCTTGGAGGTGCTTAAGGGAGACAAGAAATCCTTGGAGGAATGGTCAGGAAAACATTCAAACCAGCCAGAGCAATGTTGATTGTCCGTTTCTGGCAGCAGACAGGGATGTTGCTCCTGCTGGCACACGGTGCCCAGAGCAGCTGTGGCTGCTCCATTCCTGGCAGTGTCCAAGGCTGGACAGGGCTTGGAGCACCCTGGGACAGTGGAAGGTGTCTCTGCCCATGGCAGGGGTGGCACTGGATGAGCTTTAAGATCCTTTCCAACCCAACCCAGCCTGGGATCCTTCCTGATTCTGCGATTCCCTGGGAGGACACAGGAGAGTGGGAATGCAGCCCATCCTTACACAGGGCTGCAGATCATCCTGCACCCCAAATATCCACTCCTACACCAGCACCAAAAGCTTGTTCAGGTGTCTGCCACCTGAACAGCACATTCCAAACGTGCTCTTTCCACAGTAATGGATGTTCCAGCAGAGACACAGCTGGAGGAGCCATGGAATGGTTTGGCTTGGAAGAGACCTTAAAACCCATCCAGCTGCATTTCCATCACCCACCTCACATCAACTCCAAAACATTGTTATCTGCCCCCTGAACCCAGCCAAATATACCAAATTTTCAGTGAGCCCAAGTTCCGAGTAGGGACTGAGGGATCAGAACTGGTCCTGTGTGACCCCAAATCGGGTGTTCCAATCATTCCAGGTGCAGGGATGTGCTGGATTGCCTGTCCTGCAGTGAAATGTTCCCATTTGTTCATCACCAGAGACACGGGGGAGGTGTTGCTGTGCAGCACAGTGCAGATCCCTTGCAGTGAATTATCTGAAGGAAACCACCACCAATCCATTTTCCCTCCCCTGTTCCCGCCATTCCATAGTCAGGACTCTCCATTCAGGCTTACACAGTTTTCCACCAGTAAACCAATCTAATACTGCCAGTGAGCAAAAGAGAAAGAATAAAAAAAAGAGTATGGTTTGTTCTTTGCCTTTGTCTTTTTAAATAAAGGTCCAGGTACCCATCATAGAATCATTAAGGTTGGAAGAAGTCATAACTGGCAGTTTTTGAAACAGCTCATACGAGGTCAAGAATGTGTTTGCTCCTTTCTGTTCTCTCCCCTAGGTCTCAAGGACCTTTGATGTAAAACTTCAGAAGTGCTGCTATTATGTTCTACACAAAAAGTGAAATATATTATAGAAATAGGAACAAATTAAAAATTAAATCTTATAATTTTACAACATTTCCCTCC
Organism: Picathartes gymnocephalus; assembly: GCA_013390045.1. NCBI lineage: Eukaryota > Metazoa > Chordata > Aves > Passeriformes > Picathartidae > Picathartes > Picathartes gymnocephalus. The sequence continues at coordinate 18,002 of WEKY01024169.1, forward strand.
TGCCTTAGCTTTTCTTTTTTTGATAGACCCACAGGTAATTTCAGGATTGACAAACATTTCTATTCCAAATGTCTGATTTAGTTGCTAGATGCAAGAACAGCAGCAAAATATATTTTAAAAATTTCAAAATTATAAATATATGTAAACCCTAAGCATCCTGGCATGGAATCTGTACTGATTTCTGCTTGTTTCAGGCTCTGTTGTTTAACTTCATAGTGGGAGAGCAGAGGATTAAACCCCAGATTAGCCTCCATTCTCTGGGTGGATTTGGCAGTCCAGCTGTTTAGAAGGAAAGCAAAGAGGAATAGGCTCAGGCTATTGATCCAATTTTCTGCTCTGTGCTGAGAGGACACAGCAGCCTGAGCTGATTTTAGAACAACTCCACTTCCCAACAGTTCTCCTCGTAGTGCAGGATAAGATAAGAAGATCATGGGAACAGCAGCTGATAGACTAATCCAGCCATTGATTTCTCCTCCCTGCTTACTCCCTGTGTTTTAATTGAATTTTGTGGTTCAGCATTGGTTTCAGCCCGTGTTTTCCGAGTCAACCAGAGTACAAAGTAAAGCAATGGGAAAAATCAAATTCTTGAATTTTGTCCAAATGGAATTGGACAAAAATAGACTCAAAGATTCTCATTGCAAATTGGACTCTGGAATGAAGGTTGTGTTGGGGGTTTTTTTGTTGTTCTGGTTTGGGTTTTTCTCCTTTTCACTCAGCTCTTGCTTGCAACAAGGCCAATGTGAAAAGGAGAATCTGGGAAAGAGACATTTTCTTGTTCCCAGCAAGCAGGTTAAAAAATTGAGGGAGCTGGAGGTTTTGAAGAACTCACTTTTAACACAGAAGTCACAGAAGAAACTTAGCAGACAGGGACAAGTTGCTGTCAGTCACCTCTTACACAAATACTTCTTTTGCCAGCCATGCTTTGCTGGCTCTCATCAATGTCTAAGTGCTAATAATTCATCTGCTGGACATCCAAAGGCATCACAGTGTTGAACATAATTCTAGAAGAAAGGGAGTAATTTAAAAATAGAGATGAACTGTTCACTTCTACTGCAGCACCAGGCATTTTTTCCATGCCCTGCCTGCCCCGTGCTTCAGACAAGTTACAGAGTTTTCCACCACCTTGAGGACAACTCCTGGATCCCTCTTTCTTTCTGCTTTACCTGGACAATGCCCTTAAGAATTAAGGAAATAGGATTTACAAAAATGGGGGATGATTTGTTTGATCATTTACAGCCAAGGTTATGGATGGTAATTTCAGTATCTCCTTATTCCCCAGCATCCCAAGCAAACTGCAGGGAATGGATGTCCCTTCCTTGTTAGCAGAGCTGTCTGAAAGCCTGGTTCCAGCCCCAAAGGACACTGTGCTGTGATCAAGTGGCAGAGGAACCAACAGGCCACACGTAGACAGAAAATCCGGGATGGAAAAAAGAAAAGCACACACACAACACAGCTTTTCTCACTGACCACAATATTGTAAAAGGACTCAGGTTCCACTAAAGAGCTGCAGGTATAAAATCAGGATTAGACCCAAAGAATAAGGGAGGCATTCTGTGAATATCTTGTAAGTTCCCCTGGACTTCCAGAACTCCTGAATAGTTGTTCTTTACAGGAAAACATGAAGCATATGTATTACCTGAGATTTTCCAAGTGTGAGTTCTGCTCTTAATGCAGCAACACTTAAAATTCCCAGGGTAATTCCCAAGCAGAATTACTTTACCCATGTGACATCTTGCATTTGGAACGACCCAGATTTTGGAAAGGCTTATGGAGTGACAAGTGCAACGTGAAATTGTCTTTGCTTTCCTGGAAAGAACAGCAAGAAGAGGACAACCCAAAATACCCACTGTCCCTTGGTGCATAATGAGGAACAGTTTCAGGACGTAACGTGGTTCTGTGCTTCCAAGGAATCCCAGCACAGCAAGGACAGGGGTGCCAAGACACAGCAGCGTGGCAGGAGCTCCTGCAGAGCCAAGCCTTCAGCAGATCATGGGCAGCCAGGCAGGAGATGCTCCCCACGAGCAGCTGCACGTCCCTGTGGTGTCCCCAGTGGCGCTGCCAGGCTCCCAGAGCTCAGGGACACGGAGACGAGGGAGACCCTCCAGAAACACTGCTCAGTGGCACCACTCAAACTCCTTTTTACAGCAATGACTGCTCCACTCTTATCTTCTTCATGTTTGGGAAGAGGATATGGCCTGTGCATTGCACTAAGGAAAGAAGATTGGTGTGGGGATTAGAACCCCAATTAGTAACTGATTTGGGATCAGAATCCCAATCAGTCCTGGTCTGGGGATCAGAACTCCAGGCAGTCCTGGTCTGGGAATCAGAACCTCAACCAATAACTGTTGTGGGGATCAGAAGCCCAATCAGTAACTGGGTTGGGGATCAGACCCCCAGTCAGTAACTGGGTTGGGGATCAGAAGCCCAGTCAGTAACTGGGTTGGTCTAACTGTGTCCTTTTCCTGCCATCCATAACCTGGGCTCAAGGTGAGCTGGCCAAAATCTCACCCGCTCCCCCTGCCTCCAGAACATTCTGTGCTTGCCAGTCCCGAGGCAGTGCTGGAAGGTCATTGATCCCTTGATTCCAGGGATGAACCATGGCAAATCCCACAGTGCCAATCCATCCCCTCCATCCGTGGGCTGCCATTCCTCAAGAGCACAGAGTGAGTTTTGTTTGCTACACGACTGCATTATATAAAGCTGCTGCTGGCAATATCAAAACATATTAAAAGTTTAACTAAGACAATGTGTTTGAGAAGAATTTGCTTTCTTTGGAGCTGGAATGTCCCCATAAAAAGGCATGATCTGTACGAGAGTGAGCTGTCCAATGATCTGCAAACTCTGTGTTGTGTCCTGGAGTAAACCCTGCTCTGCTCAAACCCAAATTGGTTTGGATTCCCTCTGTGCATGCGAAGAGCACTTTCCACCCATGCTGCAGCTGCATGTCTTAAACCTGCATTGGGGGGTGGCTGATTCTCACAGGTGGACTTTCATGTCCCAGTATTGCAGGTCTGGTGACAATGCCACAGAGGCTCTTCAGGACACCCCTGGGAGGAGGGTGTCAAAGTGTCCCTGAAAAGCAAAGCTGTTCCTGTTTGCAAGGCTTGATCCACTACAGTGGTTTGGCAAAAACCATAAAAAGCTATTTTCCTTATCCCAAAATTCTCGCTTTTCCTACAAGCCCATTGCAAACACTATAATTCCATTGAAAACACTATTATTGCATTGAAGACTCTATTATTTCTGCAGATCTGTGCAGTGGGTTACCGTTGACTCCTTGTGCCTCCTCCCCACCTCACCCGGCCTCTCACCACAGTTCATCCCATCTCTGTAGCATCCCACAGCTCTGCTCCAGCTCTTCCACTATTTCTCCCTAAAGCTTTGCTTTCCCCAGTCTCCCCCAATCCTTGTGGTCCTGTCAGCACACAGCAACAAAGTCCAGGATACATAAAAGTGAGTTTCTTCAGAGCTTCACCTCACTGCTGCTAATTGAGGGACTTCATTTTGCAGACTATTTACCCAGCAATACAGAGGTGAAAATCACGGTGACGATGGGACAAAGTCTGTGATATTGAAATAAAAACTTGGTGGATGGGTGTGACAGCCCTACCAGGAGTTCACTCCGTGCCTAGTTTTTATCACAGCAAAACTGAAAAGCTTTGTTTTCATTTAGTTTTCAGCTCAGAATAATTCTCACAGGCAGAACTTTGCCTTTTCCTGCAGGACAACTGAACACACAGAGCACTCCCACCCTGGCTCAGCCCAAAGGTAGTTCTGGCCTGGAATTCTGCCCCCAGCAGGGTCCAGAAGTGTGGAAAACAAGTGTAAGAAGCAGGGCAAGTGCAAAGCAATTCACTGGTGGATGTGCCCTCCCAGTTTACTGCCTTTTTTAGTAGTAAAAACAAGTTGTAACATTGGCAGGGATCCCCAGGGTTTTACACTTTCATTACCTCTATTGTTATACAATACAGAACTCAGGTCCTGGAAGATGAGTATGATATTAAGTACTTCCAGAGTTCTCATTTAAATGTGATCATTTGCACTTCCTTTCAACCTTCCCCAAAGCCTCACTAAGATTTATCAATAAAGATAAGCAGATACTGGACAGAGAGATGATAAAGAGCAAGTGCATCCTTTCAGTCCCTGGTCTCAGGGCAGGGTCCCTCCAACTGGGCACTTCTTTTCAGCTGCTTTAAAATGTCCCACCCTCAACAGAATCATAAAATCATGGAATGGTTTGGGTTGGAAGGCACCTTAAAGGTCATCTCATTCCACACCTTCCACTATCCAAGGTTGCTCCAAGCCCTGTCCAACCTGGCCTTGGACATTTCTTAGGGATGGGGCAAATTGTTAAATGCATCTCCCTCCAAGACCGATGTTAGATGTATAATCCTAATTTCATAGCAGGACTCCCTCCTGCATCCCTTGTGCCGGCCCAGGCAGTGCTGGGAGGATGAGAGCTGAGCGTGGGAGCCTGGTCAGGCCCACACTGAGTGAGAGAACGTTTGCAAATGCAAGGACAACCTCCACGCTTTAAGAAAACTCTGATATTCTGATCCTTAGTGAGACAAAGGTGGGTTAATTCGTGATGACCACAATAAATAAATGTGCTCCCTCCAAAAGAGACAGACCCAGCTTCTCTGAGCCAGGTGAGAGGTGCTGGACTTGTGTCCAGTCTGGGACAGGACCCAGGTGCCTGAAGAAAAACTGCAGCTGGGACTGACCTCACTCCTGTGAGAGCAGAAAAGATTTTCCAGTCTCTGCAGGATTTAAACCACCAGAAAAACAAGGGATCAACCTCACAAAGCAATAGAAGTGCTCTCTTCCAGGAATAAAATCCAGTGCAGGAAAGAGACATTTCACACTAAATTGGTATGAGCCTGGTGTCCAGGTCTGGGCTGTTTCTCTCTCTCACCAGCCTGTGTGTCCACACAGAGGGGAAGCCTCTTCAAGCACAGTTTCCTTCTTAATTAAAATAACATTTTGGAATTAGAATTGGCCTGTGACAAGAACAAAGGACAGCACAGCAGCTGGAGTGATCAGCGTGTAGGGACTTGCAAACAGGCACCAACGAGCTGGAATACACTCCTGCAGCATGGAAAAGGATTTCTTCTCATGGAGAAGGGATTCCTTGGGTTTTTTAATGAACATTTAGTGCAACAGATGGCTTGATGCAGTGCACATAAAAATGGTTTTGTTGGATATCATCACTGCTTGCAAATGAATCAGGGAATATGAGAGGCTCAGGAATCACCTGCACAAACCTTGGGGCACCTCTCTGCACCCACCCCCGAGTCCATGTGCAGCTCCAGGCTCTGGAGGGGCACAGGAAGTGAGGAAAGGCTCCCAGGAGGGTTTGTAAAGAGGTGAAAGTGGTGAAAGAGCTGCCTCGTGAGACTGTGGCTCCTTGGGCTGGGCAGGACACGGGGGAGGTTTGCAGAGTGATGAAGGGGGTGGATGAGGTGGGGATGGAGGTGCTGCTCAACAATCCTGACACTGCTGGAACCTGGGGGCACTCACTGAGAGCATCTCAGAACATGCACAAGTGCTTTAAAGAGATGGTGGAGAACCTGGGTATTGCTGCCAGAAACGGTTTGGAAGCAAACAGTGCCTCAGGCAGACAAGTTCATGGGCAACAGGTTCATCCAGATATAAATGGAATTACGGTAGGGGTGTGCCTTCAACATCCCTCCTGCAACGACTGTGAGTAAATCTTACCTCCAGCTGTCACTTCTGTGGACAAAGTGCATTTTTTATTCATTTAAATCTGCTATAGTCACTAAACACTTTTTTCTGTCTCTGAAGAAGTAACAGTGGTAGTAACAATAATAAATAATAACAAATAATAACAGAAACACATAATAACAATAACAAATAACAACTACTACTACTACTACTAATAATAATAATAGTATTAAATCAAAGCCAAACCAGTCCAGTCCATTTCCCCCAGAACACAGACCCACAGAGCTCACGCTTGCAGGCATGGGTATGGTATGTGAATAACAGTCCTGGTTTTAATTACTGCCCTGTAACAGTGCTAGGAACAGAGAGCCATGTTTTACAGCAATTCCTAAGTGTGCTCCTTCCTGGAAATACAGAGAAGGGCTGGCCAGGCAGAATCTTGCAGATGGGATTCTTTTTCAAAGTTGGAATTCAACCTAAGGAAATTAAATCTTGAATGACTGGGGGGCAATCTGGGGCTCTCCCCAAAGTGTGGCCTCTCTCATGTTCACTGATTTATGGTAAAGCACAGGTAGCTGGAAAACTTTTACAGGGCAGAAATGTTTGAAGAAATTGGCTGATTTATGGTAAAGCCTGTCCTGGTAGCAGAGCCTGGATAAATCCTGGATGAACTTTAAAGCAGCCAGGTAATTCCTGTTATCACACAGTAATTGCTAACTCTGACAAATTGCCTTTTTTTACCTCAATTCCACAGCTTGGTGACATTTTTCCAGTTAATAATTCCGTCTCCTTTCCACAAAAGTTCTCTTAAAAACTTTCAGCAAAATCAGTGACTGAGAAGGAAGCTTTAAGCAGAGTGTTTATAGAAAAAGACCATGTTCAGACCAAAGAGCAGGAAAAGGTGTTTCATGAAAAACCTAATTTTACCTTTAAAAGATTATATACCAGAAACTCAAATGCCAAAGCGTTTGTCCTACCCCCTCCAAAAATTATATACCAGAAACTCAAATGCCAAAGCGTTTGTCCTACCCCCTCCACAAGATTTAAGCAACAAAGCAACATTCCCTGAGATCACCAAACTCTCTCATGGGGTCTGCTCTACAGCAGGAGGTCAAGGGGCATCCTGGAATATTTTGGGGCACTCTGAAAAAAGCAGATACATCTGTGGGAGAATCTTTGGCCCAGTGGCCACAGTTCTGTGGTGCTGTGTACAGGAATCTGCTGTCCAGGGCTGTGGAAACATCCCTGGAGAACAAGCACAACCTGATCCCACAGCCGTGGCCCCAGTGCTGCTGCACGTGAGGATTCAGCCCTGAAAGGAGCAATAATTGTGCTATGATCATGTGTCATCTGCCCACTAACAGGGCAAAAAGGATCAGATTTTAATGCTCATCCCCTGCAGACGGAAAATCCCTTAAGCAGCTGCCAGCTGCCAGAGGTCATGAGCAAAGCTTGGTCCTACAGGGAAATCACTGCCGTGGTGTCAGCGTGGGCTGCGCCCCGGAGAGGAGGCCAGGCTGGGACAGGCACAGCTCCTGGCAGAGCGCGGTGGGAGAGCAGTGGGGGGCAAGGAGGGAAAGCACGAGGCCCATTTCATCCATCAGAGCCGGGACGAGCCACTCTAGGCCAGAGCTGGTGCTGCTCTCTGCTTCCAAATCCTCTGCAGCATCACTGGAGCCAGGGATTCTCAGGGAGCTGGGAATTATGGTCCCACTGTGGAGGCAGGGGCAGACCTGTCCCAGAACGGTCTCGTTTCACGCTGGCACTGGGGGGGTGAGTTCTTGAGCTGCTGAGCTTCACTGGCAGTGCTGGCACCCCCAAAACACCATCCCCCTGTGGGTGTTTGGAAGATTTATGCTGGCACAGTGTTGGCAGCACAGAACCAGGCAAAAATAGCCAACCCCAGCAGCGGGGAGGGATGTTTTATACTGGCTCTTTAAAAGCCTCTGTCAAGGAGATGAATGTGAAAGGTAATCAGAGCAGGTGTTCTCCTTCTAAAAAATCCATCAGAGCAGCTTCTGTCCAAGGAGAGAGACCTCAAACAAAATCCACCATCAGCAAACCCTGACAAACAATGGTTTCCAAGGAGAATTCAGACTTCAACCCAAGCCTGGCTCAGTCAGGTACTACAAGTTCAATCCTAGGAAAAAACTTTGCAGCTACTAAGCAGAATTTCATAAAAATCTTTATCCTCTCACAGAAGAACATGGAATAAACACCTGAGTGCTGACTCTCAAATTCCAGAGTTCCTCTAATATTTTAAATAACATATAGGCTCTCATTTGGTCCTCTCTGCCAATGAATAGCTGAGTATTCACCATAGAATCATGGAATGGTTTGGGTTGGAAAGAGCCTTAAATCCCTTCCCATTCCCCCCTGCCATGGGCAGGGACACCTTCCACTGTCCCAGGTTCTTCCAAGCCCTGTCCAACCTGGCCTTGGACACTTCCAAGGGATGGGGCAGCCACAGCTGCTCTGGGCACCCTGTGCCAGGGCCTCACCACCCTCAGAGAGAAGAATGTCACCCTAATATCTAACTCTCTTTCAGCTTAAAGGCATTAATAAAAATATACATTAAATAAAGGATGTATTGGATGCAAGCCTGTGCATTCCAGAAAAAAGAATTGTAGCTGTTGTTATCTCTTCAAACAACTGTCAGGCCAAATCTGTGCTGAATCTGAAGCAGAATGTGAAGTTTTTCTCAGAGCTGTCTTTATGTCACTGCCCCTACAATTAAACTCAGTCTGTAACAGCACTTGAACCATCACCAGACATTTTGCTTTTGGTCAGCTCAGGCTTTTGAGATGTTTTCATGTAGAATCAAAGGGTTTCTTTCTCCTGTGCTCCACAGAACCAAGCAAAGAGGTTAGTTCAAATCACTTCAGCAGCGCAGCACAGGCGAGTGGCTGTCTCCCTGCCCGGTTTGGATTGCAGGCTATTGGAATTGCATCTGTTCCCATCGATTTTCCAGCACGCCCAAGCCGCGTTCCCTATGTGGTATCGACTCAGCTGTGAAGCCATGAGGCAGAGACAGTTAAGAAAATATTTACAGGAGACTGAGCCCTACAGTAAATCAGTAATGAACTTGTTTGTCTGACCCATTTATTCATGACCCATAAGTGAGCTTCTGCTTTTTTCTGGAAACGTCTCCCCACGGCAGCCCCACAGTGGTGCTGCACAAACCCACAAAGGCAAAACAGACCCTTGATCCCTCTATCAACTTTTTCACTTTCTGTCATGAACACAAGAAGAGAATTTGCATTGTGATCATTCCTGCCAACCTTTTGATTAACTTCTACTCAGCCAAACATGAGCGAGCTTCCTCCAGCTGAGTCATAAAGGTTCAATATCTCCTCTGGAGCCAGGCTGGGAGAGCTGGGGGTGCTCACATGGAGAGGAGAAGGATCCAGGGAGAGCTCAGAGCCCCTTGCAGGGCCTAAAGGGACTCCAGGAGAGCTGGAGAGGGACTGGGGACAAGGGATGGAGGGACAGGACACAGGGAATGGCTTCCACTCCCAGAGGGAAGGGATGCATGGGATATTGGGAAAAAAGCTTTCCCTGTGAGGGAGGTGAGGCCCTGGCACAGGGGGCCCCAAGAAGCTGTGGCTGCCCCTGGATCCCTGGCAGTGCCCAAGGCCGGGCTGGACGGGGCTTGGAGCAGCCGGGGACAGTGGAAGGTGTCCCTGCCCATGGCAGGGGTGGGACTGGATGAGCTTTAATGTCCCTTCCCACCCAAACCACTCTGGGACTCTGTGATTTCTTTCCATTCATTTTAGCCCTGGGAACAGCTCTCAGACAAGTTTATACAAGTTAACGACATTCTGATTCCTGGAAATTTAAAAGTGTAGAAGATAAATATTCTTTCAGGTAAAACAGACACCGTCTTCCACTCTGAGTGTTTAATTTGAGATGCTTAAAACTCTTCTTCACATGCACATCAAAGCACCCCCAGGACAGGCGGGGGAAGAGGGTTACTTGTGATACATCTTTTTTTGTGTAAAGACTTAGCATTACAAGGAAGTATTGAATGTTATGCACACACACATGTAAATAAGTGTCTCTGAAGAAAATAAAACTTGTTAAGCTCATCCCATCCCTTTATACTTTTACAGGATCTCTGAAAATCTTTTGATGCTCTGTGGGTCCCTTTCTCAGTGACCTGACACCTCTCTAGGGTGCCAAGAGTTTATGAACAGCAGCTGTACTCACCCATGTTGCTTCCAAACCCACAAAGATTTCAGAAATAAATGAGGGTTCATCAAAAGCAACATTTTTACTCGAAGGCTGTTTCTTCTAAAGAAAAAGGCTGCTTCTTCCCAAATGCTTTCTCTGAGACTTTCAGCAGCACAAAGGACAGATTCCAGGAGGAATTCATGGAATCGTGTAACATGTTGGGTTGGAAGGGACTTTAAAGTTCATCTTGTTCCACCCCCTGCCATGGGTAGGGACACCTCCCACTGTCCCAGGTTGCTCCAAACCCCATCCAGCCTGGACACTTCCAAGGATGGGTCAGCCACAGTTTCCCACAGAAGAAGCTCATCCAAGAGATCATGGGAGACTTTAAATTGTAGTGGAAGCAGAGAAATAACTGGATGCAACCCAGTAGAGAATCAGGGTTCATTCATTCCATGCTCACAAGGCTCTTTATCCAGCTGCCTCTCTGATTCCAACAAATCCTTTCCTTACTCATCCTAACATTCCAATCCCTCACCTTGCACCAGTGACCTGCCAAAGCAACCCTCAGCTCATGGAGGGGCTGAGCAAAGCTTTTCTCTTTAAATCTCTGCCTCCAGCCACTGCTGAAGGAGGATTCACCTCCAGCAGTGCCCTGGGATCAGACATTCCTCCCTGCATTGCTGCCACACCTCCAAAAGCTGAATTTGGTGTTTGTTTGGGTGACATGGGAACGTCAGGAAAAGCAGACAAGATCCTGCTCCTTCCCAGGGATCCCAGCTGTACCTCTTGCTAACATCAGCCTGCTGGGGTGAGTTTGGGAGGGAGGGGAATGTGGGAGGGGAGGATTTCTTCAAGACAGAAATTGGTGCTGGTGATACAGATTAAGTACAAACACAATGCATTGTTTACTACTGTGTCCAAATGAGCTTTTGCAACACAGTTTTAAGTAAAAAGAGGCAGCTCTTGCCAACAAATACTCTTAGGGATGCTCAACACAAATGTGCACTAACTTTTAAGTAAAGAAAGGAAAAATCCTATCATTTTACAGCTCTCATCTGATGCTCTTTGCTGCAGTCACAATGGCCTCGAAGGCTCTTTCCAATTTTCCAGCACAAAGTCCTAATCTGAGGATATTCTAATGAAGTGAGACAAATGCTCAGCACAGGCACAGCCTGGCAGCTCTGCCATGGACCCTGGGGCTCTGCCCAAACCCCGAGGTCAACGTTCACAGGCAACATTTGGAGAAACTCTCTCTGTGTAAATGAAGCCACACTTGGGCCTGTGACTGCCAGCATGTGCTGGAGCATTTTTCTTGGAGAAAAACAAAGCAATCTGCATAATCCTGGCAAATGGGGAAGGCAATTTCAGCACTGATGTCCAGCATTTTGTGCTGCAATTTCCTAAAAGATATTCCAGGCAATTTTAAACACACATCACCTCCAAGAATCAATCTAGCACTGAAGCCTCTTTGGCACTGTGGGGAGGGAATTTAAGGTTTTTCTGCTGGTGCTAATAAAACATGAGGATAGGGGTGCTCCAGGTTCAGAAAGCAGCACATCCCCGCAGCAAATAACTTGATTATCTCAAAGCTTCTCTACCTCCTCGCTCTTCGCCTTTATGTAGTGCCTTCCACACAACTTTCCCTTTCCCAAAGGATTTAAGGACCAGTCTCTCCAGCTGGCTGCCCTCTCCTGGATGGAATCAAAAAGTGTTTGATTACTTCCACTTAGATAAAATGCAGTGATCTGCTTTTAATTTTTTTTCCTTGGGTCTGTATAATCACAAAGGTTCCACGGTGCCAGAATGAGAACTGGGAAATTCTAAGGGGCTGCTTCATAATCCTCAACAGAGCTGCCAACTTTTTTGACAATAGAGTTTTTAGCCAAACTGCCTTTTTTTTTATATATACATTACAAAGTTTTAAATTTTTATATTTCTTTGCTATATTTATCAGTGCCTAAATCCCCCTGTTGTTCCCTTATAAACTACTTAATCCCTCTCCTCAAACACACTGGGAAACATTTCCATATCTCTTTGTTGCTTAAGGTAAGCATATTAAACAGAGAATTTTGGTTGGAAGGATTCTTATATAATCTTTGCCTCAAGTCAGGGTCAAATATTTCTTTGCTACTCTCAATCAGTGCTTGGCTGACCCCAGTTAAAGCCAGCTGATAATGGGGACTGCACAGTTTTTGCAGGGAACCCGCTCCACTCCTTCCCCGGTTAACCACTGGTGTTCCTTCAGGTTTGTTTCCAGACTCCTGAGATGAGCAAAGGGCTCTGGAGATGATTTTCTAAAGGACCCATTCATCAGGGAGCTGGGAGTTTCACTCTGGGAGCCCTCATCTTTAAATCGAGGGCAAGGATTAGGATGCAGAGCGGAAAGGCTGAGGACAAAACATCCCTTGCCGAGGGTTTCAGTCTCTGCCAGCGGCACCGCGGAGCCGGAGGGTTCTCGGGGCGTTCTGCGAGCGCACTCGCACAACCAGCCACGCTTTGAAACTTTCACTGCACATCTGTGCATCCCTGCCTGCGCTCGGCAGCGAGCCAAGCGCTGAATTCCTGCGAGTCCGTGCAGCTCCCACACGTCCACAGCGCTAGGACCCAGAGGGAGCCGGATCGCTGTGAGTCAGAGCGGAGCCCTGAGCGCTGAATGAGGCTGCGACGGCAGCGGGAATGTGAATGGCTCTGCGGGCTGGGCACAGGGGCCGAGGACAGGGCTGCCACGGAGCGCACAGCAGCCTGGACAGCCCTCGGGCAGCGCCGAGCCCCCGGCGAGCAGCGCTCCGGCTCTGAGGTGAGTGACCCGTCCGGCCCCGCACGGCCCCGCACGGCCGCGGCACCGCCCGCAACTTCGGGATCGCCCCGCGGCCCAGGTGCGGTGCCGAGCGCCGGCTCTGGCTCTCCGGAGGAGGCACAGATGGGATGTCCGTGCAACGCGGAGCGCTCGCTGCTTGCAGGCAGCGTTTGCAAGCACGGCGTGGTTTGGTGGAACCGTAAAAACGCATCTGCCAAGGCAGGTTTGGCTGCACGCACATCTGGAAGGTGTTCGTGGGGCAGCTGTGGATAAGCTTAAAGCTTGAAAAACGTCTTTAGCGAGAGCAGCTTAATCTTAGGGAAATGCAAGTGTTCTTACTCTTTTTATCCAGGTATATGGGAGCTTAGTTTTATTTGCATTCTACAGCAGTTACACCTTTATGGAAATTCTTTACTGGCTTTGTTCTGAATATTGAGGCTTTCTTATTTCCTTTTTTTTTTTCCTGCCGTGATAACCCTACTCTAGATAAAAACTCCTTTCTTTCTTTACTAATATAAATAAATAGGAATTCTGCTAAGTCAAAGCGTGACTGACCCGAGGCAGAGTCCTTTTAGCTGCAGACAGAGCAGTACTTCAGCAGAGACCGTGGATCCTCTGGGATGTCCACTTGCAAAAGCTCACGACCTCCCTGCTGCCTGTGTGTAGTGACAGGATGGAGCTGACAATGTTTATTGATTTATAGCTGGTGATAACACTGTTTTAGCTGAGACACTGCTCACAGATAAAAACGGGGAACCCAGGCAGGGAGACAGAAGGAATTTGTGTGCTGAGAACAAAAAGTGTTTGTGCTTTGGTTCTTTCTTCACTTTAAATTCTCCCTATAATGCTCAAGAAGTTTTAGAAAAACACCAAAAGTGAGCGTGCTTGTTAGGCTGGTTTTCCAAGTTGTCACAACTTGGAGGTTGCATTGTGACTGTTAGACGGATAATTTATGGATGTTTTCATGCATTAGAGTATCACAATTATGTTTTTGGGGCACTTTTTTTTGCTAAGCCAAAATGAAATGTGACAGCTATCTGCAATGAGACAGAGAGGGAGCTGACTTGTCTGTACATTCCTGTTCATAGCACTTCTGAGCTGGTTGAGATATTGTGGAAAACAGGCTTTAAACACCCTTTACCAACTGCCATTTGAGGCAGTTTTGCCTGAAATTCAGAGGGTTACAACGTTTTCTGCACTTTCCCAAGAGGTTAGAGGGATGGAATGAAGAATCAAATATATTGGAGAGTTCTCAAGTATGATAAGAAAGACTCGGCCTTTAAATTTATTAATAATCATAGTTATGAATCATTTTGAAACAAATCTCAGCAAGGTCTGGAGAGGAGCCCCCCACACATCTGTGCAGTACCAGTGATTTCACAGCTTGATCAATCCCAGCCCCTCGCCCCGGAGGGATCTGGCCCTCCCAACAAGGTGATAAAGAAAGTAACGGTGGCTGTATTTTCTCATCCTCGTAGCTGAGCAGTGCCCCTTTTCTCCACCAAAATCTGAAATTATCTTTTTAGATGTCTTCATTTAAGTTCTGTGGAGAGTTACAATGAGAACAAGCATCATTTTAACACCAATGCTAAATAAACAATTATTTCATAGGATAACTGAGTGGTCTATGAAATAACCACAAGATATTAATTTTAAAAATCAGGTTAGAAAAATACCTAAAATATGTATTCAGGTTAGCATTTTCAAGTGCAAAATATCTTTATTTCATGGGATGTCTCGAGCAAGGGTCAAATAGAACACATTAAAAACTAGATTGTTTCAATCGATAGAATAAATCCCATAAATTCCCCTACTGCTCCATGACTTTGGCCATATAAATATTCCTTTAATCACAGATTCTATTAACTGGTTTTCTGTTTCCTTACAAAATGCTTTTAGGACTAACAGAATATTGAATACGTACTAATTAGCATTACTGAATTCAATTAAAGGCACGTGGAAAAAATACTGGTAATTTTAAGAATTGAACAGAAGTCTGTGATTTTTTTCATCTACATGTGACGAAAAAAAAAAAAAAAGAGAAAGGGTTACTAAAATCCATGGTTTCATTCCAAAAGATTCACTGCTCTAACAGCAACATTCAGCGCTGGATTGGTGGGGTTAGAAATATTTGTCAATCCCAAACGTGAGGCCAATAAAAGCCGGGGAAACTCAACCCCTTCCAGCCCAGCTACAGCAACGGTGACCTCTGCCGGCAGCTGCTCGGGCAAAGGGTTTGTTCAACTGAAGTATTTTTTATTAAACCTCGTTCTGTTCCCAGAGAAAAGGGGGAAACATCTCTTCCCACCAAATTTATCTCGTGGAAAGAAAGAAAGAAACTTGTCCCAGGGCAGTGGAGCTGGGAAGGGGCTGGAGCAGCAGGAGGGGCTGAGGGAGCTGGGAAAGGGGCTCAGCCTGGAGAAAAGGGGGATCAGGGGGGACCCTGTGGCTCTGCACAGCTCCCTGCCAGGAGGGGCAGTGAGGGGGGGTCGGGCTCTGGGAACAGGGAACAGGGACAGGAGGAGAGGGAACGGCCCCAGGCTGGGCCAGGGGAGGCTCAGGTTGGATGTTACGGAAAATTTCTTCCCTGGAAGGGTTGCCAGCTGTTGGGACAGGCTGCCGAGGGCAGTGCTGGAGTCACCATCCCAAAGGGTTCACAAATGCCCAGGTGTGGCCCCTGGGGACGGGGTTCAGTGGTGAGCTCGGTGCTGCTGTGCTAACGTGTGGATTCAATCCTCTTGGAGGTCTTTTCCAACCTTAATGATTCCATGATTCTATGGAAGCAAAAGGCATATGCAGCAACACTCCTACAGCTGCATTCCTGCCCCGGCCAAAGGAAATTCTCCCTGTGCAGGCTCTGACCTGAGCAAGGTCACAGAGGCCAAAGCATTTAAGAACATTTCTGCAGCCAAAGCTCAGGGACAGATGTCCTGTGGGAGGTGTTGTGGCTTCTTCTCTCCCCACAATGCCCTTTGTGCTGCCCCACAGAATTCATTAAATATTTGTGTACGTGTGGATGTGAATTTATACCAAAAATTATGTGGTCAAGCAAAGCAAGATCATTTTTGCTGTTGCCAAGAGATCACAGCGTCAATCACTGTGAGTTATGTGCACTCTTGTCTGCCCAGTGCCACCAATACTAAAGCCATGAAATCTGGGGAAGAAAAAAGTCCCAGACCCTCAATATAAATCCATTCTATCCTCAGATCCTGGGTACTGCTTGTAGTTCTGGTCACTGGTTACAAGGATAAAAGGATAAAGTAAAACAAGAAAAGGTGCAGGATGAGGAAAGCCTGGAACATTTTCCGTATTTAGAGAAACTACAGAGATTACAATTTCTAAGCCTGGAAAAGAGATGGCTGAGCAGGGGTGTGAGGGAGGTATTTATAGTCACAGTTGTCCTTAAGATGTTGAGAGGAAATGGCTGTTGTCAAAAATCGAGCAGGAAATAAAACTGGCAGGTGGCAATGTCGGGGCAAACAAAACAAGGTGGTTCCTCCCTCCGGGCATGATGGAGCTGTGGAATTCCTCCCCAAGGGAATTGCAGGTCGCAGGGCTCAGGGAGCAATCAGGCACTCTGAAAGCAAAGATGCTGCCTGTGGTTCCATCAATCTGTGGTCCCAGAATGACCTGAGGGGGAGATCAGCCCAAGGAGATGATGCCCACCCTCAGCTGTGTGTACCCCACTCCCCAGCCACCCCCAGGGGCTGCAGGAGGCACAATTTCTGACCTGGATGCACTTCTGCTCTAGTTCCTTCTCCTTGATGCTTCAGCGGTCAAATACTTGACCTACCCCACCCTAGAAAAGGTGACTGTGTAATATTTACTGTGGGTTGCCGGTTCAGGGGAAAGAATGGCAATTCTGGCAAAATGAAAAGGTAAAAGAGCAGCCCTCAGTTTGATTTTTGCTCGAGGATTAGGTGTAGGCCAGTGTTCACGGAGGTCACCACTACAGAAAGACATCACTGATGAGATTTACAGCTCTTCAGGCAAATCAGTGTCTGAGCAGGTTATGAGGTAGTGGAGAAAGGCCTGTGAATCCTGGGGCATCTTGTGAAATTCACTGAAATGAGGAAATACCATTTTATCTCATCTCAGTGTGGTCTTTATATGGAGCTGGATCTTATTTGAAACTCTTTATTGAACTCAGGTCTTTCCTAACAGCTTCCACTAAAAAAGTTATACACAAATAAATCTCAAGCAAAAGGTAGCAGGGCAATGGCTCATTAATTACACTGACAAAAACCTTTCACTCTGAGAGCTGCATCACCCTGAGAAATGCAGCAGGGAATGGCGATGCCAGCAGTGAAACCTGGATGCCAAGAACCTGAGTGCATTGGCAGAGTCACCAAGGACATCCAGAGCTGGCTACAGCAGCCCAGAGCCAGAACAGCTCCTGGGAGAGACAATTACATCACAGCAGGGCTGGACAGCAGGAGGAAACGAGCAAAGTGCTGTTCAGTATTTGGTGCCTGCACACGGCTGAGAGTTGCCCAGAGCGTGGAGAAATCAGGCCCTAAATACACACACAACACTAACGAGGCGTCTGGCAGATTATCCAAATTCAAACGACTGCAGCAGGTAATTTGGAATAAAGTTTGATGGGTTTTCTGCCACTGTCCATGCTTTGAGTTGCCCCAGGTCACTGCTCACTGAATGAAACACCTCTGACTTTTCCTTATCTTGGAGGCAGCTGTTTATCACCTTTCTTCTTTCCCCCCTCCCCTCCCAGGCTCCTGCATTTCCAACAATGCAGTGAGATTTTATGGCACAGTGATTGACGCCATCAGATGACCCAAATCAAGATGCATCAGTCACACACAATCTGCTGCTGGGGTCAGTTTTATCCCATAAAATCACAGGATTGTTTGAATGAAGGGAACTCATCCCATCCAGCCTGGCCTTGGACACTTCCAGGGCATCCAGGATCAGCCACAGCTTCTCTGGGCACCCTGTGCCAGGGCCTCCCCACCCTCACAGGGAAGAATTTCTCCCCAATATCCATCTATCCCTGCCCCCTCTCAGTTTAAAGCCATTCCTCCTTGTCCTATCTCATGGACAAAACTTCCACATTTCACAGTGGTATTTCCTGGAAGGAACTGAGGGATGGTGACAATGCACCAAGGTGAGGAATTGCCTGACCTGGACTTTCCAACCAAACCCTGGCACAACCCCCCCTCAGCGTGACAGAAATCAAACCTGCAGTGACCAGATCACCTGAGGTGGTTCAAGACTTCTTTTATTCAGGGGTTTTCTAAAACTGAATATCAACACAGACCATAAACTGGTTCCAAAAAGTCTTCCCCTCATTTATCTTCCTGGCTCCAAAATCCAATTTCCTGTCCCCACAGGGCCCATAAAAATGTGCTAATAAAAGATCAGATTCTGCTCCCATTGACTTGTTAGGAATCAAAATCCTCGCTGGTTTCAGTGGGAAAAGATTCAAGCATAAAGACAGAGAAAAATCAACCAGAAGGTAAAATAAATTCTTTGATTTTGTTTTGGGCCTTGGTTTACATATTATTGACAAAATCAGAGAATCATGGAATCATTGAGGTTGGAAAAGACCTCCAAGGTCATCAAGTCCAACCTCTGACTGAACACCATGATGCCCACTAAACCATAATGACTATTCATGTTATGCAAATATAAAGCTCCTTGCAAGAATAAAATCAAAGAAATGAATTAAATGAATGACTAATGGATAAAATGAACCTGGTTTTTAACTCAGGGCTGCTCATTTCTTTTGGACTGCCATATTTGTGAGAAATGTTGCTGCTTTAAAGAGGATGCAGCAAAAATTGCCTTAGCTCACTTACTTATTAACTGCCCAGGAAATTTATAAAGATTACACTGATTCTGACAGTTCTGACCTACAATGAGTAAATTAACCCAGTGTAAATACAGTTGTTGAGAAGATTATGTGTTTGCTAACTTTCTATTTGCCAAGTATGGTTTTGCCAGGTGAAAAATTACTATATCGATTTTTTCCTGTTCTTGATCACTCCATATTTTCCCCTGTTACAGGTAGAAAGGTGACACAGATTTTTTACTGGTCTGGTTCACTGCTTTACTTTGACTGTTTTATTTTGTTCCTGACACAACCATATGTGACCCAGGCTCCTAAAAAAAAAAAAAGGAAGGGTTGTTCAGAAATTTTTGTGATGGGGATTTGCCAGGCACCTCATTGCTACGTAATACTTTGATTATGATACATTTAAGAGCTCTGGCTCACAGAATGTGTGTTTTTCTATTGTGAAACATAGCTTTTATTCTTTTTCTCTGACGACTTTATGTGCTGGATGAGTCAGGTATGAGAAAAGACCTGTGCTTGTTCACGAAGAGCTTTGCCCTGTGGTGGATGACACAGCCTGCATTTTCCAAATGCATCATTTCCTGCCCATTATTCCATGATCCTTTTGGGATTCTCTGTGTCCCAGCACCAGACCAGTCAGGTGCTTGAGGTGGGTGCATTCCCACAAACATACAAACTGTTTATGTGAATTATTTATACCATTATATGCTTATCTTGCTCTTAGAATCTTCTTTTTGCCCCTGTCAGAGACAACGAGCCCTTCAGCTGGTCATCGTCCTGCACTGAGAGGACATTAAAGGGGTTCTCTTTGAAGGGGAATAAGTTGATTATTCTTGTTTCTGCTCAGTATTAGCAACTGTATTCATTTCCCTCGGCAAAACTGATCACAGTAACTGCACTTCTTACCTGGGAGGAGAAAGTGCATGAAGTGTGTCAAGAGAAATAAATAAGCACAGCATAAGCCACTGAGGTGAGGTGTGGGTTTGTTTTCCATGTCAAAAATCTTTTCCATCCCTCCCCTCATTACTGGGGAGCAAACGGTGCAGTGGAAGGTGTGGAGTGGGATGAGCTTTGAGGTCCCTTCCCAGCAAAGCCTCCTGGAATTCCGTGGCTGGTGTTATCAGTGCTCTGAACTTTCAACATCCGTGTTTTTGTTCTGCCTGGATCCAAGCACTCCCTGCCCCAGGCCCTCCTGCCAAACCTTCCTCCCATCGTTTTCTCAGGCACAAGCCGTAAAGAAGAGAGTGCAAAGGGTCACTGCTCAGCCTCACATTCCAGGACACTTTATCTGTGCCAAAAGTGTGAGTTTCTGGTTTTGGCAAAGCATCCAGAATCCAAAGCATCAGAGGGAGTTTGATCCATGAGCTCTCCCTGGGTGCACGTTCCTGGTGCTGGGAAGGGCTCTACTAGAGACCATTTCTTTTCTCTGTGTGTTCTGAGAGAGAAAAGTTTCCTTCTCATTTTTTCCCTCCTCTTTGAAAGCCAAGAAATCAGAAAACTATTGTATAACCTGCAGAATTTCTCCCCTTTGTTCAATTTTTCAAATATTTAAAAGAATTCAAGTCATTTGAATTCAGTCTTCAGCACTTGTTTGTGCCATCACTTGAAAGCAAAAGGAAACACTTTCTATGAAAATAGCACATCTCCAGTGCCACAGGAAAACTGATGCAAGGTTTAAAGTTCAGATTTAAAATTCTTCTCTCTCCCTTTGAATTTGCAAAAGCTCATTTCCAAGTGACATGTATTTAAACTCTGGCATTGTGCACAGAGATGAAGTACACACCTAATCAGCAAAACTCCCCTCTGGTTTTCATTTTAAGCAGGCAAAAAATGGTCTTGTGAGGCTTAGATCTTGATTATTGCTTTGAACCTAATACTAATGCAAGGAAACCCCAGAGAAAAGTTGAAAGATGCAAAATTCAATCACAATAGGCCTCTTTCAAAAGATGGTTCCGTTAGAAATCTCCATGACATATGTTACTTAAAAGAATACAATGAAAAGCCAATTTTTTGTGTTAAACAATGTAAAATTGTCATGTATTAATCATCTGATGAAAATTGTAGCAAAAATAGGCAAATACCAAAGAAAAATCTATTCTTATTGCCACAATTATGTCAATAATCTGTGGAGTCCCACTTTTCAACAGCATTTAATATTTTCATACTACAAATCACATCTGGCTACAAATGTCATCTTCTGTCTCCTCCCACTCCACCCTCATCCATATTCTCTTCCTCTCAGTTCACAATGAAACTGCTTTTTTGTAACCACAATGATTCTGCCTGACAACTGATTCACCACACAAAAGCATTAACAAATAACACTGTAATAGATCCAAGGTGCCCACCAAATCCAGACAAGGAAAATACGTGCTTACATATGGGGTTCAGTGCTATAATGACAGCTGATTTCAAATATATCAGATTATTTGTACTAATTAATATTGGCACAACCCCCATGGAAACTCAGATTTGGAAAGGGAGTTTTCTGAATGTTTTTTGTGGAGCTACAGAAGGTGTGAAGCCTGTGGCACCTGTGTTCATGTCCTGCTGCAGAAGAGTGATGGATTTTTAAGTGAAATACCAACCAGAGTCACGATTATGTGAGAAAAGGATGGTGGAATTTATTATGGAACCATTGAGGTTGGAAAAGACCTCCAAGATCATCGAGTCCAACTTTTGCTCGAACACCACCACACCCATTAAACCATTTTGCAGCCCCTGTTGTGAGCAATGCCCCACAGCAAAGGCCAGGCCCACATCCCAGAGCTGCTGGGTCCCAGCAGGGCCCTCCCAGCAGATCACGAGTTGTAGGAGCAGTTTGGGAGCTCTGGACTCAGCGTTCCCAGACTCCCCATGAAACCCAAACACCTCCCTTCGCTGGGTTGGACAGGAAGGTTGGAAAGTTTAGGGGGGATATTGGGAAGGAAGGTTGGGGAGGGGCTGGAATGGATTTCCAGAGAAGCTGTGGCTGCCCCTGGATCCCTGGCAGGGTCCAAGGCAAGGTTGGAGGGGGCTTGGAGCAGCCTGGGACGGAGGAAGGTGTTGGGGTTGGAGCTGGATGAGCTTTAAAGTCCCTTCCAACCAAACCATTCCAGGATTCCACGCTGATTCTTTCTAATCCTGGGCCTCACCTGAGGTCCTCCTACCTGCTCTGCACGCTCAGCCAGGTGAGAAAATGTCCAATCCAGGTGCAGGATTTGCAGCCAGATGTTCGTGTTGTAACTTCAGCCTCAGTGGAGACTGCAGAAGGCTGGCTCACCCTGCGTGCTGTTGCCCTGGGTCACAGGAGGGCTGGGGCTCATTAACTGTGACATCAAATTTGATTGTTAATTGTGCCTGGAATTTCTGAAATTACAATGGGATGGGATGGCTTCACATGACAAATATCAAATATTCACCAAAGCAAGCAGTCAATAAAATTGTGCAACCATGTGCGTGCAGGGAAAAATATGATTCATTTACAGATGTGCTGCTGATAAATTTTTCATCGCTGCACACAACCTGGGGCACATCAGGAACCAGACAAATGTTTGAACACCACCGTTATTTTCCACTAGACAAACTCTTGCAAAAAGTCTGACATTTTAGCTCCTCTTTGAAACGATTTCTGCTGGATGTAAGAAACAAAACCCATAAAAATATCCTTTTGGGATTAATTCTCTAAGCATAATGACTAAAAAACCTACTGGCTTTACTCTAAAATACTGCAATTTTTTCTGCTTGTACTAATATCTTCAAGAAGTTGGTATTATTTATCTTTCTAAAAGCTTCTAAAAAGTTGTTTTAACCCCTAGAAGCTGCAAATTTTCTGTCCCAAGACAAGGCAGCACTGCAGCATCATTCAGAAGGAAGAAATGTGAGAGGGCAAAAGTCTTTTTCCAGTCTGTAAATCTGTACATAACACTGTAACCTGCTGCAAGCTTAGGAAATGGAAATAAAAGGGAGCACTTCATTTGAAGTGAAAATCTTCAAATTATTGCAAAGAACACGTTCTCAGGAAGCAATTAACTGCCTGACTGGGAATCTCCCTGCTTTTTATTTGATGTCAAACTCATGGGTGGTATTTTGAAACGTTTGATTGAGCTCAGACAATTAGCCTTGATTATGGTTTGGCTTTTCCCTTGGAATAGGCTGATCCATAGGGAATGCCACTCATACCAGCACTGAGGGAGAGCAGGATGACTCAGCTGATTAATCAGCTTTCTTTTCTCTTATTAAGAGGCCAGGCTTTGGCTTCCCCAGTGCTGCAGTGATCGCTGTCGAGCTCGTGCTGTAACTACACAGCTCCAGGTCACCCCTGACTCACATTCTGAGAGAGGGGAAAGTCACCTGCACCCCCGATCTGTCAGAGAATCGTGGAATTACAGAATCCCAGACTCGTCTGAGCTGGAAGGGACCGGAGAGCTCATCTCATTCCCCCCCCACTTTTCCCTGGACCAGGCTGCTCCAAGCCC
>WEKY01024170.1:0-10329 GCA_013390045.1 Picathartes gymnocephalus
GGCAGCAGAGCGATTAGCAAAACCAGCTCATCACCTAACCTCAAGCTTTCATTTCAGCATCTATATTTGTATTTACACTTTGTTTCCATGACCATTTACAACCTCATATCACCATCATTTGTCCACCTGTAGTTTCAGACCTTCATCATCAATCAACCAAGACCATTCCAGCAACTCCCACCATGACATTTGGCCAGGGCTCAGTGTTCTGAGGCCAACTGAATGAGCTTCAGTGAGGTCGAATGCTGGGTCCTGCACTTGGGTCACAACAACCCCTGGCAGCACTACAGGCTGGGGGCAGAGGGGACCTCATCATTCTCTACAACCACCTGAAAGGAGGTTGTAGCCAGGTGAGGGACAAGCTCTTCTCCCAGGCAACATGCATCTGAGCAATATTTAGCTTGATTTAGCTAATTGTAATCCTCATCAAAAGTGCTTAAAAACATTCATGCATTGGAACAGAAAATCCTGACACCTTCATAGTATGTGTACAGCCTAGGTAAACTGATCCTCACTGTGGAAAAGGACAGGAATAAGTAAATATTTCTGGTAGGAAAGATATCCACATGGCTACTGGCATCTTCCAGTGCCTCTAGACTGAATCTTCAAGGACTACAAACCAGGTTCACACCTATACTGGATGAAAATTTCCTATCATTATCTTTTAGTGAAAAATTAGTTTTGATGAAACAGGATATAGTAAAGTGTTTTGCTACACACCTTCAAACACAATGCTGATTGAATTTTTCCAAATTAAAGGAGTTTTACCATATTTCATTTCTTTTTTATTTTTTTAACAGCATTTGAAACTGATTGCACATCTTTTTATCTTCTCAAAGTGAGCTCCATCAATTCCTTCATCTGCACTTTTCACTGGCAAATAAGGTTCCATTTGGGCTTTACGAGTAGATGAGGAGGGGGCAATAGGACTGAAAGCCTCCAGCACTCAATTGCCCTGAAATGTGCTCTGTTCTCTGGACCCAAGCAGATAAGAAACCAGCTGAGGAAATAATCACCTTCTTGTTATTATTTCCTTCTATTATGCTTTCAATTTCCATCCTGGGTGTCATCCCCAAGCCCCAAAATAATTCTATATATATTCTATTTCATTTTATAGACAAACATTCTATTCAGATTTAAATATTCCACCTTTCTGAGGTGTCTTGGTAAATATCACGCATGTCATGTAGCAATGCTAAACCTAAAGAACAGATTATATGGTCTTTTAAAGTGGGTTAACAGACACAAAACTATGACAATAAGATACCACTACCTGCACTATACTGATTAAAGAGGCACAGGTTTACATTTCCTTAACTATCTGGGTCACAGACGCTGTATCCGCATAGTCTAAATCTTAGAAATGCTGTAAGTCACATCAGCGGATAGGTGTGGAAAAAA
This sequence comes from Picathartes gymnocephalus, assembly GCA_013390045.1. Lineage (NCBI taxonomy): Eukaryota > Metazoa > Chordata > Aves > Passeriformes > Picathartidae > Picathartes > Picathartes gymnocephalus. Next base: position 1,402 of record WEKY01024170.1, read on the forward strand.
ATCACAAGGTTCATTAGCAGATCCAGGGGACAAGAACAAAATGTATGTGTTGCCTGTGCAGCAGATGTGATGAACAGAAATCCTGCCGAAAGTTTCATGTTTTGCACTGAGACTGAAATAGAGCACTACTAGGAGACTCTTTCTGCTTGGCCTCTCTCGCTCCTCCCACCAGGATCAGCCACCTCACCAAGAGAATTGAAACAAAAAAGGTTAGGTGGACACTTTGGGTATTACTATACGTAGTCATTGTCTAGTCATTACCTCCAGTTCATCTCCTCCTTCCAGTTAAATCTCGCTTAGCATAGCTGAACTGAAACCTCTCTAGTCTTTAGACCCTCCCTGAGGTCTAAAGGAGTTGAAATACAGTGTAAAGAAATGCACAGAAGTTGCTTCTGGACCAGAAGCATCACAGTGGGAGTTGATGTGGGGAGTCATCAAGAGCTGAGAGAGAGCATCACCTGACTTTGGTATCTCAGTAAGTTGGTTCTGTCTATTTCTCTGCCTCAAGACCTCCTTCTCCCCATGGATTTCATAATTTGAAAATTTCCTAATCCTGTTATGCTTTTCTCTACTTTATGTGTTCAGGCAAGTGAACAAATGCTTAAAACTTACCTGGTCTAAGTGTAAATAGAGCTGCAATATACTACATTTAAAATATTCCATGAATATATATAATTTTTTTTTCATTTTTTAAGTTATTTGTTTATATAAAAAAATTTAAGTTACTTGGAAGTTAAGCCAGGACTTGTTCTCCTGCCCCCAAACATAGCAGTCTGTCTTTTTCTCCAGCAGCAGTCACAGATTTCCTCAGGACTCCCTATGCAGAGGTATCAGAAAGCTGATTTTACCTATGCAAACATGAAACCTGCTGCTGCTCTGTCAACAGAGGCCGTCAGGAGCTCGGGGACTGTCACTGCACAAGGGAGAGACTGTCCTCTCCCAGCCACTGCTGCCAGAAATGCACACCCATGTCTTCAGCAACATCTCTGACCAGTGCTGAGAGAAGTGTTTGGACGTGGCTGCCCAGGATGCTCCTGGTGGGCTGAGAAACACAGTGTCCAAATCTTACACAGAGACTGCAATGAGGTTTTTGTGAAGGCTGCTAGAGATTAATGAACAACCATCTTCTCATGCAAGCCAATACATTAAAGATAAGGATTTTGTTTGTTTATTCTTTTTCCATTTACTGAAAAGTTGAGTAGATGGTAAATTATCTTTGTACCAAATTGTTAGTAGTTGAAAACTACTGTTTGGGTCGTTTTCTTTAACAGCTTAAACCAATATTAAAGATAAAAACAGAATTAAAATGGTTATGCATTCTTTCACATTAAAGTGAAGAAAATTATTTTGCACAGCAAATATTGAGATCAATTAAAATCCTTTACTTCAGATATAATTAACAAGCCTCACAAGCATAAAGTGATTTAATTTCCTGTATCAAACCAAATGCTGTTTTCTGTCAGTAAATGACTATTCTCTTACAGCACTACACATTAATAATTCATCATTGCTGTACATTCAAGCAGATGGGACTCAATGAAAACTTCTAATGAAAACAGCATTAACTTACATCCAGCATGTAGAATCTTTAAAGGAATAGTATTTTCTTTAATGTTAGGGGTTTTCATTGCACAGTTTTCTAATTTGAGTTAAATTGTTACATTACCAGAATAAACCAGTCCTTACACTGAGTGAAAAACATAAAAAGACAATCTAATACAGTTGTATAAAATAAAAAAAAATAATAAACCCAAGACCAACTCCTTCAATACATAACCACAAAATAGCTTTATGGTAGTTTATGGTTAATATGCCTTAATATTTATCCTTGTATTTGATTTAATTTTTATGAGGTTCAATTAGTCTGGCAAGTGCCATGCACACTAGGATTTCACTCTCTGGCATGGGAGAGTTGAAAATTAGCACATAAACCTCACACAGCCACGTGATTCAGTCTCTCACTACCCCGCAGTGCGGAACAAGGCTGCAAGACCAAAGTTACTGCAGCTCACTTACTGCCAGAGAGAAGAACCTTTTTTCTTCCCACCACCTCCTTTTTTTAGTTCTCCATTTCCTTTTAAGATCTCAAAGGAGAGAAATAAAATGGGGGACTGTGTGTGTGTGTGTTTGTGTCATTACTTGAGTTCAATAAGGCTAAAAAAGACAGTGAGAAAGAAGGAATTTGTTGTCTGATCTTAAGTATGCTGAAGTCAATAGGAATTAATTGACCATAAATATTTTCATTTCAAAGCTCCCTATATAAGCAGCAGCACTACTCACCTCTAATAGTATAATTTTAAACTTTTACTTAGGAAATCTTAGAAGATCTGCTAATGTAAGCACCAAATAAGCATAACAATTCTACAAAAACAACAAAAAAACCTAAATCTGTAATATGTCTATGTTAACAACCCCATCGTGATAAAAGCCCCCTCCTTTAGGTTTACAAGGGATATTCACCACAATGACATGCCATGACAGGGAAACACTTTTCTCTCCTGAAAATTTTGCCATTATAGCTGGTACCATTTGTTCTTTAGCACATTCATACAAACAATGAATTCTGCTGTTGTTTTTTGTGTGTTTTCAAGACTGAGGGGGTTGATGCTGCAAAGTGCTGAATAAACTGACTGCTCCAAGGACATCCACAGCTCTAAATGCATGCACAGCCACAGTCAGGATTAAAGGAATTTCCCACGTAAATGGTTGCATCCACATTGTGATCCCTTGCTGGCTAGACAGCACACATTAAGTATATTATTAGAGCAAGCACATAAGGCAGAGAATCGTGTTTATGCAAATGGGATGAAAATATCACAATAGGATCCCCTTTCTCTCTGAGAAGTTAACAGATATACTGGCAGCAAAAATATTCATGTTTTTCTCCATTAGCTAGGATGCCTGCATTATACACTTTCATTCTACATCAAGTTTTTAAACTGCAAAAAGAAAAAAAACTTCAAGGTAAATATCTTGCATTTGCACCAGACCAAAGAGCAATTATTTGTTCACATCTCCATTACACCTTACTTTGAAAGGGCAAGTTTTAGAGTTCTGAAGGAAATTAGGTGAAATAAGTTATTTGAAACTGAGGGAAAAGGAGTGAAGAAGGAGTAAATAGAGCTTTTAAGGATGTGCTGAATGTGCCAGCCAATATCACACAGCACTGTCTTTAAATAATATCCACACTGAATGCCAAAAAAAAAAAAAAATCCACTTTCTGCGTGGTTCTTGACACATGCCATAACTCAAGAGTTTATTGTATTGCACTATGAGAATGAAGTGCCCTAAGAAACAACAAAAATAAATTATAAATCCACTTTTATTTAGTTAGAAACTATTTTTGATACAAAACCCATAATGTCTTTCCTTTTACATTTTTCTATGTAACATAACAATGCATTTATTGGAATTTTGCAACATGGCCCCAGAATTCCCTAGTTGCTACTCTAGAAATAAGCCTCAAAGATTTGAATATCCCATCTTAAATAAATGTTTGGTTCTTTGCTTTGAAAAATATTATATTCAATCTGTGAAAGAAAAAGCTGTAGAGAATGTGTTGACATAAGTCTTCTGGATAAATTTTTCCTCTTCTAACAAGATTACCCATGTGTATTTTTCTGACAGAGACCAGAAACAGCAAATAACTCCCTTTACATCACTCTATCATAATGCAACCTCAGAAAGAACAATAAATTAAAAAAATGTGTTGCCAAAAATTGAGTTGTTTGTTTCTCGGCTCTCCCAGATGGAAACGTTTTTGTTAAATCATTGCAAGTGAAATTAGGCAGCTTGTTAGTAAAGCCTAATCATTCATTAGCATTTTAAATTCCTGCAAAGGGACAAAATACTTGAGTATCTGACTGCCCAAATATTAGCAGCTAATGTTTTCTGTTTAAATGTAAATACCTAAAATCTGTATCAGAAGTTAAAGAACAGTGGGTAAAATTTTTACTTTTTCACAAGTTCTTAGAGCTCACAATGTTCTCTTTATTATTACTCTTTCCTCTCATCCTTTTCATTATTTCCACATCATACCTATCTTATAATTCTGCCCAAAGCAAGGTCTTTTTGCTTTCCTTTGACATAGGTTTGGTATTGGCGATAAATGAGTATATTTCTTCCAACATACTGATCCAAAATGGACAGATTTAGCTGAATTTTTACTATAGAGACTCTGCACATTAGTTCAACAGTACACTACAAATACACACACAAAGAGAATGGAGAGGACAGAATTATAGGTGAAGGTATCAACTCTTTATTAATAAAGTATAAGAACCTATTGTCCTAGTCTAATAGCAGGAAATAAATGAGATTCAATCAACTGAATCTAATACTTGATTTCATCTGGTTAAATGAAGAATCTCAACACAAGTGGTTAAGTATCCTAATAGATAATCTAAGGAAGAGTAACTAGTCCGTTCTCTGTGCAACTATTACAAAGACTTTGGCAAAAACTGATATAACAGAAAATTCCAAAAGCTTTTCCCAGAATTTGACATCTTTGCCAGATCATCTAAATTACAGGTTTCAGTGACTTTGGCATCTGACACCTGGGGACAAGCTATGCACTTATTTTATATTATTCTCCACTTTATACTGCTCACTGAGGAAGGGAAAAAGCTTTCAGCATCACAGCCACGTGTGGCTTTTGCTGAAGGGGTACAAGCCAGTACGCTGTTATCAAGTCAATTATGTGCTATTTTTGCTGCTTTTACTGTGGGAAAGAGTGTCCTACAACAGAGAAGCAAAACACATCTCCAACCATTACAGGCCTATGAGGCAGAAACTGTCAGACAGATCCTTTTTCCGTGTATCCACTGCACCATTCAGTTTTAGAGGAATGGTTGGTCACTGATCATTCTCAAAATGTACCAGAAGCTGATCAGTAAAGACTCCAGCTTCTACAAATTGACTGAGATTTCTAAGAGGAAAAGTGCAAATTGCAACAAGGATTTTTATTTTTTTTTTTAACCAAACAATGGCATTCATGTTTCAGTCCTAATTGAAACAAATATAATCCCTTCTTTCCTTCAACTTCCTAACTTCTCAGGCTTTTGCATGTAGCTTTTAAGATACATATGTTTAAAAAAAATATATCACAGCAACAGTATAAACTCGTATCACATTGCTAGCAGTCTCCTGGAAGTATGAAACTGCAGCAAAATGTATAGACAATAACACCACCTATCACCATTCTGCTCTGTGAGCAGCCTGCATTTCAAAAGCACCAATACCACAGTGCTAAGTACTAATAGCCCGGGCAGGCAGGCTCCCACCTTGCTAATTAACTCACCTAGGGGGTTCTAGCCACAGCCCACTTGCACAATTTCAAGGCTTTTCTCTCCCCTCCCACTCCTTTGTCTAATATTTTTCACTATAATCACACTCAGGAAGAAAATTATAAAGCCAAGCATGACAAGTGTGTCTTGCCTCAGCTAAAACTATTCAGAAATAATAAAAGGCAAGATCGAGAGGCATAGGTATAGAAAGGTTTTTGCCCTTCTAGCAACAGAAAATAAGTTAAACTGTTGAAGGCCATTTGATGAGGAAAATGCATGCTTTCTCTTTTTCTGGGTGAGTCCCAAGGATTTCCACAGCTCATTTGCTGCAGAGGTCAAATCCAATCCATGAAATTTCCTCCAAACATACAGCCTTTTTACTGCAGCCATACACCACAGTCAGCTCTCTCCTATCCATCTACAGAAGACTAATCACCCCAGGGTGCAGCTTAATATAAATGGCTGTAACAAGGACTTTGCAGAGCAATAGCAATAAAACCCATCCCCAAAGTGTCCACAACAAAGCCTGTGCTCAGATTTCCCTGTGGAAGCTCTTTAAGTCAGGCTGATGTACACATTGCTCATAGTTCCTTTCCAGACTCTGCTTCCCAACAGGCAGGTGTTCAAAATGTAATGTACAACTTATCTCCCCACTTTATCATACAAGAATGTGGAAGTGGCTAACTTCATAAACCAGACAGGGTATAACCCAGAAATGTACATTAATTTGCTAATTGGCCTTCTGGAGCAGATCAGAAGGCATGGCAGAAGCCTATAAGTTTTCAGGTAATATTTTTCCATTTTCTGAATGTAAGAGGAAGAACCCCAAACAAATTCAAGAAACAGATATCCTAACTGCAGCAAAATTTTGATTTGAAAACTCAAATAAGCCTTAGAGGAATAATTCAAAATCCAAGGCTAAAGAGCTGCTTTCATTTCCCCCCACTTCGTTTTTTTTTTTGCTGCTTTCCTGCAAAAAATACAACACAACTGCACAATTTCAAATGGTCAGAATTCATCACTCTAGAGAGAATAAACTGAAAAAAGTTCTCTCTCTTACCTCTGAGAAGCATTTCCTTCTGACTCCTTTGTGTTTCCTCCAGATGAAGGGGCAACTGGCAGGTCTTTGTTGATAGATACTGACTACAGGTCATGTGAATCAGCATGGGCAAATCTCAGATTTTCAGCTTTCTGGAGCATCACAGAGTAGCAGAACTATTGCACAACATCTGGAAAGTGAATTGGAAAATAATTCAAGATTAATATGTTGAATTATTTTCATATCTTGTTTTAGTGTTTCAGTGAAAATTGCCAACAGTAGAATGACATTAATTATTACATAATCAACATTAGTCAGTGGGCCTAATTTGTGTGAAAGATAGTGGGGTTGAAGGCAAAAGGAGGCAGTTTTAGTCAACCTCTAAATATGAACTTCAGGGAGCAGTTCATGCAAAAGCATTTGCCTTCCAGAATGCCAAGAGGCATCTCTCCTCTATCTTTTATAACTCAAGATCACTCTAGGGTGGCTGGCAAAAGGCAAATAAAGTTCAAAATCATGAACTCCATTGTAGAATTTTAAATACAATGTAGAACCCAAGATGGCAGTGGAAATAGTGCATCCTACTCAAACTCATTTTTATCCTAATACAGAAAAAAAAATGATCAGAGGTATTTTAATACCACATATTTTCACTTATTAAATATAGTATTTAGTGAGTTAATACTATTGCTAAAATGCTGAAGATCAAAATGTAGATCATTAGCATGAATCCATTTTCATTGTGTGGGAAAGAGCATGAACTCTCATAAATCATTCATAAAGGACACCTCTACATCTCTTCCCACAACTCCTTAGTATTACTTAGTTCTTTTCCAGATGCGAGAATATACTCTCTGCTCATTAAGCATCTCAGTTCAGATCCAGCTAAGCCGATCAATTACATTAGGGACCAAACACTCTGAAATTATAGAACTATTTTCTTCTATTTAAATGGCAGAAGAACCCCAAAAAACACCCTAAATAAAAAGTACCCTTGGCTCTGCATGTGCACATAGAGCTTTGTTTTTAGTAGAACTTTTCTCAAGAGCAGTTTTATATTCAAGTTCAAATGACAGTAAAATAAACAAACCAATGCAGACTGACCTGAAGCAAATTAAAGAAAAAAAATTTGAAGATTAGAATGGTTTTCCTGTTTATGATCACAAAATTAAACTGGACACAAAAAATCTCACGAACACCAAAATATCATTCAACTGAGTAATATATTTAGACAGTATACAAAATAGAAAAGGATCACAGACTTTAAGGTGGCAAAATATTGAAAACCCAAAAATAAACTCACCTATAGTGAGAAGGAATCAGTCCCCAAAGAAAATTAACTAAGATGCTGCTATTTTCCTGCAACTTCAACGAATTTCTGCATTTACTTTGCTGAACAACTACTGTTCATTAATGCAACATCAGTAGAACTGCAAACTAAACTTTTTTTATCAGAAACAAACATGAACTCAATTTTTTCCCCAGAGTCTTAAAATTTCCAGTTTTACTCAAGGGTATTTTTTACTTAAGTAAACCTAGAGTCCTTATTTATGCTGCTGTTCAAACAATTTTATTGTATTTAGTTAAACCATATCAGCACACAATATGATATCACATTCTTATCAAGATTTTACATTTTTTAAGGAAGAGATGGTTAAAAAAAGTGAAAACAGAAAGGCAAAGAAATTCAGTGTATTTTCTTCTCCTTATCCAGTTTCAATAACAGAATTATTGTCCATCTGGAGCAACTTTATGACTCAATACATTTCAAAACCACTTTCAGAACACAGAAAAATAGTATTATAAAAATAATTCATCCTCGAGTTTAATTTCACATCTAGAACATAATGGAATATTTAATACCTGTCAAGTCAACTCTGCAAAGTTACCTTATACTGTTCAAATGTGGGAAAAATGGGAAACAAGGGCATATTTGTCCATCAGAGGGTACAAGACTACTTGTATATATATCTATATATCCTACTTAAATCAGCTGTAAAAGCTTACAAAACCCCCACAAAGCGACAAATGAACCCCCCAGCCATGGCTTATTTACCCCGCTCAGAGCTGCTCTTTGAGCACGCCTGCCATAAGGAGCCATTCTGCTCCTGCTCCCAGGACACAAGGTGACTGTGCAGCCTGAAAGAGCAGCACATCCAACTGTGGCACACAAGAGACTTAACCCATTTTGATCAAATCAAATTTACTTATATCAACTGTCCTTATATTTGGGGAAAAAAAAATTATTTTAGTGCCTTAGCAGCATTAAATCAACCTACTAGAAAGTAATCCCCCATCCCATAAGCAAACAATATAATTCAAAATGTACAAGATGTGAGTCATAGTAATTCAACTTTAAGGTTCTGTAATTCTCCTCCAGACAAGCTTGTTTCCTCAAGAGAACAAGTGCCCTGAAATCCTGGTACAGTGGAGCACTTCAGCTAGCAATGAAACCTCAGCATAATATTAAAACCAAACACATCACACAAATCTAAGATATACACAAATACATAATTTTATATATGCATAAATTCAACAGGAGTCCTCTTTTCATTTTTTGGTTAAACCAAACAGTATTTTCCCACTCACGCTTTCTTTTTTTTT
>WEKY01024170.1:10361-146263 GCA_013390045.1 Picathartes gymnocephalus
TTTTTTTCCCTTTCTTTCTAGCTGAAGAATGTTTAAATAAATTCTGGCAGAGTTGCACCCCCAGAAAGACTCATTCTAGCAGAAGCACAAAGAGTGGCAGTAGGACAGGCTGGGAATCAAAGCAATAAAGTGCTTTTCTTCCGTGGCTGGAGCCTTCATTTGGAGAAGTGGTTGAGCAGGGCTGACCACAATCCCCTCAGCCAGTTTGATTAGCTGTGATCCCACTTACTCCCACAAACTCCTTTCACAGCCTCTGGACATTGCCAAATCAGTGCGTGGGGGATTAGGAACATTGGGTTTCTGTTTCAGAAGGGGTGAAAATGGTTATTTTCAGAATGAAGTCATACTGATGTAAAACTAGCTAGTAAAGATAACACCACTGACCTCTGCTCTGTTCAAGGGCTCATAAATAATTAAAACATAAAATCTTTGTAAGTGTCTGGTTAAACACAGGCAACTAAATCCCATTTAGGCACCCAGATAAGAAGATTGATTTAAAAAGACATCTGTTTACTACCTCTCACAGTACTTTTCACTGACTTCTCACTTAATTGCATTTCCTTACCTTAAGAATTGTTTTCTTTTAATTCAGTGATTTACAGGGGCACCTTTCTGTGCATTGAAGCATCTATTCTTATTAACAAAACTAAAAGGGCATTGTAAGTCACTGCTACAGCAACAGTGTATCAAAAAATCAGAACTGAGGAAAAACAAAACAAAAAATACACAGTTCATCAAGATCACTGTATACCTAAAACCACCTCCACAAATGGAATTTATCGAAAGGTCAGACTTAAAAACCAGCAATTCATAAATACTAATTACCACCTTGCCAGTGATTGCATGATAACATTTACTGATGCATAACTGAATAGCAAAAATTTAAGAAAACAGAGAGCATGGGTAGCTTTAATAATTAATTCCTCCCACACTAATCAGTTTCTGAGTATTCCTTATAATAAGCACAAGTCTATATTCTTTTTTCCTTTTACTTTTTTCTTTGTGAGTCTTTCTAAAACTAAAGGAAAGGGGAACTATTGCAAATAACAGCAAAAATAATTTTAATAATTATAAATTTCTAAATATTTTAAATGTATCTAAATTTTTGCATCATTGCTGAATACTAGAATTCTTTGTTTTACTAAACATTATTACTTTTAAATTATCCCATTAGAATTAGATGACCTTCCCTCAAGCCTTCTTCGTAAACCGCACATCTGTAATCTAGTGCATTTATTTATGTGTGTTGTTATAAACACAATTTAACAGCCATCATCCTCTATCCCCCACAATCCCAACGGCTGGGCTGTGGTTAAGGACAGCTCATCTCCACCTTCTCGGGTGTGAGCAGACAAAAGGCTCTGTGCTATTCCCAGTTACAGGGTTAGGTCTGCCAGGATGTAATTATCCGGATTACAGCGCTGATTCACAGGCAGCCACAGTAAGCTCACACGTGCTTTTGCTGTGCAAGGGATAAACAAGGCTAAAAGCACAAGAGCAGCTGCCAGAAACACGGCAGGAGATGGCGCTTAAAATCACGCACAGGTCTATATGAGCGCAACATAGCACAGTCACTGTTGGCTATAAAGGAAGTGCCAAAATATTGTCAAATCATAATATTTTTATTATTTTATTTTAAAAATTCAGCCAAAATTTATCTTTTCACAATATTTTGTTAGAACAATAGAGTCCGCAATCCTATGCTGGAACAATGTTAACAGAAAAATCCCAACAGCAAGGCACATAATCCTCTATAGTCCACATGGAAACCAAATTGCTACAACAATTGTCAGAACACACAAAAATTATTCAAGATTATGACATAGTCTTCCTGGGTTTCAGTCCCCCTGAAACAGGTAGGTTTCATCCATGGAAAAGAAAACTGATATTTTTTATCATAATATATAGGGAAAAACACAAAAAACAAAAGCCAGCCCCTGCTCCCCAAGATTCCAAAACATTTTCAAAAACTGAAGAATAACATTCTCCAGTTAACACTCACCAAACACGGACACACCCTTCCAAATACCCTTGTCTCTCACACTTCAGAAAACACCCAAAGTCACATTAGGAGAGGAGTAGCACCTGGCTCACAAAGCCCAGTACTGTAAGAAATCCAAACCGTGCAGTTGTGTCTCCAACTGATATGAAATAAAACCTGCAAGAGCGCAGAGCTGAAGAAAATCCTTTGCGTCAAATCCATTTCCCAGCGAGCTCCAACCATCAATTCTACTTTGCTCCAGAACGTTTGGCACTAGGATTTTCTCCTCTCCACTGCAGGAAACAGAATCACAAAACATAGGCATGACCCATTCAAGAGTGACTAAAAGTCTGAGACAGCAGAGTTGTGAGGCTTCATCCACCAGAGCCAGGTTCAGCTCTGCTGGCCTCTGGGAAGACACCAGCAGTGGTTCTGGATTGTCTTCCAGATGTCACAGGTGAACTTTGGTGTGAACTACTGAGATAAAGGGACCGCAGAGACCTCTGGCAGAAAACACACTGGAAACGAAACCCTTCAAAAACCACTTTGTTTCTTCTGGGTTTGGATAAGGAAGATGTTGGCTGCAAGGGAAAATTGACATGAAGAAGCCTCTCTCCCTCCCACGGTAAAATAAAACATGAATTCGTAGGCAGCCCCACATCAAGCTGTTTCTCTATCCATACCCTACAGACTTATTCTAGTGAATCTGGCTAAAATCTAACGGGAAAAAAAGCTGTTGTGTATAGAAAAGTACTGTATAATTAAAAAAAACCACTTTTGTTTTACCTACAGCATTCAAATATAGCAATACCACATTCCATAGAGAATGTACAATTGAGAAAGAAAACCAGCCTAGTGACACTGAAAAACAAGGCACAATCAGGGAGTTATCTAATTAGGTTACTTTGGCTGTGGGCAGAGGTGTGGTATGTTTTTTCAGTTTTTGAGGGAGTTCTTGGGTTTTTTATCCTGTTTGGGTTTTTTATAATTTTTTTTTTTTTNTTTTTTTGGTTTTTTTTTAATTTTTTTTTTTTTTTTTTAATTTCATGCATCTATCCTCCAGAAATTTGATTATATAGAAGGCCCTTATCTGGCATAACATACTTTTTACCTTGCATTTTACCTTCATGACATGTAACATTAATACATCATTTAAGTGACAGCCCTTCCCAACGATGTATTAATTTGACAGTTCATATCAGATTGTCCTAGAAAATATGATGCTGAACAGATGAAACTGCAGTGAGGTACTCTGACAAAGAATGACTGTCCAGATTAGTTCAAATAACAGAGAGGGTAGAAGAGGATCTAGAAACAAAATAGTGCCACAGGTTTTAGGTACTTGAAAATAGTTTAAACATAGCAGTATGGGTACAGGGGGGCAAAACTGGAGGCACAGCTCTGAAACAGCATTTTAACACACATCATCAAATATCTTTCAACTCTCCCATCTTCCTCTTCCTGATAACACTTGGTTACTGAGTTGGAATGGTCTGAGATTTGAGGCCACCTTTTTTCCTCCTCTGTTTTCTTTTGAAAGTGGTTATTTGCAGACTTTTTTTTGCAGAGCCACTGGCAGATTTTGCAGGAAGCTCTGAGTCAGTTCAGTTCTCATGGCCAAGCAGACCCACAGTCAGAGGGATGCTGTTATCCTGCTGGGCTCTGAATGGGAACATGGGGTTTGTACTCAGAATGAACAACTGAGCAATAAGTATTGGTGTGACCATGTGTGGCACTGGAATATAAAGTACAGCTATGGGAATAATGACTATATTACCAGTAAAATAGATTGATTACAGGCCAGTAAGGCAAGTTGTTGAAAAGAGACTTCACACATTTAGGGTGACATTATAATAGGCTGTAGGAAACAGTAGCACAGCCTTTTGGATATTTCCTAAATCCTTTTAAAACATGATAATTTATTGGAAGGTCTTTTTACAGAGTTTAAAGTTCATTCGCAAGTAGGAGGAGAAATGGCTGTCTAAATACAATTATATTAGCATAGTAATTATTATACAAACTTTAAGTTCCTTTACTGGACAGAAAGCAGCCTCTGAGGAAGAGCTTTTTCTGTCAGCAACTTCAAAATGTTCTTTTTTTTTTTAATTGCCTCACAGTGATTACCTTGAATACATTGATCAAAGAGTTGCTACAAATATTCCTCAACACTGAGAAACAGAATGATGAAAAACTACCTATTCATCCTTATTACAGTGCAGAGAAACAACAGTTCATCCCACTGCAGTGAAACCATTAGGGGAAAAAGAATTTTTTATGTGGGACTTAGAGACGAAGGAAGATTGCACACTGCCAGACAGCACATGGCCCTCAGAGCAACTCTACTGTGTTATACTAAGGGCCTTTGTCCAAGAGCTGCCAGGCAAGACGCTCACGACACCAGGAATGAGAGGATTTCTGGGCCAGGGCCACAGAGCCTCAGGTCTCACATAACACAGCCTTCAGCAGAGGGGCAAAGGAGGGATGTGCAATGGGAGAAGGATGAGCAGCAATTTCTCTTTGCTAATCCCACCTGAAGTCACTCCTTGACCTATCGCATAGCAGCTACTTAATTCCTCCATGAAGACTTATTTCCTCCATAGAATTCAGCTATCAACACTGCAAGCTTGCTGGCTTTGGTAAATGTACTGCTGTGTAGTGGTTTGGTTGGGTTTTTTCACTCTCTTCCCTAAAAGTGATCCATTATTTCAGCAAACGTGAATCCCATCAAACTACCATTTCACAAAAACTATTTAGGAGACTACATAAACCCATGGAAACCTCTCCAGAATTAGTTTGCAACTTCTATTTGGCTAGAGGAGGAAGAAACCAGCCAAGAAGTTTGACAAGACAAGGAGCAAGTTGAGTGACCCTGAAATGGGTCACAGTATCACAGGCATTCCAAGGTCCTCACTACACCCTAACTAAAGGTAAGATACACAACTCACATTCAAAGCCCCTGCAGCAGATTGACTTGCTACTGGTGAATCCCAAAACTGGGCAAGAAAATAAAACTCTATTGTCAGACAGCTGTAGAGCAGGTATTTGTTTACTCAGCACTGGGAGTGAGGGGGATCTTTCTGCCAAAAACTCACTTGCTCTTATTTAGCCTTCAGTTACATCTTAAAAGTCGTTCCACACAATGTCACAATTACATTTCATTAGCATACTCATATTTGCATAAAGCTGTGCCATGGTTTTACAAGAGTTTGTTGCTTTCATGCACGCCTCGCTTCCCTCTGTGGTGGCCGTCAGTCCTCTGGTGGTCTTTTGATAAAGACCTGTAGTCTTCCTTAGGTTTGAGCTTTTTACCTCTGTCTTCAGTGCGTGCCCGGTGCTTCTTGTTTTTTCAGCCTAATCTGTTTTTAGCTAATTTTGCAGTTGGCAAGTTTCATTAAAACTTGCTATCTTGCTCTTGATGGGTTTTGTTGTCTCTCTTGCCCTGCTATCTTGCTTTCTTTGTTATCTTGCTCGCTTTACCTGCACATCTTGTTATAATGTTACTTATGGTTAACCTTTTCTTACACACCACTTAGGATTCACTGGGCCTTGATCATTAGTTTAAAATTTCGTGGGGAACAGAAAAGGAAGTGGAGAAGGTAAAAGCACAAAGATGTTCAACCAAGCACATGATGGGGAACAGCAATACAGTCATTAATATTTCACTCTTCTGTGAAGAAATGCTACAGTGACTTTTCCTGGTAATTCACAAAACCATTTGGGATCTTTGGTAGAAGAAATACACCTATGAAGAATTTTGCTAAAGTGAGAAAGCAATATGGGAAAGTTTGGTTTACTATGTTATGAGTTTGCTAAAAATAGATTAGAGAATTATATTTTAATGGGTATACCATAATGACAACAATTAAGATTTACAGAATGGAAAAAAAACAGATAGGTACTATTTGGTTTCACTGAAGCTCCCATATAATTTCTACAAATAGACTAGTACTTACTTCAAAATCTCTCTCCCATCCCCTAGAAGCACATTATCTTTTCTGAATTTCTTCAATCTTGCACTGCTATTTGAAAAGAAATAACATAGCAAAATACCCAGGCTTAAGAAGTTTGAATTTTGTGTAGTTTGCTACAAAAAATGCTACCAGAATTTCAGTTTCAAATCGCTGTTCCTTTGTCCAGCAGATAACCTCTCAAAGATTTCACAGCCCAAATAAACCTTTCTCCTTCGGAATGCATGAAAGGCAATTTTAGTGAATATGGCAGACACAAGCAAAAGAGTACATATATGCTGCTAGTGATTAAGCAAAGTGTTTTCAAACTCGAATGGATGAGGGGGCCTATTTAATATTGGGACTGCTTTCTGACAGTCTTAATTTACACATCAAAAGAGAAATACACTCTGAGATTTTGTCACTGTAATGGTTTTGCTATTACATTAACTAGCAATTACTACACAATGCCATGCAAGCTGACTAGGCTCTAAATGCCAAGTCCCAATTTTGAAACCTCCTTAGGCTGTTATTTCAACGTCTTCTACACTTTGAAGGGAGAAAATTACAAAGGTTACAATTGCATCGATTAATAATGGCTAAAAATGCCTACAAACGCTGTTTTCTAGCCTCTGTGCAAGGAAGCAGAAAAATATCAGTTGTAGTTTACTCTTTCCTCTGTTCTACCCAGTATTTGAAATGTAAAGCACAGGAATGGAAGGTGTAGACAGGTTCTCTTCCTGTCCTTCCCCTGGGAAAGTGCTGGGAAACTAGTTTTTTATGCATTTGAGCACCTTTACAATAGTACATTGCACTGGATGAGTGCCTTTGGTTGTGCCAAGTGATGATGCATTTTCTTTACTTCTTTTTCACTTTTGTCTCTCACTGTGAGGTATTGTTGACCTAAACCCAGTTTTTATTTTGTCTGCGTTCCACAGTAACCACAATTATGAACTGGCCAGCTGCAAATATTCAACTTTGATTTGCTGATGGTTTCATGCAAAGGTTTTGGCACATCTGGATTCTCCTTCATATATTTTGATTTGTTCTTTCCATGCCCTGGTTCAGCTTTCCCACTGAGCACCTCCAGAGCACTTAACTAATATATCACTAGGCAGACCCTCATCTGATACAAATCAGAGGGTCACTGTAATTTCCTTTAATAGATATATGTCTATTTATGGAAATAAACAGATCATTTCTCTGTTAAGGAAAGCAATAAGCATTTGGGCACGGCTTTCTCTGCAATAGTATTTGATACCAAATGTCTTTCCTTGTAATCACCTCATTTTCTGTTCTGCAGTTGTTCTTTTTAATGTGAAGCCAGTGTCACCCGCTAAGGCTCATAAGCCAAATTCTTCAATACAATAACAGAAGCCTCCTAAAATAGAGACAGGCACTTAGAGTTATGCAGCCAGGTCACACAGCTTTGTAATTAATCCTTCAAACAAAATTTCAAAGGGTTGACATTGATTTTGGTGGATGCATTTTCCAGGCTACTTGATGAAATCAAGTTGGCTTGCAGCAACTTTGAAACAGAAAAAGTAAAATGTATAATAGAGAGTCAAGGACTTCATGCACTTCTTACTTATTGCAGTTATTTATGATGCCTAACCACTAAAACTTCACATGCAGTTTTTCTCCATAATCCCTTAGGTTTCCTTCCCCACTATCCTGGTTTTGTTTCCTACTATTAGGTTTTCCCCACCCATCTCACAACAATACATTAATTCCCAATCAACAGTGAAGACCAAACCTAGAGCCACTATGAAGAGTGACCAGACCAGAACCCTTGGTTTTGCAGTAGTTCCTGCCAGGCAGGCCTGGGAGCACTGAGCATTTGCAAATGGCCCTTTAAGTGTTCCCTGATGCTCTTCAAAAGGCCCCTTGATGGCCTCCCCATACTTCTTGTTGCTATTAATATTCAAATTCACTGTGCTGAAAATATGAGTAGGCCTATAAGTAGGTATAGATTTGAGCAATCAAAATACATCTAACACAGTTTTCTGCCTAGAATACGTTGTGAAAAGGAAAACAGTATAGCAAATAAATGTGTTTCATACACAGACAACTGTGGGCCTGTGTTAAACTCACTGCACAAGGTAGTTTTAGTCTCCATTTTTGAAAATCCCGGACAAAAATAACACTTCCATTTGCTCTCTGTAATGCATGGGTCCAGCTGCCATTTCTAGAATAAGGTAACAGACATTTCACTCCCTCTCTACCCCCCACACAAGGAATTCACCAGTTATGCAAAGGACACATATGTAAACATATAGCTTTCTTCCCTAATCTCAAAGTTTTCTGCACTGTAATTTTTCTCCTTTTCAGCATCAGTATAAGCAACGTTATGACATTGTTTACCTCAACACATGTCTTCAGCGGTCCCTTTATTAGACAGCAAGACCAGAAGACCCTTCTGAACAAGAGAACTAACTGTCCCCTCTTGCTATAAATAGCTGCTGGGTTTTTTTGTTATTGTTTTTTCCTAAGTATTTGTTGACACATTATTTCTTTCCTTTCCTGGAAATTGGAAAAAGAATGTCAGCTTTCAGGGACAATTAATTGTTCCTTTAAATTGACTATAAAAGAATTCTTGGAAGTCAAGAGAATATTTCCCTTCATTTTTAGCTACTAAAAACGTGACTTTCAATTAAAAAAAAAAAAGAGATTATGTGTTCATAAAAGGAGCTAAGACCTATATTGATAACCACCTGCTTTAGGATTTGCCACTCAGTGAGTACAGATACATATTTTAAAATTACACAAAGCAAGCTGGAAAAAGTTAAGCATTTTACCAGGAGATCAAATTACTTATTTATATTGTCTTTCACCTTAACCTTAAATCCTAGAAGACGAACCTGTTTATCCTAATGGCACTATTCAACGGGGCCTTAATTTTCTTTAATTATTCATTTCCTGTAAAAAACATTCCAGGCATCTATCAAGTCTACCAATGTGAAGCAGAAAAGAATTCACTATTTCATTGTATACCAGCTGAAAATTTCTTTTACTCCTTCATTAATGTTGCTGTGCTGCCAGATCTGATGTTCAAAAAGCAAACCAGATGCCCAATTTAGTAAAAAGAACAACAAAAACTGCAACACCTTACCAAAATAAAGTAGTATTTATGAGCAGCTCTCACTAAACCTACTGAGAACTGCCAGGCACTTGTGTGTTACTGCTCCTCCTCCTTCAAGGGCCCCAGGGTGCTGAGCCTTCTGTGCACCCACACACTCATTTCGTGCCCTGAACCTGGTGACCAGGGCTGGAATCACAGCTGCAAAGCACCAGCCAAGTAACAAAAATCTGCTCGTGCTGACAGTCTCTCTGATGCTTTGGGTAGGAAAAACAAAATAAAAAAGCAGTGACAAAAACAAAGAGAGCAATATCTTCATTCTAAACCAGACAGAATGTGAACACTGGAGGTACTAAGGACTTCGTGAAATACAACGGCATGGTATCTGCAGGCATGGATCGTGAGCAGATGATATTTAGGAATTCAGTCATCTGCATTAATTATCTTCATTTTTTTTTTTTAAGCTTTAGATTCTCATATTTATGATTTCATTGTGCTTTAATTCATTTATGCTTTAATAAGTAAAAAGGGTTTTGGGGGTTGGGAGTGGGGAAAGAGGTTGTAGTTATGATTTTAAATAATTTATTCCTCAGTTAAATCCAAGCTATTTTAATGATTTATTAAACATTTTGCAGCAGTTGTATTAAACAGAGACCAGGAGAAATTAATGATTAGGTGATAATAGCTTGAGATCCTATCACTGTTACTCAGCTAAATTGATTTTTTTCAGAATAGCTAAATAAAGAAAAATAAAAGCTATATGACAAATTGCAAAATTTTGTTGTTAAGCACACTATGAACTGCTAGATCCCAAAGGTAAAAAAATAAGGAAATGGTTTTTTCCTAA
Organism: Picathartes gymnocephalus; assembly: GCA_013390045.1. Lineage (NCBI taxonomy): Eukaryota > Metazoa > Chordata > Aves > Passeriformes > Picathartidae > Picathartes > Picathartes gymnocephalus. Next base: position 20,216 of record WEKY01024170.1, read on the forward strand.
TTCTTAAAACGTCAGAACACATTTTTGTTTATATTAAATTCCTCTACAAGATATGACTCCCCTCTTCAGCGTAATTTGTATTTCTTTAGTTGAAATTCTTTTTTAAGAGAAAGTACAAAGTCTCTCTGACACAGCTAACACTAAATTCCCTATTCATATTAGTATGAAACTCCCGCGTTCTGTGCATTGTCTTATCCCTAGTGCATCCCTCTGCACTTACAGCCGGCCCAGCTCTCTAAGCTGTATTCCAGTTACTCCCTGGTCCAGCACACTCCCCCTCACAGTGCACAGTCCATCCCTCCGTCTCCCAGGGAGGCCCAGCAGCAGCAGCAGCGCACGGGGCTCAGCGCGAGCAGGGTCGGTGCCAGCGGCGGCACCGGAGCCGAGCTGGGGCCGGGCAGAGCCTGGCACCGACAGCCCTGCATGGACCCACGCGGGCAGGCTGCCGCTGCGTCCCACCGCTCCCAAGAGCCTTCTCCTAACAGCGCCTCTCCCTGAAGTGGTGCCTTTCTCCCAACCTGGCAAAATGAAACTCGAGATAATTTATGTGAGGCGGAAATATAAAAGCAGATCTTTACTTGAAGGCCTTCAGAGGCAGTTATGGAAAGATGTCCACAAAAGCCCACCTCCTCCAGTGGTGAATACAGTTTTATAGGTTTTAGGAAATTAGCATAATTGACAAAAAGTACCAGTTAGGATGACAAGTGATGATGCAATTCTTGCCCAGGTCAGGCCCCTTCTCTAGAGTCCCCACCTTGGCACTGGCTGTGCTTTGTCCAGGAAAATGTATCTTGAAGAGTTGCTCTTGGCCTTGGTTCCCAGGAAGAACCAAGATAGCACAGAGGCCTCGCACCTCCTGGGGCTTGGAGCTCTGGAATTTTTGTCTTTCTGCTTAAGGAAAGGCCATGGAAAAGTACTGGGAAAACAAGCTACTAATATAATAGGCTACAGAGCTACAAGTATATGTGCAAAGAATACAGAGAACATATAAAAGAAAAAAGGCAAAACCCAAAAGACATCAATAGCAGGGGCAGAGGAGCAGAACAGATGCTTCAGCCACACCAGTTTGCAATCTGGCCTTTTAGGTTACCTCACTACACTTCCAGCATGTCCACAGTCACCCACTTCTGCCTGCCCTTGCACACAGGGGAAACAGATAGTAAAAACTCATCTCATCTGCCCTTAAATGCTGTAACCCCACCTCGGTGCCACAGCTGCACCAGAAATCTAAACTGGGGAACTTACACCTCTTAGAAACCAAAAGATTCTGAAAACTCTTCCATTTAAGGGGGGGGAAAAAAAAAAGTATGTTCATTTACCAGGCCAAACATCAAGTCAGAGGCTGCTCCCTGAATAATTACTGTCGTAAGAAATTCTTAACCCCCAATTAAATAGAAAACTTACAGATGAAATTAGCCAGCTGCAGATAGTCTTCAGAAAGGATTTTAAAAAATCTGAAAAGACTGTCCCTTATGCTTTCTTTGCAAAGATCTGGCCACTAATAACTTGCCTAGTTCAACAGACTACGGAAATTACTTTTTTTTAATGGAAAATTTCATTTCAGAAAACAAACTTCTCCAAATTTATTATAGCCCATTTATATTCAAGACTGTAAGTTTTGAAATTCCATCTGCAGTAAATTACCAGGCAAGCAATTTGATAAACCTTCACATAGCTCTTGATTTTAGCATGGGTACTTCCTTTCTAACTCAGGCACGTGCCCAAGGTCTCGTATGCATTCAAGCAGACCTGCTAAATGATAAATACAGACTAGTCCAATGCCATAAAGCACTTCAAATGCCTCACAGAAAGTCAAGTAGTAAATCACATTAGAAAAATAACTCTCAGAACAACTACACTGAAGCACAGTCAACACATAGCATCAGAAATGCTGAGCACAAAAGTTTAAGGTAGGTCTGAATTTCTAGTGTGGCCTGCTGCAAGGCAGCACAGGGGCTTAGACCAGCACACCACAGCATTTTCCTGTGCCTGATGCTTGTTTGACCTTGCAAGCTTTCAAACAGCTCCAAAGCAGACTGCTGCAATACGAATGGAGCTGCTGGGAAGTTAGCACTGTGCTATATAAATCTGTGAAGTAATGAGCAACACAAGCTGAGCAAAATCAGCAGGAGATGAAGGCCACTTCACCAAGGCAAATAATACCATGTATTCTCATGATGCACAAAACTTTTACAACAATGCTTCAAGAAAAACAAAGTGCCTTCCTGGAGACTTGTATAGGGGAAAGTGGTTTTTTATCTGTACAGGTTTGGTTACAATTATCTTGGCCAGGCAAACAGTTCAGGTCCTAAGGTGGTATGGGCAGGAAACAGATTTCTCTAGAGGTCTCCCAGTGCAAATATTCCATTGGTAGAGGCTAAACAGTATAAATTAAATTTCAGATGAACAACTAAGGGTTATTAAACAGGGTAAACAATAGCAGTGGAAATGTTTATTAGGGCTGCTGGAATGGGACCCTACAGTATCTATTTAGATATTGCATCATGTGGTCCATCTTGAAATTTTGCTGGAAGTCATTTGCAACTCTCAAAACACATGCTATGCATATGACCTGGATTTCTGGATATTACCTGCTGCATGCTGTTTCAATAACTAAATTAATTTTCTCCTCTTTTCATAATGCGACTAAAGATTACATCCCACTGGTTTTATTATTATCCAACAGCCATTCTGGGCTAAATCAGACTGTGCATTCTCGAACTTCTCTTTCAGCCACTGAATCAACCTAGTTGATCAGCCTCAAATCCTGCGTCAGCATATCTGTATATCCCAGCTGTACCCACAGGAGGAGTGCTTAAGGTCTTTGAATGAGCTACACCTCTATCACCAAGCTCATTCATTATTTAATAAATTGATGAAAATATTTTTAACAGCAATAAGAGCACAGTATGGAAGAGGACGACTAAAACTACCTTAAAAGTTGTAATCCCTGAGTAAGAGGAGCTCCTCACAGCCATTTTTAGGGAGGGCAGCAATCTTTACCTATCTCACAAGATTTTATCCAGCATAAACCAGACTGAGAATAGCTGAGCAGCTGATACTTTCTATATACAGCTCAACTCTGTAGCCCTGACTTTTATGTACTCAGGTTTTTATTAGAGTAACCATTCTAGATTCTAAACTTTCACAAGGCCAATCAGAATCAGGTCTTGTTAAACATTTATTAAATAAGAGAAGCTATAATGGTCTGAAGAGAAGATATCTGGTCTGCATGGAGTTTTAACGTTGCATTCTCCAAGACTTAGTGTTCTGAATTGCTGGCATATTGGACTGATTGAAACAATAAACACCTTATATTTCTTCAAATAGCTATTTTGGATTCTTGAAAGCTATTGTTATACACATAGTAGCATTACTAGAGGAAAAATAATAATAATGAGTAATGCCTGCATCTCAAGCATTCCTGTTTGGAAAACTGGAGTGAAACAACCTGTTTTTATAACTGGCTGGTGAAATTTATCCATCTCTAGCAATTTATTTTGGAGATAGAAGGGTGGAAAATCATTTTTTTTTTAATAGCTGTGGTGTTGGAAGGAGGAAATATTGAAACTCAGTTAATTGGATTGCACAAATTTTTTTTTTATTTCATTTTTTTTATTTTTTTGGTAGGTTTCTTTGGTTTTGATGGTGGTTTGGTTTTTTCAAAGAAGAAAAGATGTCCCTTAGAGTAACTATCCTTCTTTTATGTAGAAAAGGACTTGAGATGGAGAAAAATGTTTCAGGTCCCCTCCACGAAGATGTGTATGACACGGTATAGACACCCTTGGAACAAAAGCTGCTTCCAGCTGTAGATAATCCCCACCCCCAATGACTGCTTTAAGCTCTTCACCACATCAAGCAGTGGAGCACTATCAGACTTTAGATATATCTAACCTATAAAAATTGATATCTTCTCTATACATACTTCTTTAGGAATTCTACAAAATCAGGCTATTTTCAAAGGTTAAAGAAAATTTATATTCAAGGTCTCTTCATAAATAGACTCAAACAGGGACACCTATATTATATCAATAGCACTAACTTTTACTATAGCAAGTTTACAAATTTTATCTCCCCTATTCTTTGCAGAATTGTAAGGAGACATCTTTTGTGGTATAATAGCTCTCTGACAATTTTTTTTTTTTACGTGTGTGTGTATGTATGTGTGTCTTTTCCCCCTTCTTTTTCCAGTTAAAATCTAAATATAAGCAGATGAATAATCTAACTTTACTCATGTTTTTTTCATTCTTTCCCATCTAGATTCTATCTGTCTGCTTAGAACAAGATCACAATTCTGGAAAAAAAATTATTCCTGTAAAACATACCAGTAATTGTGTTCTAAAAAGGTCATATTGCAATGCTGCAGGCTGCTTCTGTGAATAAAATTACAGATGTATGTATGATTAATTTGCCATTTTACCAAATTTTTTTTGAGCTGAAATATTAAAAATGTCATACAACTTCAAGCAAATAAAGTGGTTATCACTTCACTGAACTACAGATATTAACAAAAATACCAGTGACACATTATCAAAATAATCTGTGATCAGAAATTATTCCCATATCATTCCTTCAAAGGAAGAATATACCACAACAACAGTCAAATGAACCAGCTCAGCTCATATCAAATGTACAGAAGGATTAACTGCCTAAAGCCCCCCTATAGGATCATTAAAAGTAAATATGTGGCCATAATTCCAAGACATATAGGTTCAAAAGAAATGTTTCTTCAGGTAGTAAGTAAACAAAGCAGCTCCAATGATTTTTTCTTTTTGTGTCTGAAGATGTTTGCTGCATGAAGCCAAGGAACCACACTTCCACTCTTCCAAGATCCCTGTACCCCGTGCTCGCTGCCTCAGGCTCCTCCAGGTGATGTTGAGAAGCTTCATTCTGGTACATGCCCAAGCGTTCCCAACCCTGACCCATGGCGCACAAGGAAGCACACGGACAACTCACCTCAGTTTTACCATTTTGGGTAGGGCCACCACAGGATTAGCTGGAGGAAGTGGTAGGAAAATGGAATGGATGGAGGGACACATTCAGTTCTATAGGTATGACCTCAAAGATCACTTCTGTAACCTTCCAGTCCAAGAGAATCCTCTCAATGGATAGCAAACTTCAGATCAAGTCTCAGCACTGTCTATGAAATTAAGATGTTAACAGCTTTACAGAATGGAGGGTGGGGTGGGAAAACAATTCTCAGGTCAAATATATTTTTATAAGCTCAAAAGTAAATGCATCTCTGGAAGCCACATTATATAGAACTGCCCTCATCTTGCTGTCAGACAGTGCTGTTCCTCACCTTGGCACACTCAGTGAGCTGATGATGGTCACTGCTTTCAACAAGTGGTACTGCACAGTGGCCACCCAGACACTGCCACACCAGTAAGGCTTCACACTCTCCTCTGCTCTTTACTCACAATACCACAAAATGATAAAAACCTCAATAAAAACCTGCTAGCTGAGCAGTAAAGCCAAAGCCCGTTAGCAAAACAAACCCACACTTCCTAGCACACTTCCCACTTTTTATGGGAGACTATTGGCATAATCCTAAATGCAGACAATACAGCTATCAGCTGGTACTGGAACTAAATCTGTGGAGAAGACTTTCAATACAAAAAGCTCAATTATCATCACACAAACCATCACGGATCCAGCTCGTAAACAGCCACAGCGTAGTCTTGCATTAGACTGACTGACTTCTAAAATACCTTTTGTTTACGGCCCACCCTGTCTCCAGATTTTGCATAATAATTGACAGAATTTGCCATACAATTAACTGGACATTTGTATTCCAGGTACCTTTTGCTATCCATATCTTTCAGAACTGGATATCGTAATGGAAATCTCCAACATCAAAGATAAAGCAGTTTTACACTGTGAAATTCTTGCAATTAAAAGAAAATTGGATGCATCCATAACATTAGCATTTACTTAATTGCTAAGCATCTTTTTTTTGTCCATGGCAGGAAGGCTTATCTAGATGAAAATGTTTCTCCAGAGAATCAGAATGATTATTTTTTATGACTATTTTTGATTATGAATGCATTACTATTTGGGAGGTGTGGTGTGGGGGAGGCTTCTCTCTGACCAAGAGCAAAAGGAACACTATAATCTTAAGGGCTCATGAAGAAGGAAGCACCTACACAGCATGATTTCCTTTATGGTTTGACTTTTTTTTTTTTAAACCTGCCATGATGACTGACAAACACATGTCCACCTCAGTTCACACTTCAGTTTCTTACTGGCCTGTGAAGGAATGCATTCTCCTCAGCTCATCCCATGGCTTCCTGACAAGTTACAGCTATAATATGTCAGATGTTTTCAAAACCTTGAAGTGACAGTTCCGATATAAGGCCATGCCTTGTAAGAACAGGAGTTGAGATTCACCGCTTTAAAACACATTGACTGTTTAGTTTCTGCATTAGCTTGATACAAGAATGGCTGAGTGACCTACTTTGGTTATTGAATGAGAATGTTTTGCATTTCTGACAATGATATTTTTCATTGCCAAAGAAGAAAATAAAAAAATGATAATTTGAAATGTAAAGGTTTATTTTAATTGGAGTAACACAGCAGGCATTATAATAAAAACAGACTATAGCTGGTGTGGCTGGGTGCTGTAAAGCAGGCAGCATATATAAAGAGTCAAATAAGGCAATTAAGATTTTGGGAAGATAAAAGAGAAACAAGAATCTGTGGGCTCTTTTACTTTCAAGAACTAATACTATCCAAGACATACAGATTCTACACATTTTAGTCTCAAACCCCACACAGCAAGGGCTACAAAAATAACTAATTATTCCATTTGTTCCCCATCGAGGTCTTTAAATATTTCAGCTGGTAAGGTAAAATATTTCCAGGCAATAACATTATTTTTAAAAAAATAAGTATTAGTATTACTAGGTTCATTGTTCTTTTCAGTTAATACTATTACAATTATTAGAGATTTACTTGGCATTTAAGTAAAACTTAACTAAATTTCGCAAGATAAGGACAGTAGTTACAGAGAGAAAAAACAAAACTGCTGACTTATTGCTTCTCTTCCCAAGGTGTCCTAAATCCCTTTCTATGGTCTGTATGAGGATATTTTTCTTCATTCTTCACTCACAGCTTCTGAAGTTACCTTATTGTCACCAACTCTTCTTAACATCTGGGTTTCCAAGGACTGAGTTCCCACAAAAAGCCTACAGAGAGGTGCAGCAGAAAACACTCTATCCTGCAGGGAGTAACACTGATGTCCTTTAAGCTCTCCCAACCATTTCATCAACCTCCAAAACCACTAAGGATTCACCAGCTGATTCCTTTTCAGAGCTCCCTGTGTATAAAACACTTACAGGATTGGGTTGCAAAAAACACCAATTAAGAAATAAATAAATAAATAAACCTACACTTATGAATTTACAGGCTGCCCAGGGATGTTGGGGAATGTCCCTCTCCAGAGGCATTCCAAACCTACCTGGCCAGGATCCTCTGTAATCTGCTCTGGGTGACCCTGTCTCGGCAGAGACACTGGACTGGGTGATCTCCAGAGGTCCCTTCCAGTCCTAAAAATCTATGATTCTGTGAATTTACGGTCTTTTTCTTCAACAGAATTAGCACTTTATCTATTGGAATAAGTTCTGCTGTTCTCATAATACCATATTAAGAGAGATAAAAGAAAGGATCCAATATTTCATACTACCTTCAGTAAGGACCAGAAGCTCAAACTGGCTTACTAAAATTGAAATACAGTCCTATAATTCTATTAGTTGTATATTTTAATATTCTATATTATGTCAAAACAGCTAAATCCATCACACTCTCACAACTAAAACTGTGTTACAGTTTTTAGACTTGGCTAACTTCACTTTTATGTGCAACCTAATCTTTTCTTCAGAGCTTAGATACTAACATGCTTTAGGGCTTTGGAACTGGATGATCTTTAAGGTCCTTTCCAACTCAAGTCGTTCTGTGATTCTATTCTATGATATTTTACTAACAAATACATTACACAGTTAAAATGCAAGTGTTCTGAAATGACTACAGACCACCTCAACTGAGACCAGAGTTGTATTTAAAGTATGACTTGTGACAGCATTTCCTAAGACAACTGCAAATGTTCTGGGAGATAGCAGCAAATAGTAACCTCATCATCTCTACTTTAACCCCAGTAGACCAGAAAATCTACAGAATTTGTAAAAGTCCTTAGGATCAGAAAAGCTAATGGGATTACAAGCTGTAATGTTATTTTGTAAGCTAAAAAAGTCACTGATTGCCAATAGATCTTCTGGACACTTATGAGCTTTCTGGCACCTGTAGAACTTATGCTGATAGAGCCCAACAAACCAACTGAAAAACAGTGTTGTTCAAGCACAGTATCTATCGATATTACTAGGAATTGAAGATCCTTCACTGCTTTAATAAAACCATTTTAAATAGCCCACTATAATTCTCCACCTAAGTTTCATTATATACAGCACTAAACAACCATGTCAGGCAATGCAAAATCTAGCACAGATATAGGAGGTTTTAACTGTATAAAGTATATGTTGTTTTCAGAACTAGTACAAAGAGAATAATGTTTTTCAAATGAATGTAAAATAGCCACTGATCACCCTTTCAGATACAAGTGTTTGGCTTTCCCTTTTATGGCACCACCTCAGTTTGTATGTCTGGAACAGATGGTACAAATTGGTCTTCTCTTACGAGTTCCTCCCACTCACTTCTTGTCATTGTCTGGTAGCAATCATACGAAAAAAAAACTGAATAAAGCCTTTATTGGCAGAAAAGGTTACTTTAATGAGAGACTAAGACTATTCATGACATCAAACACCACTTCAAAGAAATGGTTTGTAGCTTGAGTTTGCCTTTTTTTTGCATTTATAAGCAAGAAAATTCTCAGTAAGCTCTGTATCAGGTTGACATTTCATTGATGTAATTTTGAGTCCCCATCTGGCAAAATACTGTATTTTAAAATTTCACCCAGAATAACATGGCTAAATTGAAAGTAAAACACTTCAAGTCATCATTAAAATGATGAACTTTCTTAGTGAAAAGCCGCAGGGCAGAGCTCCATCCCTAGCTGTCCTGGAGCCACCCTGGGTTTGGTGTGGGATTGCCTGCCCAGCCTCCAGGAGCTCGGGCAGAGCCTGAGCCAGCTCGGCCTCTGCTCTCCAGCAGCCCATCAGACACAGGAGGAGCAGCTCAGGCCTTGGGATAACTCTTAGAAACAACTCTAGGTGTCCTGGGAAGCTGACACAGGACAGACACCCTCACACAGAGCAGCACCCTCAGACACCTTCCCAAGGCTAACTTACACCTCGCCTGCAAATACTACCAGGGTACAGATTACATAAGCATCACGTGTAAAAAATATATATCCAGTGCCACTAATTAACAAGCTTAAATGCAATTACATTCAGGATAATAAATGAATTTGGGTCTGGAAAGACCTAGCTTTCCTGTTTCAAATAGAAATGAATGCGGTATCACAACACAAAATTACATCTTGAATTACAGGCATTAGGAGCAACAGTAATCAGTTGAAAATGAAAATTAATTGAATACATCATTGTTCCAAACCATTTATCTAATTTGATCAAGGTATCATTAACTAATTAAGTAGCAGTGCTTGAATGTACAGCTTGTTAAAGCACAAGGTCATATGAAGGCCACACTATCAGCACAACACATGGTTAAGGAAGGCTATCTTTAGAAGGGTTTACACAAAAGTCATGTAACTGCACATTTACCAAGGGCTTTCAGAGTTGACCAGTCAGTTAAAAAAATATCAATCCTTATTTAGGGGTAAGAAACTGTGTAATAATGCTATTATAACCTCTAAGTAGCTTTTCTCAAAAAAAAGAGTTCTTTTCAATGCATCATGCCAATGATCTTAGCCCACTTATTTGTGTATTTCAGACACAGCCCTTGAGTAGGGGAGGGTAACAGAACTTGTCTATAAGCTAAAAGTGATTCAGAGCCGAAAAGTGACAGAAGTTTGCTCAAAATCCCTCCACAGACTTTTAGGGCAGCAGAAGTAGGTGCAGCTGGGACATCATTAATATTTACATTTTAGCTCAATGTGGCTTTTGAAAAGTTACACCCTTTCCTTCAAAAGGTTCCACTGAGTTCTACTGTGAACACTCAGTTAAGACAATTTTTCTTCCCTTTAAAAAAAGCAAGCAAAACAAAACAAACAAAAAAAGCCACCTAGAGTACACAAGAAAGCTGGTTATTTCAAACAAGTGGTTGATACAGTATCTCTACTTAGAATTGATTTTCCTTCTCATTTTCACTTGGTTTGGGTTAGTTTGGTTTTTTGGGGTTTTTTTTGTGAGGGGATTTTGTGCCTTTTATGTGTGTGTATTGTTGTTGTTTGAGGTTTTAATTATTGTTGTTTGTGGGTTTTTTTCTTTTTAAGTACTATGTTGAAAAGTAAGGGCTCAGTGAATGACACAGTTCCAGTAAAACATACATTGCAAAAGCAATTCCAGGAAATATAGACTTAAGGAATGAAAGTAGTGTGAGCCTATGACAAGTAAATTGCATGACTGCGGGGTATAGTTCAATTCTGCATCAAGAAAAATCCTGTTATACAGTTGAAAAATTAATTTCATTCCCCATGGCCTGAAAATATTTTTTTCTGACATTTGAGAGAATTGTAATTGCAAAAGTACAAAACCACATCTATCTTGTCATTTACTTGGTTCTGTTGTGGGCTGAATATATCATGTACAGCCCTGCGGTCCCTGAACAGCTTCTTGGGAGAGCTGGGATTGCTATACCTCTTCCTGATGCCAAGATGTGAAAAAAGACTACTTTTTCCAGTGAGACAACTCAAGAAAAAGTCTTTCTTTTTGTTTATAGGACTGGCAAACAATACCTCATGTCTGTTATTTGTCTCACTTTTTTTAAATGCCATTATCTATTTTAGCCTGTGGGTGCCAAAGGGACCATCGCGGAATACAGACTGCTGTAGTGAGGAGTGAGGCTGTCTGTTAGACCAGGCAGGAACATTGCCTTTCTCCTTTCTGCCCCTGATCTGGAACAGCATCCTTGGGAGCCCCTCCTTTACCAGCTCCAAATGCCTGGAAGAATAAAGCTCATTAAGGGTAAAAAAGGAATGTTGGAGAATGAACAGTCAAATCTATACTTAAATCCACACAAAAAGAATTGAACTTGTGTACTTCCCCTAGCTTTCTAGTTAGCTTTTTTTTTTTCTTGTATTTCTTATAAAATGGGAGAAATAAGGAACTGAAAGATGTCCTGGGGTGGGAGTAGAGACTACATCCCCAAAATTAAAATTCAGCTGAATCTCAGTAAGAAGCCAGTCACTGAAACCACTAAAAAGCCTTATAACTGGTATGCCTTATACATAACTGGATAAGAGAGACCTCAGTAACTTTATATAAAGCAGTGGATATGGAATGAAAATGGGAATTTCCTCACTTTAAAGGCAGATCTAAATGCAGATAATCACAACCAACAGTGAAACCTGGAGATAAGTAAATAACTGCTCTGACCTAAAAAAGCACTAGGTACCCAGCAGATATTTCTTTGCCTAAAGTTAAGTAGTCGCATTTTAAAACTGTATTGCAATCACTGAGCCAAAAAGTAGAGAAAGCCAAGAACTGTGGATGCAGAGCGTAATCAAATACTCAAATTTAAAGACTTTTTCTTTCCATTATCAGTAACTACAGCCTTGAAAGCAATTGGTACTTCTGTGCTTATTATGAAATGTTTTTAGTCCCAAGTAATTATTTTTCAGTCTTTGAGGCATCAGAAACACAAAGTAAAATAACTTACCCAGATTTCTCCAGAAGAATTACATCAAAAGAATACAACCAACTTTGTAAAACTTTGAACAATTATCTATTTCACCTCTATGACTTAGCTCTTTATGTTAGGATCATATCTCGAGTACAAATCAAGTTTATCACTTAGATTCTAATCAGGAAATTAATTAGGAAGAAACGAGAAAGCAAAGAAAGATGAAAAAACATTGTATTGCACATCAAACTTTTTAAACCTGACAATTACACTTTACGATTTCATTTCCATGGTAATACAAAATATCTGCTTAGCTGATTGAATCATTTGAAAGAAACAAATTCCTTAACAAGATAACTCTAGCGATCTATAAGATGATTATGAGAAGTGTTTTACTGTTTATCTTCAGGCAGGTTTGTTTTGGGGTTTTTTAAGTGAAGATTTGATTAGGAATGATTTTGGAACACAAAGGCAAGAGACTGCCACATTCATATTGAATGAACTATAGAGAGAACACTTTCAGATTTCATTCCAGAAAACAAGCTGGGAGCTCATTTATAATGTTCCTTCAGAATCTGTATAAGTGGCAGACATTCATGCTGATTTAAATGGCCATGTTCTTAGACCTCAATGTATTTACCCCACATTTTGCTCTTGTTTGCAGCGGGATTAATTTTTAACAGCTTGCTGAAAATTACTGACTTTGTGCTACTTTTTCTTATTATCCCTTTGCAGACTCATAGGTAAACCCCTTTTTTTCTATTCAATTAATTTTATATTTTCATAAGCAAGTTCAGTGAATGACAAATTGTATGGAACCCACTTCTCCCCATCATTCATGGGCAATAAGATCCTCCTCTTCCCCCAAGGGAAAGACAGGCAATATCCCTACTGTGTTTCATGATCCATTTTTTTCAGTACAAGATGTTGGTGTTGGTCATGGCTCACTGAGAACATTATATTTATTGCCATAAAGGAATGGAATTTAGTCTTTAATTTACATTTTGACTTCTTGAGAATAAATTAAATTATCCTTCCATTCGAAGGGCCAGTTCATGGCTTGTGGCCTCCAGGAGGTAAAAAGCTTAAGCAAGAGGCCAATGAAGCACAGTATTTGTGCCTTTGCTTTTCATAAACATGATTTTCAGTCCAATTATGAGCATTTACCTCTGGGGCTGGATTTTGTTTGCAGAATAATTCATGGGAAAGTTTTCCCCAGTGTGAATATGTGTTTACCTAAATATAAACTAGATGATTCATCATAAAAATGTTTAAGAGCAGGATGGATATCACAGAGCTTACTTTGGAACGAGGTTAAGTACGACATTTTTAAGTCAAACACATTTTGCCATTATTCATTTAATTAAGTTAAACATTACAGCAACTGGAAAGCTTAAACAGTAATGGAATTCAACCTTCATGGGTTATTTGCAATGAAAACCAAGTCAGCCTGATGTTCATTCAAGTGGCTACATTCTACACCATCATGAAGAAGACAAAACCCTACATCATTGTCTCGCTTACAGTGTGTAATCTGCCATGGTTTGCACAAAACAGAAAAGCTTTTTCTCATCTCCTAGACAAACAAGACAGGATTTAAGCTCTGGCAAGATTAAACCAACTCAGTCAATTAACTTCCACAGGCTGCATTCACATCTGAGCTGGGACCACTGCCATAAATTGGTTACATTCAACAACACAGTTACCCTGAAGCTTTTATTTTAATTAGTAAAGTTCCACAACAAGAATCATTTAGTCATTTTTCTGGATTGATTGGCTTAATTTTAGTGAATGATTTTTTTTTTTGTTAGGCTGCTTTTCTCATACTTCATTAATAAGGCAATAAATAAATACCACAGATTATTGAATGACATAGTTAGAAAGCTGATTTGTGATAATTCATCATTATTGGCTCCAATGAATTACAGGGGTATAGTTTGTCTACTGCTGCTATTTCTTCCAGTATTTTTATGCTCATGTTCCTGAAGAAAAACAGACTTATTTCTTGAAGAAAACTGTGTGATTTTTGCTTGTCACTTGAAAGTAATCTTTACAGAACAACAATATTGCCAAGTTGAAGTTTGATTATATTCTTTAAAAAATAAAAAAAAAAAAAGAGAGTCAATCTTTGTTCAAATCTCGACAAAAAACGTGTCTCAAAAAATACGAAAATACATAAACATCTAAAGCAGTCCCTTTAGATAAACACCAGCACTCATTTACTCTAAATGTATATTTTATTGTTTAACCACATTTCATGCATCTTCACCAATTTTCCATTTACATTCTGGACTCAGACTAAGATGATTCAAATAGCCCTCATACCAATGTCAAATACAGGAACTACTGTTTCTACTACACAGTTCCCTTTTTGTAAATCTAGGAGTAGAATAAGGACTTCAGGGCAATTGCACAACCAAATTAAAAGCCCTAAGACAGAGAGAGTGTGTGGTTGACTGAATTCAGCTGCCCAAACCAAGCTGAATGTCTCCGACCTGGGGTTGTTCTTTAGTATTCTCTATTTTTCCAGAGATATCTGTACATGTAAGTAATGATTAAATACTACATTTACTGTTGCACCAAATTATTGAGACCAACATTTTCTGGAATCTAGAACTATTCAAGTACAGTGATCACTTCCCTAATTAAATTACAAATTGAGATTATTGTAAACTACATCCTATTCACATAATGCAAGTTTGCTACACTCTGCATAATTAATTTTCTTGTTTATTTAAGCTGTGTTACAGTTAAATATTAAAAACCCCTTGTGTCTCTGATCTATATTTAGTACTGTTCTTAATCAATTAGCCAAGCTTGAAATTGAATGAAAATGTCTTATAAAGTTAGTATGACACTATTGTCTACCAAAAAGTCATGCTAATTGTCTCAGATCTATATCCCACAACTGCATTCATCAAGGACCACATTAGACACTCATTGTTTCCACAGTCATACATACTGGCCAATTCTAACATTCAGGTAAATAATGCTATTAACCCTACAAAGTACTAAAGAAACATCAATCTTCTTCCAGAATGCCAAAACTTTACTGCCTGGGAGCTCTGGGAGAAAGAAACAAACAAAAATCCACCAAACCTAAAACCATTGAGTTCCAGAGGATTCCTTTGGTGATTCTCTAACTCCTTTGGATAATTGTTATCTGCAACTGCTGATAGGAAAGATCGTAACTTTATCAGCCACAATTGAACCTTGTGCTTAAACAATTCACCTGGTTTGAATGAATTTTGTTACTGCCATATGCTAAGAATGTCTCATTACATATCATGTGCTTCCCCCTCTTCAGATCAGAAATGTTTATAGTCTTATAAACCTTCTGTACTACTATCAATAATTTCATCACGTTTGAGTACAAAATAATTATTAGGATACTTTGAACCTACATTGTACAGTCTAACTCTGCTGATCCTGGATTCTTCATAATGCCATCTTGCTTATTTGATCACTATGGAGAATTGATAGAGAAATAAGAAGCCAATCAAATTTTTATGAACTATTAGATATGCACTTTCAATGTGGAGTAAAAAATGAAAGGCGTGTTTTAGGTAGAGATGTACAAAGCAGGGATTGCCAGTATGGTATCTAGAACAAGATAAACTGAGGACCATTCTTGGCTTGACAAGACAGTAACCAGATCACTGCTGAATATGATTATAAAGCTCAGAGGTCTTAAAAATATTGACAAAGGCTCCAGAAAAGTCTAAATAATGTTAAAATGCATGCATAAGGATAGATGTTAAATGGAAGTCCATCTTCTAGGAATGAAAATATCAAAGACTGAATCAACTCTGTTTTCTCAACATGAAAGTCACAAGTGGACTTTTTTATAAGTCTTCTTATTTTAGAGAAATAAAAAGCAGACAACAAAAGTAACTCCTTTTCCAATGCGCAATCACAGATCTGTGAAGGATCTTTGGCCACGAGAATATATGTATTAGATTAATCATTCTGGGCTCTGAACCCAGTCACTCCAAAGGCTGCATATCTGCACAGTCATATGCAAAAATCATCTAAATCTGTCAAAATGGAAAACATCCAGGACCAGCACCAGAAAATCCTCTGCCGCGATCTGCCTTCCAAACAGGAACAAGACTTGGATGCATTTAGGAAGGAAATTGCACTCTGAAATAATTAAGCTTACCCCTCCCTCTCACAGAGGTTGAAGACAGCAGGCAGGCATTACAGAAAACCATATTTCACGTCAGCATTTCAGAAAAATATCACAGTTTCACAACCATTTTCAGGTATTTGGGCTCAAAGCATAAAATAACTCCCCTTTATCCAACCCTGCCACCAAGTTCTGCTGTGCTCACAGTCTGTTCTGCTCACGCCTGAAATGGCACTTTCTGACTCAGTTGTGGAACAAAGAGCAGCTGATGCCAGCCCAGATGGGATGAACAGTGCAGCATTTCTCCTGATTTGTGGGCAGTCTGTGGAGCTGAAAGGCACCTATTGTTTAGCACATGGTGTATTCAACAACATCACACAATGTTGTATAAATCTGAAATTATAAAGACTGCAAAAAGGGGGAAAGGCAATACAAGACAGAGCAATCTGACTGGTTCTAGATCTTTTTCTACCAGAGCTTTAATGAGCTCCCAAGCAACCTGCCCAGGCTCAAAGTAGGATAGGGAGAGAGGTACCTGGAAAGAGCACTGGGATGATGCATCCAGGAGGAAGAGGAATAATAGAAATTTTACAGGGAGAGATAACATTTCTCTTCACAATCAGCTTCATTCAAGAAAGATGAGTTTTTCTCAAATACTCATCCTATGATGAGAGTATATGAGTGGACATTACAAAATTTTACAGATTCTTTCTATTCACAGGCTCTTATCTTCTCTTCATCAGTGTATTTAACTCGTCATGTGCATAATTTTTCAATTCCCAGAACTACTTTTACCATTAAAATCTGCATTGTATTCCAATAATGTTAAAAATAATCCCATCTTGCAGCATTGTAGAGTGAAATCATAATTTCTTACATTTTTAAAAAAGTTGTGTAAAGAACTCAGAATTACCATCTCAACCATTTTTGTGGCAATTCACATCCAGGACAAACAGCTTCTATTTATGAGATAATGAAAGCAATACTGCAAACACAAAGGATCCCATGTTATTTGATGGAGAAATCACTAAGGCCAATATTCATTCCCTCACAAAATATAATACATTACCTCTCAAGAGGCAGAGTAAGGTCTCTATTCATCCCGTCAGTGCAAGTAGGTCTGACACATCAAAGTGGCAAGAACTTCAAAATTTAATGCAAAAACTTCAACCCAGGTCTTAAAAATCAAACTAAAATAGTAAGAAAGCCTATTGCAGGCCCCCTGCACATGTATAGGAGGACCATAAAGCATAAAGAAGGTCCTATCTTCAAGTTAGAAAAATTATTCAGCTTTTCAGATACACCAAAACACTAGCTAAAAAAACCCACTGTACAAAGCCATACCAAATATTCCAGCTTTTTTTGTGCAGGAGCAACCCTCCCTTCATCACTTCATTTCACATTAACGCCCATGGCATCCACTCCTGAGCAGGGCCACCACTGCTTCTAATATCTAGGAACAACCAGCAGGGAAACGAGGCCTGTACAAAACATTCAGCTTCTTCAGAAGGAAACACTGGCACCAAACCAGCAGAAATATTTATCTGGGTTAAGATACTATCATTAAATACATTTATTGTGAGGTCTAGTGAGAACAGGGGTTGATTTCAGAGGCTTAGTTTTGTCTAAACACAATGACATCCCCCTACCCCACAAATAATGTTTTTTTTAATGAGCTCATCTGTGGCAGCAACAGCAGGAGCCAAGAGAAGGAGCTTGAGCAAGAGCAGATGGTCAGTCAGTGCCACCTCCAGCAGGACACTGACCAGAGCTGTTCCGTGCCTGGTCACTGCCCTGAGCTGGTTTGGTTACACCAGCCCAGCTGAGAGCAAGAGGTGGCCAAAGGAGGTCATTACTTGGCTCATGTAGATGCCTAGGAATAACAAGCTTTTATGTAATCTTCCAAATTACACCTTTTAGTTGCTGTAAATTGCATGTTGCCTGCAGACTTAATGCATTGCTTGGACTCTCAGTGGAGCTCCCAGTGCCTTGGACAGCAACCCAGAGAAAGCCATGGCACACCAAAAGCAGTGAAAGAGCCCTGCTTTTACTAAAAAACAGATTTTCTGAGAAACATCAGCAACCTACTCTAAATATTTATGCTTTGAAACCAAGAAGTCCTTAAGGAAGAAAACTATCCTACCAGACAAACCCCTTTCTCTGAGTTCCTACTGGAATTCATTCCCAGTCCCTGTTCTAATATGCCACTGCAGGAGCACAGAGAAGTACGTGGTATCCATCAACTCCCAATTCCCAACACCCCTGACAGATCCAATGGATCTGGCCCACAGCTTAAGAGAGACATCATCAGCTGCTTCTCAGAATTCAAGACACTTTCTAGCTGACTCATCTCTTTCAGGCCATAAAAACACTGCTACCTAATTCTTTAACAGAGGTTGTAAATATAAAGGGAAAAAGTAGAGTGAGAGACAATTCCTGCATTCCCTATCTTTTCTTCATAGCAGCACCAAGTCAGGTGTCCAAGTCCATGGCTCACCAATAGTAAAGCAATGCAATAACCAGGCAGAAACTCAGAATAAGCTTTACTGACCATGATGAAATACCAATGTCATAAAAAAGAAAAAGGTTGTGTTTAGTGGAACTCCACCAAGTGCCCTCATTCTTCTAAAGAGGGTAAAGGAATTGCCTGCTTGAAACTACCAAACCTATCTGTGCAGCCAAGTTATACTGAAAAGAAAATACACCAAAAAAAAAATTAGCTGTAGCCTAAAGATCAATAAGTGCATGGGCATAGCTAATGACGAAATAAATACTGCTGGAAAGCTTGGAAGGAAACTTGGAACACAGCTCAGAATTCCTGGTTTATTGACTATGTATCTGTAAGATTGTGATATGCATCTCACTGGCAGAGGCAAGTTTTTACAGAGAACTAATTACCTGAATATTTTTTAGATACAGAAAATAGAGTCTTCTTAATGAACCCAGATCACAGCCATTTAAAAACACCTAGAAATCATTTTGGGGGACTGGTTCAAGGGCAAATTCAATTTAGAAAGTGTGGCATTTCAACCAGCATACTTACAATTAATGAATACAACAATATAACCACAGAAAGTGAACTCCTAATAGTAAAAAAGAAGTATGAAACATATCAGTGAATTAGGCAGTAGTAAAAACATTTTGCTAGGAATACAAGTTTCACTAGTAATTCTACCTCTAGACTTTTAAAAGGTATTTTTTCAGTTCCTCAGTAAAGAGGGCCCTAGTTCACTACAAGTCACCCCAACAGGGCTACCCACAACAATTAGCTTCGCCCAACTACTCATCTTAAGCCCTACAAGCAGGGCTACCTTGATACCCCATCTCTAAAGTGGGATCCTCAGAATCCCACTCAGGCAGAGACCTCTCAGCAATTCAGTCCCTCCCTCAGCTGTGCCCCAGGCACACTTCCAGGGGAGGTTTTCCATGGCCAACTGTGTCCTTCAGGATTACCTGCTGAGGAAGTCCGAGTGCTCACAGGCCCAGGATTTGCACAGGACAGCAGTACAGGGCAAGGAGAACCAAAAAAACCCAAAACAACAGAACAACCCAACTCCTCACACTCAGTACTGCAATTCCTGCCCTGAAAACACCTGGTGCCTTAAGGAAATGGGAAGCAGGATCATAAGGATTGCCAAGTAGAAAAATCTGGCAATGTCATCTCGTGGCTCTCAAGATTGGATCTACACCAGGGGAGAGCTCCAACCCAGCCCTGCAAGTGCTGCTGCTGACTGAGACCAGAGCAAGGCTTTCCCCTCTACTTTCAGAAGGGATTGAGAAATTTGCATTTGTATTCACCAATTTCTAATCTGACTTCAGGGAGAAGAACATTTCATTCTGGGGCAAATGTCAAGGTTCCTTCCCCCAGAACACTAAATTTGCTTTTAAAGTATGGTAGTTGTTACAATGTGAAGAAGAAAGCATCAATTAAATTATTATAGAGGTTAAAACTCTTTTTTGCCATCTCACGCCCAATCAAGAGATTTTCTACAAGCCCTTGTGGAGGCTTGGTAGTGAAAAGAGCACAGAGGTTTCTGACATAGAGTTAATTTTCAAAATGGAATAAAAATATCATATTTGAAAAATAAAATACAATTAAATAAAACTATTAAAGTCAGATTCACATGGAAACTTTCTCCTTCAATGATTCAACTTTTACTAGCAATCTGAGGGTAAATTACAGTTGTAATTAATATTTTGTAAGGTACTCAATGATGTAGCCAAATATTAGCTGCCAGACTCTTGGAAAACATTATTTTTCTTTCAAGCTTTCCTTTTGTTTTACAAAACTATAAATAAATATTATAGAATGTTATACAGAATGGTTGTTTGATAATACCTTTTTTCTTGGTAGACCTTTCATCAAACTTCTTTAATATATAGCTGGCATGTATGAAAAAAAATGCAATTTTGAACAGAAAAGTCAGATGGTGGTTGAATAATTACTCTCTTTTTTCCTATTGAACTTTGTTGTATAAACTTTGGACTGGATTTGACACATTTTTAGATTCATACAGAGCAGTCTGCAGTACTGCATACAGAGCAGAGCAAGGAAAACCAGACCCACATGGAGTGCAAACCCTCAAAAAAGGTTTGACCCATTAGCTTCTTTAGGTAGTAGTTTATTTGGAGGTCAACCAGCTGTTTTGGCTGCCTCTTTACCAGAACTGAGCTATTGTCAGACACTATAAAGAAGCGAAACAACTTTGTTTTAGTCCATTAACAACTCTAAAGAAACAATGCAACCAAAGAACTCAATATAAGGAAGTTAAGGAAGTGTATTTAAAAAAAAAATGGTTAAAACCAAAAACCCAAAATACACTTTAGAGGAAAAGCCTTGTCTTCATGCAAGTAGGAACCATGACAACTTAATTTCATTTATAATTTAATAACTGAAGAAATTAGTCTGCACTCTCATGTAACCATATTAAGTGGGTAGATCCATATTCCAACAGAGGCATTTACAGCATTGTAACTTCAGAGACCATTAAAACTGTAAGAGGGAAATTATTCTCTCTGTATGCATACAATTTCTCAGTAACCATGCATAGCCCTTATTAATGACCATCTTTTACATCATGATAATATTTTCCGCTAGAATTCTTAAAAATCATGCTATAATTCCAACAGAAAAAACTGGGGTTTTTTTTCAAAGTCCTAATTATTTGTTTTATTTATTATTAACAAAAATAAAATAAGAGCCCTAATAATATTGATCCAATGATTGCAGATAACTGAGAGAACATATAAGCTCATGAACTTGCCTAAATAGATGGAATATTTTTAAGGATATTCAAAAACACACAATGGGGATGAATTAATAAAACATCTTTCAGCATAGCCCTAAAACAGTGCTAATTAATAGTTTTCCTGAGCCATTGCACTGACTGACTCACTGTACACATGGACTGCAGCAATCACCACCTCTCAGATACCGAGGGACAAAACACATGGACACTCTCATACTTACAAAGTTTTGTCCCCTTCACTGAGAGCAGGAACAAAACTAGGTAATAAAGAGTTTTGCTAAAGCTCCCACACACCTGAGCAACCTTCTGCCCTGCTCTTTACACATTTATATCAATTTTAAAAAGTTTAAATTGGGCAACAAATAAATTTTCATTTGCTGCACTGTATATCTAATTTTAACTGTGAACATGCCTTGAAAATTGGGACCAAACAGGTATTAAATCCTAATGTGACTTTCATAAAGATTTATTTCAATTGCTTACCTCTAATATTTTATTTCTACTTATAAGCTATGTAAGTAAAGTTTAAGATGCAGCAAATGAGCATCTGTTTAGAATAACCTCCTACACAAACCTTGCTGAAGAGGTAAAATGTAGGGATATCCAAGGAAACCTATGGCTGTTGTTCTTCCACTACATTCAGAGAAAGAACATGCCCAAAATTGTTCTTTCTAAGTAAAGAACAGCTGCACCAGTTTCCTTTTATTTCTGCAACAACCCGGAGCCACCAAACATTTTCAGCTAGTGGCTTATGTCTGAATAAGTAATATCTATTCAAAGGTATCAAGTTTTTTTCCTCTTAGAGGGTCTCAGAACATGTACTGCTCAGGCTATATACTTATACATGCTTACACTGATGAAATAAGATATTTGCTGAACATAAACCAGACACTGGTCTTGTGTATTTAACAACCAAACAGGAGAACACACATTGTACTGGCAAAGAGAAATCCATAAATAAGTATTTGCCAAGCACGTCATGTCCTTGGATACCATATGCTCTATGATAGTAGAGCCAGCACGGCACAGTAATAAATTTGATTACCTAAATTCCATTAATACTTAGAGAAAGCTGAGCATCTACAGCTCAGCAGAGTGCTGGGGTTGTTCTGCCACTGAAGTGTTGGGACTTCCCACTCCCCCCTATCCCTTCAGTCTAGGAACAAACACACAAGATCAGTCTTTGTAACAATTGCACTGAAATATTTGGAATCCTTACAATTCATAAATGTTTGCCAAATAACATGTATGCAGAGATATCTTAATAATAAATGCAGCAGCTGTTTGCTATCTTAGGATGTAAGAGAAACAGTGAGAAATTATCTGTTATCATTGTGTTACAAAACGAGAGTTGAGACAAAAATAATAAAGGCATTGTTTATGACACAGCTTACAAACAAAATAATGTCTTTCAGAACTTTAGATAAAAAATCTGGAGGGGCAGAAACCCACAGAGGCAGTGTCCTTAAATAATCAAAGCAGTCTAGCAGCAAATGAAAGTCAGCCTTTTAATGTGTTTCTCGATTTTTTTTTTACATTCAGGTCATCACAACCATCAGGGACAACAAAACCCATTGTGATCCTAAATGCACTCATAATCTCTCAGCTGGCATGTTCAGTGCACCCAGCTCTCAAAATTAAGTGTGGAGTGCATGGGTCTACAAACAGGTTGAAGGACACAATTCATTTGTAACAGAAACTGTATTTGAAATTCTGTTTCATTTTCCTTTTTTCAGGTCACAGAAATAAATCACAGCAACCAGCAAAGGCAGAGTAAGCTGTGCTTCCAAACCTGTGACTCCTTTCAGATACTGGATAAAAACTGGCTACAATTTCCACTGAGCTGGTATTTTCAAGTATGTCACAGAAAGATAGAGCCCAAACTATTGTTAAAGTTACATTGTCAAGAATAGGAGACCTGAATTAGGCTTGCCTGCCATGATCTGAACTATTGATTCATGCACATACACCACATTTTAGCAATGAAATACACAACTCCAGCTCTTTGAGGTGTTTCAGAAAACAACATTCTCCACAATCTCAGTACCATCCTGCCTGTTTGAAAGACAAGATTCTGTACAAAAGGCAATAAATATTTCAGACACACAATCATGACGAGAAAGTATCAGCTCATCAGGTTTGTCCCTCTCACATAATAGCAGTCTGGAGCTTATAGACCTCCCAGGCCAGAGAAGGTATTGCTGTCTCAAATTGAATTCAGTTCCAAGCACTGAACAGTATTTTACCTTTCTTCTGTTGCAAATTTGGGAAATTTAGCATGCACGTGTGCAGAGGCCCCTTGGCCAGGTGAGTGAAACTATACTGTAGCTTTTAAGTAGAGAGGCATCAGAACAGTGTAACAGATTCCTCTGGGGATTTCCATAAAAGGTGCATTTTAAATGCATCCTGAAAACAGTGGCATTTTCCTCCTATACAAAGATGCCTACATTAAAGAGAAATCCACTTACAGCCACACTGATGGCAGCCAGCATTTCTGGTGATTCAGAAATTCCAAGAGAAATATTTTTTCCCCACATAAAAGTTGAAAAAGTAAGTTCCAAGCAGTTGTGTAACAGTGAAATAGCACTTAGGCAGCTGCTAAGGTGTAACCTCACTTTGAAGTCACACAGGTCATCTGGAAACAAAGTTTGGAGTAGAATTTTAATAACCTATCTCTAGGTGTAGACAATGCCATGCAGGCTTCCGCAGGATTCCGTGAATTATGTTCAGTATAAGAAAAACAGTATATTCAGAAGGTCCCTAAAAGCCATCAGCCTTGAAACAGACGATAACACCCATTTTATATGCCTTCCTCCAAAAGGGGGAACAGCAAAACTCAGAGTGACATATGTTCAGTGTCAAATTCACCATGAGATGACAATTTCATTTACATAAAACCAGCATTAAAAGGTTTTAATTAGCACTGATGGTTGTTAGACTCTCAGAAAAAAATCCAAAATATGGTGAGAAGTGAGGAAATACAAGTAGGGCAAGTGTAAAATACACTGCAATATATTCTTTGCTCATTTGACAGGTATAGTTCAGTTTTTACCATATTCCATAGCACGATATGAAGTGCTTTGCAGTACATTTTTTTTAAAGGATAATCAAGTTCTAGTATCATTATTACAGTAACCTGTACTCTGTAAGATCCTCTAGTCAACTCCCACTGGAAGCATTTGAAATGACTAAATTTTGTTAGCACAACACTAAATAAAATACTATGTGGGCTAAACCTGACGGATTTAAGACTCCATTTTCCTTGCCCCAAAGCAGCTCAAGTTGGTGACATTTCAATAGATAATTCCAAAGTCATCACTTTGAGTTGCTAAAAACAGTTAAGACTCAGACCTGAAGAGAGTGACGATACAGCACGATGGAGTCCCTGTAGTCTGGGAAGGTCTCCCCTACCCAACCTCACTGCTCTTGCCCTGGAGTCAAAGCTTTGCCTAAGCCAATTTAATTCATTAAACAGCAATTTTCTCACCAGCCAGCTTTGCCAGTCTAGTCTTAGTGAGGTCTGGGCACATAGGCAACAGAGGAACACCACAAACTTGGAATTTGGTCTGCTCAGTCTTCCAAGATTGAAATAAAAAATAAAGTCTGGACTTTAAAGGACTACACGTGTTGTCAATGAAGGCACCCAAAATTTGCAGTTCATCTGAAAAGCTTTTCATAAGATTGGTGAAGGGTTTACATACAAAAATTGTATGCATACTTTATAACTTCAAGGGTTTGATTTAACAAGGACTTGATCTGCCTTAAAATACAATGGCCTCCAGGGATCACTACCTACAATTGTAGGTCCTCAGGGTTTCAAACTGTTGTATATTAAATTCACAAACAAGAGAAAGGGTTTACAAATACTTACAACCAGGGATAATTTGCTTTACCCCTCTTCCTTCCGTTATTTAAGCCTGTAAAGACACTAATTCACATCAGTCACATCCCCATTACTGACAAAACAGAAAGTAGGAATAAATCCACCGAGAAAGACAGACATTAGGTTTTGATTATCTTAGCCCAACACTGGTTTTACAGCACCATAACACTGCTGACTTGCATTCTGTTCCCTTTGACTTTAGTGAAATCACAATCATAAAACTTTTGTCACTGGCAAACCTACCAGATGTCAATACATCACTCTGTGTTTTAGGAGTGTTTGAGAAGCATATATTTCAACAGGTCTTTCTTCCTCCTCCCTTACAGAAAAAAATAAAATTAACAAAAATCACCCAACCAACAAAACTAAAAAACCACATGCATCTCAATCTAGGACATATTTAACAAAAGCAAGGAAAGATAAAAAGTGCAGCATGACTTGATCTATTTAGTAGAATACTTGAGGAATGAGGTGGTGAAGAGAGAGCTGAGTTCATGTGTGGAGAGCTAAACTAGAGCCAGGAGATTCAGCTTTTTAAAGATCCAGGATTATGCGGGGCCTTCTTGGGACCAGCTGCAATGCACCAAGCACTTAAACACTACTTATGAACTTCATCAGTCAGAGTCAGGCTGTCTTTACTTTTCTGTTTATATACTTGCTTGGCTATGCACAATTTTTACTTAAAATTATTCCCTGTTCCATCATGACCATCTTTCTTTAATACACAATTGAGTATGAAACCACAGAGCTCAAAGACACAATTCAGCTATTTCTTCCATTGATCAGCCAATGATTGGAGCTGAAAAGAAACTGGAAAATCTTAGTTTGCCAGCCCAAAAGAGAAACTTGGATCTTGTAACCATTTTCACCCTCTATGTTTAGAACACGTTAAGCACTGTAAGTGCACACCATACTAAAGACATTAAAACAATTAAAGTTCCTCTTGCATTTCAAGATAAAAGCACATTTCCAAACAAATTGCTAGAATAGACCACCTTAATTCTTTAGGTAAACAACACACAAGCGTAAAATGTCCTAGAAAACACATTAAAAAGATCAGTTAATTATTTTCTGCAAGTGTCAAAAAAAAAGTTAAGTTGTATACAAAAAAAAGATGGAAAACTATTTCTTAAGTACTACAGAACACAGGTTTCAAAATTACTTCAAACTAAGCTAACTCATTCTTTTACACCTCAGTAAAAAATTTCTGTAGCCACAAGGAAGAGGAAGGCCAAAACTCTCCAGTCTTGGATTTAAAAAATTACAAACTCGAACTAAGTACCGTAAGGCAAGCTGACACACTGAAATACAGTTTGGGAATCAGTCTCTTTTTGCCATCTCAGCCCAGCTCCCGCTGTGTTTTCCTTGTTCCCAGTCCTCAGCCTTGGGAGACTTTGCAAAGCAAGGCTGAACACAGGCAACATCCCTTGCCAGGGTGACCTGGATCCTCCCAGTCTGCACCTGACAGCACAACCCACATTCGCCCTTCAAGGAGACGCTGCTTCTCCTGGAGCTCCAGGGCCGCAGGCTGCCTGAGGCTCCCAAAACAGCCTCCCAGCACAGTAACCCTCCTCTCTCCTGCAGGTAACAGCTGTGCTAGTAAACTTAAGCATCAACTGATTGCATCAATTCAGTAATTAGTTGTAATTAGGAAGATTAGCTCTCATGCACTAAGACCAGCTCAATGGCAATACAAGAAAATATTATACCCAAATATGGAATACTCAGACTGAGAAACAAGCTGATGTGTTTAAAATGCTTAAAAAGCATTTATCCCCAGCTGTAAACTTGTCTGAAGTTTATACTGAGAAAATCATTCTCAAATACACCTTTTTAATTTCCTATTCTTGTTCCCTAAAGTTAGGCTCGAACATAATTTGATTTTTGCAGAATTCTATTTTGAATCAAACACTGGAAAATACCACTGTGAAGAACCCAAGTGGTCACTGAATAATAAACTGGTTTGAAATTAATTTATCAGATCACTTGCAATCCAGGCATTTCCTGTTCTACGAGGGAGAAGTGCGAAAGCAGTTCGGTAAGAAGGGGAACATAAGAAAAATGCATTTGGATAGAATCAATTTCTACAGCAGAAGGTTATACGTAAGTAGATTAATGCAGTTCTAGTGCAGCTTTACAATGAGAAGAAAAATATCTCTTGCTTGCAAGAAGTTCAAGGACATGAAGTAAGCCACAGAAATTTGTTGTTGAAAACAAGTATTTCATTCCTGCACCTGCAGTACTGTCTTGCCAGACACACAGACTTGGCCAGCCAGATTGCCTATTGTGCCAGTTTGGTAACCTAGCTACAGTATCAGAGATCCACTTAAAAGACAAAGGGAAATACTGTGCTTTCCAGGGGAAAAATAACTGGTTTGTTGTTTTTTTTGGGTTTTTTTAATAAAAACAGCAGTATTGAAGTAACCACTTCTGGCTTTTTTCAAAAATATAGCAGAAATAGACAAAAATCATCTACAAAATAGGGTTATGTATTCCCTACTTTTTGCACATAGAAGAAAGTTCTGAGAAAGCTGCTTCAGGTGTATGTCAGAAGGATGAACTTTATTTGGGGTTAAAACCTAGGTTACACATCAGAAAAGAGTCAACAACTGGGAATATAAGTCAGCTTGTAATAAACAGGTTGTCCCCATATTCTGGTGACAATCCATATCAATCATGAACAAATCTGACCCCCAGACTGAACTTGTATACAAATTTAATTCATCATTCCTTGCTTGAGCCCAAATCAGATATGGTTTGCTCTTGTGGTCAGAGATTGGGTAGAAAATTGTATGTTAAAAAAAAGAATTACTTTCATTACTTACCCATCAGAACCACTCAACTGAGTGGACTAAACTCCAAATAGGCTGACTGGCATCAAAGATAACACTTATCAAGCAGAAACACAGGAGTAAAGGCAAATATTCTTCATCTTAACAAAAATCCTTGTGTGGAAAACTATAGTCTTTGCTATAGTTCTTTGGAACACAATGCTGGAGGAGGATTTCAATCCTGGTAATAACTTGTCACTTGATGGTGAACAGAAATGTAGAAAAGTACTCAAGTTGCAGGAAGAAGAGGACACCTTACTCTGTAGAGCTTAAAACACTCTTCCACTCATATGAAATTTCTCTAAACTAAGAGTCTCACATTATGCCAAAAAAAAAAAAAAATTTAAAAAAAAAATCTGAGTTTATAGAAAGCTTTCTTTACAATAGTGTCAGCTTTATCCATTCTTAACTGACAGAACAATTCTGACTCATGCTGTCTTTTCACTGTTACAGTGCCTCTGTAAATAAGGAAATCATCAGTTTTCAAATAGTAGTAGCAGTAGGAACACAAATGGCTTGTATCTACCCATGGTCAATTTGATTACTGTCAAGAAATATCAAGTTTTCACTGACTGATCATATAAAGAAAAAAAAAATTTTCACAATTACTTTGGGACAATTCTGTCAGTTCAGATAATGCAGCACTTCCAAGTGCACATCAAAAGGCTTCCTCAAAAGTGGGAATAAAGAAGCAGTTTACATTGTAAACATATTCAATTAACAAATTAGAAATAAGACCACTAATCAGGTCTCTCAGGTTCAGTGTACTTAATCAATGCCACTTACAAGTTCTCCTCCCAGCATACCAGTTGGTTTTGATGCAGTTGCTTCAGAACTTATAAAGACTTTAATGAATTACAGAAATGTCAATAACTGTAGGCACTAATTAGTGAGTTAGGACCATGAATTTTCACAGTTCTCAAGCAGTTATCAGTTTCTATTATTCCTTATGTAAGTTCCTATTCCAAATATTATGTATTTGCTTTGTTGACATTAAAAAACAATGAGGTTTCTTTTCTGAATTCTCAGTATTTCATTCATGAGCTCTTTGTATGCAGTGATTCCACACCTGACAGCAGGCCCTAAAGCAATCATACACCCTAAACAATTACAACAACTCATAAAAATAAGCAGTGCATAAAATGTAACAGAAGAACATTACCTTACAATACTTGACACCCTCAGGGGACCCATTTTCCTTTCACAAACACATAGTTCCCTTTGACATTAATGGGAGCTACGTGAATAAGAAAAAAAGCAATAGATCCTTTGCTTGAAAAACACATTTGTGGCAAGTGGGTATTGGCAACCTGTTTAGCCCAGGTGATTGGTGGGGGGCCTACTCAGAGATATTTACCTGCAGGCTGCTGTTCATATTCCATACAGCTGAAAACCACAAGTGTCAGTGCTGCTCTGAGGATCACTTGCTGATTTATTGTCTTGGAACACTTAATGTTCACATTTAAGGAAGAGCACTAACTGGGGTATGTTCCATAAAGTGGTCCTTCCAGTGTGTTTAAACACACCGGTACACACCAGTGTTAATTATAGCAACACAATTTGTACAGCATTGGTACAATTCTCTGCCATTGGGAAATATGCAGTAAATTAGAGATAAGCTTTTAAGTTTCCAGATCTCAACACAGTTATATGCAATTAGATGCAGCTCATTAAAAAAAAAAAAAAATCACACCTACTTTGTATTCTGTATTTTCCTTGATGTTCTAGAAAATAATTACACAAGAACAGAGGTAAGTAAAACAAACAAATACGCTATACCTTTGGCATCAACTGTTAAAAACCACAGTATCTATAGCTATTATATATATATGATATATGACTATATTTGTATTTATTTGGTCACAGAATTATAGAGACCAACAATCTTATAATATGCTTCAGCAGGTAGAGTTATGAACCAAATATTTTGAGTTCATCTGTTAAATCTCAGCTTGAATTTCTGATACGGAACCGAATGCAATAGCTTTGTGAAGGTAAGGCAACAACATCATCAGCCACCAAAAACATAAACGAAAACAAATAAATAAGTTTAAAAAAAAATTGAGGAGGCAGAAGAAATGTGTGGTTGTCTAATAAGCCTCAAAAACTCATCCACTTTCACCAAAAAAAAAAAAAAGACATTTCTACTGCCCTGCTCACTCATCCTTAGCCTTCCTGACAACCTTCCCTTTTCTGACTGTTCTCCCATAGCTCAATTTCTGTTCACTTTTCCTTACTGATGCCTGAAAACGTACGTTCGCTTTCAGTCACCTCTGTATATTCCACATCCTCTGCCATTAACTTTGCTAATTAGTGTAGAATTATTTTCTAGCTCCTTCCAGACCATGACTTTCTAAAAACCCAACCAAATCTAGATTTGTATCTAGAGCACATTTTCTTATTACCAAATGATGCGCCCTCAGTAACTCTTGTCACAGTCACACTACCATTTCTGTAGGCCTTTGAAGTGGGAAAGACAGAGGCTGGTTAAGATTTCCATGGTTCTAAATTAAGTACTATTTCAGTCAACATAACTGCCTAACCATGCCTTGTACTTGATCTTGGGTTCATACAACTGCTTTCCTCTGAAATGGAGATCAATTCTGCCCATATCACAAGACTTCTTTTTGGTTTTGTCATTAATCTTAAGAGCAGGATGCTCAGCTGAAGCCATTCTGCTATGTCAGTACATTTGTCTTTTAGAAAACTGACAAAAATCTTTCCACTATCTGAGATTAAATTTCTTAACACCACTGAAAGCAATCACTGATCCCTTCATGAAAACACACAGGACTTTCTGACAAAAAGAAAGAAAAAAATTCATATTCTACAATTTGGAGTCTAGGACAGCACAGAAAGCTAAATATCCCTGTTAGGGACACAAACCTAAATTATTGTTTAACAGAATAACTCTCTCATTCCACCGTGTGCACTCAAATTTTCTCCATGCCACACAGGTAATATCCATTTCGGTCATTTGTTCCTACCATACAGGTAAAGAGCCATGACCACATCTCTATTACAATAGAGGTCTGGTGTGCTTGAAGGGGGAGGTTTTTGGGAACTGGTGCTCCATCCTATTGGCTCTTGACAACAAATGGCAAAGCATATATCTCTAAAAGGTTTGAACTGAACAAATTCAGTGTCTGTTCTGAAAGCACGAAAATATACCCTTGTTATTTAAGGCAACAGTGGGGATCCATTTTTAGACTCAGCCTGTAAACAGGATTTTATGTACATGCCTTTCTTCCCCTTCTACACATTTCTGCTTCTTTCTGCTTTGCATTAGCACAGTAGTCGAGCAATGGGACCCTGACCCATGGCAGCTGTTTTCAGTGGTTAACATGATAAAATCACATCAAATAGAAAGGCAGAATTTGCTCTTTTTTTCTCCTCTGGGTGTTGGGGACCCCAGATCTGGACACAGCCCTGCAGGCGGGGTCTGAGCAGAGCCGAGGGGCAGAACCCGCTCGGTGCCCTGCTGCCCACGGTGCTCTGGTTGCAGCCCAGGACACGTTTGTCTCTCTGGGCTGGGAGTGCTCATGGCTGGGTCCTGTTGAGCTTCTCCTCCCCCAGCCCCCCAAGTGCTTCTCCTCAGGGCTGCACTTCACCCCCTTCTCTGCCCAGCCTGTGCTTGGGACTGCCCTGACCCAGGTGCAGGACCTTGCACTTGGCCTTGCTGAATTCATGAGGGCCACACAGCTGTCCAGCTCCCTCTGGATGGCATCCCCTCCCTTCAGCACGCTGAGCACACCACACAGCTCAGTGCCATCAACAAACTGACTGAAAGTGCTCTCAATCCCACTGTGTCCATATTGCAAACAAAGATGTTAAACAGTGCTGGTCCCAATAGCACCCCAGAGGAACACGATTCATCACTGGTCTCCGCTTGGCCATGGAGCTGTTAACCATAGCTTTGTGTTAAGGAAACTTCTCCGTTCAACAATCCACAAGCCACTGTCACACTCATGGTACCTGAGGAGGGACCAAAACCCCTTCACAGCTACACATCCCACTCATACAACCAGACCACATTTCCTTGACAGCTTGACACCAGGTTTCCAACAGCAGAAACTCAGACATCCAGATCCTTACATTTAATCATAGTGTAATAACTAAATAATAAAACAATAAAATAACAAAACAGCTCCAGCTGGTACCTCCGAGAAGGAATTCTGAACAAAGGAACCCCTGGGCTTTTATACCATCACAGTCTAATCAAGGGGAGGTCTGGGGGTCGCGTGCCCCTGCCCTGTGTCCCCAGGGCCTGCTCACCTGGCTGCCACACAGGTCCCCAGCACCTCCCAGCCTCCTGCCTCGGGCTCCTGCCCCCAGAGCTCAACCTGCAGTTCGCACACCGAGCTACCTGCACTGAATGTGCTCCCCAGCATCTGAGTGGTCCATCTGTCAAATCCAAGTCTTTCCAGATAAGGATATCATGCAGGACACGGGATATCAGTTGATTTTAAAAACTCAGAACTGTAAATAAATTCATTGTCCTTAGTCACAGTGAGGCAGCTCTCGACCTCTTAAAAAGTTAGCTCTGCTACCTCTGGTTGCCCACTACAACAAAGAATTCTCCAATAGTTTGAAATAAAAAAATACTTATGGATAACACACAGTTGTAATCTCAGAACACAAAGGATTTTTTACTTTGCAAGCAGTTTTTGAAGTGTACGTTTTAATATTGTCACCCTGACCTACTCCCCCACTGTCTGCCCATTAAGTAACGTCAGTAAGGATTATTTTTATCACATCCCTCTAAACAGATACTTCTCTAGCAAACACAGAAAGAAGAAAAAATCCCACACCATAAAGAAGGCCTTATCCCATTCTCACATCAATATCAAGCACAAGGCTAAAAGGATTTTTGACATCCAGGCAAAAACAGTTATAGATTTGAAGTCAAGTTTCTGAAATCCATAAACTAGAATGTTAATTAACATTTGCAGATACAAACACTGACAAAAAATTCAGTTAATGGGCAATCTTTTAAAAGAAGGGAGATCGACAAGTTTCAAAGTGCAGCGAAATAACAGACTTGCTCTGTTAATTGACTCCTCGCACAAACATCTGCAGAAACATGTCAAAATAGTGTCAGATTTAAGAGCAACATGAACCATCTAAATAATTGCACTTGGCTGTGCACAAGTACTCTGTAGCTCTGTAAATCATTTCCTGCAATGATATACCCCTGCCTGGATGCTCAGCCTCTCTGAGAAGAGCTCACAATTCAGTTATTAAAACACGCTACCCTGAGACAAGACAGACGAGAGCTGTCTCACACCTATTAGAAATCTGTACTGGCTAATTATGGCCCAGATTTCGTAATGACTCTGGGTACCTCCTAATAAAATGAAGATGATGTATTGATTTCAGCTACCAAGGACTTTACAATTATGGGATTTTTTCCTAGAATAAAGAAAGGAAGAAGGGAAAAAATGCAAAAGGTTATTCATTGGGTCACAAAGAATCATTCTGAAAATAAAAATTTCATGTTTTTCCCTCTTCCCTTGTGGAAGAGAATGAAAAGTAAAACCATTATTCCATATTTCAATGCTTGCAGCATATGCTTTTACAGGGTAATCCCTTGTGTGCAGAGACGTTTTATTACGCAAGAAACATTCCAGAAAAGAGCAAGGAAATCCAGCAAAACTAAGGGGTCACAGTAGGGTAACTTCTATTGGACACATTCTTTACATCCTTAGAGCACTGAAGCAGTTAATGTTTTAAGAACCCTTCAGTCCTGTCATTATTTACAGGAACTCATCCCCCTTGCACTGCAAACCCCAGAACAAGCAACTATCAAGTTCACGACCCTCTAAGATAATAAAGCACACATCTGATAACACCCAGATGCAGATAACCTTTGGTAAATATTCACAGAACATCTTTTGACTCCTATGCTCTGATTTTGCTGGACTACAGCAGAAGAATATAAGGAATCATGGACTCAGGGATAAATTAAACCATTTCTCTTGCATATAAATGGGGGTTTCATCCCTTTCTGCTACTGCTGAATGAAAGCAGAGCTAACAGACAGAAATTACCACAGTGCGAAGATGAGATTTTTTAGTTGACATAAAACCCAAATCTAGCTGGATGGATCTGCACAGGAGTTTCACATTCTGTGATTGATATTATATCTCCAAGATACATAAGCTGCTAATTTTATGGGCAATTCTTTCCCCAGTTTTTGTTAGTTACAAAACCAAAATAAAACAAAAAAAATCCCAAATCCAAATAAATAGAGAAAACAGAACAATGAGCTGAAAATAAATGGGAGAGTCACTGCAGTCACTGCTGATAAAATATTTCAATCACTGAGCCACTAGAGTGGTATTAAATATTGAGAAAGGTGGGATGGCCATAAAAGCAAACTGGCTCAGCTGGCAAGTTAAAGCTATTCACAGACAAACACAAGGTCAGACATTTGGTAAAGGAATTCAGAACTGGAGAATGTATCCTGAAAAGCAGTATCTAAAAAAAGGTGCAAGCAACATATTGGGCAAACATCTGCATTGCAGGATTCTGGCCCCATGCAGGGAGAGACTGGGACAGGTGAAAGCATCTCAAAACCAGAGCTGAGGTCTGGTTTTATCATGGTATCACCATCTTCTTCAACCAAGAATACATTTCTGAAGTCTATTTAAAAAATAAACAAACTACTCACGATCCTGAAAAATAATTTAGACCCTGATTCAACAGCATTTAAATGTGTGTCTAAACCTCAATAAAGTGCGCTATAAGACGCAGACAAACGTTTTCCTCTTCTAGAGTCTTCACGCTTATTTCCAGGCATTATCATTTTTAAAGCAAGCCATTTTCTCTACAATTCAAGCTGGGCATGCTTGTTCCAGACAAAAGGGAACTGCTGGCCACACTCTCAAAAGGCACATTGAGCCCAGAATAAATAGGTTGCTGCTCCAAAGCAAGGTCACACTTTCATCAGCACAAACCACAGCAATGCCAACAGGTCAATGTATTCTTACTGAAAAATACATCACATTAAACACAGTGTTTTGAATATTTCTTTTGTCTCCCATGAAAAAAAGGAAAAGTACTTGTCTGCAAACATCTGATGTTTTTAAGAGCCTTAAAGAGAATTCAGTATGAACAGTAAGAACTGCTACTTGTACAGCATTTTTTTTTTTTTTAATAAGAGGGGGTTTAGTCTTTTTAATTATATATAAACTTATTGGAATTTTTTTGGCAATAGGTGTTCTCATTATTTTCACTCACATTAAAGGTCACATGCACAGCTAGCAGAGGAAAATGAGCAGTAACCCCCTACAGAGCTGCAGGCAGGGGAGGGGGCAAAGCATTTTTCCCTAAATGTTCATCTGAATGAAGCAACAAATTCATCCTATTCAGATTGTACAAGTATTTAGATTGGCGTATTAAAATACACTAACAAATAAAATTTCAATGTCATATCTTCAAGGTTAAATTCTCCATTTTCCCCTTGCAGGCCATGGTGGGTTGACCCTGACTGGATTCCAGGTGTCCACCAAAGCCACTCATTCACTTCCCTCCTCATATGGACAAGGAAGGAAATAAAGGAAAAGGCTCTTAGGTCAAGATAAGGGCAGGGAAAGACCACTCACCAGTTACTCCCATGGGCAAAGTAGACTCGACTCAGGGAAATGGGGAAATTAATTTATTACCAATCAAATCAGAGTAGAACAATGAGAAATAAAACATGCATCTCATCACACCTTTCACCCATCCCTCCCTTCTTCAAGAGCTTAACTTCACTCTCAAATTCTCTACTTCCTCCCTGCCAGCAGGGCAGGGGAACAGGAATGGAGGCCATGATCAGTTCATCACACATTGTTTTTGCTGTTTCCTCCTCAGGGGGAGGACTCCTCACCTTCTCACCCTGCTCCAGCATGGGCCCCTCCCATGGGAAACAGATCTCCACGGACTTACACCATAAGAATCTCCTGCACGGACTGCACCTCAGCAGCTGCTCCAGCGTGGGTCCTTTCCACAGGCTACACTTCAGGAACAGACTGCTCCAGGGTGGGTCCCCTGTGCAGTCACAAGCCCTGCCAGCAAACCTGCTGCAGTGTGGGCTCCTCTCTCCACAAGACCACAGGTCCAGTGAGGACCCTGCTCCAGAGTGGGCTTCTCACAGCCTCCTTTGGGCACCCACCTGCTCTGCCGTGGGGTCTTCCAGGGGCTGTAGGTGGATCTCTGCTCTTCCATGGACCTCCAGGGGCTGCAGGGGAATCTCAGCTCCAGTGCCTGGAGCAGCTCCGGAGCAGCTCCTGCCCCTCCTTCTGCACAGACCTTGGGCTCTGCAGGGAACTGTTGCTCTCGTGTTCTCACTCCTCCTTCTGGCTGCATTCTTAGCTATGTTGTCACAGAGGTGCTGCTACCACACCGATGGGCTCTGCCTTGGCCCCCAGGAGTTCTGTCTTGGAGCTGGCACGAGTTGGCTCTGTCAGACGTAGGTGAAACCTCAAGCAGCTGCTCACAAACAATACCTCTGTAGCCACCCTTGCTATCAGAACCTGGCCATGCAAACCCAGTACACATCTAAATTCTAGTGTGAAGAGCCCAGAGCTAGGAAACAGTGACTTTGAGAGACCTTAGTCAATTAGGTTACAGAATAAGCCATCTTGCTCCAGGGTGCTTCTCAGAATTTTGTCAGAAGGTGCAGAACGTGATGAAAAAGAAAATATTTAACATTTAATTAACAGTTTATGCTTCAATTACAGTCATTATTTTACTAGGAGAAATATTATTAATATCTACAGTGCTTTAAAAGTATTCTTGGTTTGTAACTAAAGAAGTTATTTTCAAGATTTATAACAAACCAATGAAATACAGGCACTTTATATTTGGGATCTTTCATGTAGGCATTTTTAACTTGAAAATATTTTAGATATTTAAACAACAAAATCCTACAAAACCCAAGGTCAAATATGGCATATTTCAGTATTTTCCATGTCTCTGAAAGGTGGAAAGGGCACATTTATCTCCAACAGAAGGATAAGGCTTTTGCTTTCAATAAAAGATAGACAAGAGAAACTCAGAGCTCAGCCAGAGGAACCCACATCACTTGTACCAGAAGCCTAAAGCAGCAGCATCTGACCCCTCTCTCCTAGAAGGATCTTATTTTTGCTGTTATGAAGGCTGAATGTTTGTAACATTACCTGTGTCATTTCATTACTCCTCTGTAAGTTCA
Source organism: Picathartes gymnocephalus (assembly GCA_013390045.1). Taxonomy (NCBI): domain Eukaryota; kingdom Metazoa; phylum Chordata; class Aves; order Passeriformes; family Picathartidae; genus Picathartes; species Picathartes gymnocephalus. The sequence goes on from WEKY01024170.1 coordinate 57,258, forward strand.
TCACTGTATACTGACCATTCAAAGGTCTACAAATATAAGTATTGATATACTTAAGTCAGAGAAAACAGAGTGAATTGAATATAAACCATTTTTTGAGCAGTTCTAAAATCATGCTTGCTGAGACAAGGTTATCCATCTAGTACACAGGTTTTATGAATATAATATCAGAACTCAGGACTCTATCCACCTACTTGAAAATAAATAGTTCAGCTACTAATAACTTCTGAAATAAACAGATGTATAGGATAAGGACAGTAAATGGCTCTCCTAGGAATCACAACTCTGTTTCATATAAGGCGAACCTCAGCCAAATACTAAAAGACAATATAAGAGCTATAGGAAAAACTGACCTTGAAACAGGTCAGAAGGGAATCTCTGATTAAAAAAGAAAACTCCCAACCAAAAATACAGTCAACATTTATTCTTATATTCTATTTTTTAATAACCTGCTATAAGAGTCTTAGAGTGAAGTCAATCTTTTGATATCTTGAAATACACACATTTTCCTCTGGATTTAGTTTTTCTTCGGTAATCTTCTGCTTTCAAAGTCTGACTGTTCTCAGAAGATTTATACAGTCCTCTGTGCAAGTATAGTAGAGAGAAGCCTGTAAAAGCAGTTTTCTAGGTGCTGGGGCCTCAATCCATGAACCAGAAAGGCAGACATGAAAGGCGTCTGTATATGTTTAAACGTAAAGTTATAGACAGGCATTCCACTAAGTAAGGGGAAACCAAGTGATTAACACGCTTCACATGGTTTCCCAGAGGCTCTCTTTTGCCACTGACAGCACCACAGTGTTAACTACAAGCTCAGTAAATTATTCCAGTGGCAGCTATACCCTCACCATTTTTTTTCCCCTGTGGCTTTTCTACCCACATAGTCACACAACAGAAATGGAGCTCCAACATTTGAGGAGGTCTGTGAAACAGCAAAAACAATCAGTTCTGTTGACAACCATCAGCTCCAGCCTGCTCCCTTGTTTGGGCTGGGGCAGGATATCAAACCCACATCTCAACTCCATGAGCTGTCATGCTGAGGTGAGGCCAGACCTGCAGCACAGGTCAGAGTTTTGTGCTCAGGTCTTTCAGAAGGTATCTAGTACCACAAACAGGTGGAACTCTCCTGGATCCAGAAACTGCTTGTCCAGATCATCCAGGAAGTCAGGCATTACCCACATGACGTGGGGACTGCACAGCACCTCCTTTCCCCACTGATTTCTCTCCACAGGCAGTCTGGCAGTACATTATACAATGATTTTCCCCTCATGTCAGCAGCAGTATTCTATGGAAAACACTGCGCACCAAGCCACATTACCCTTGGGGACACACGTCACTTTTACGGATATGGAAAAGAAAGGAAGATGACAAGAAATAACAACTGCCCATCATGACAGCCTTCCAAGTGTCTAAAGTTTTCTGACAACATGATTGTCATTAATGCACTACAAATCCTAATTAATGTGGAAATGCATGCCTTGTTTCTTCTTTCTTTCTCTAAAAGCAGTCACCATTTTCAAGTGCTGTCAAAAGTGGCACCATTTAAAGGTCAAAAAGTTGACTAAAATGTGAGCAATTAGCTTCTGTCAAGAAAAAACGATGGTCTAAGGGATTGCACTGCTAGAAGATTGCTGCATTCATAGAAAAAATGGAACTAGATCAAACAAGTAAGCCTTGATCTGTCCATATCTTTTTTTTTTCAGAAGTGATGATTCACAAGACACCAAGTCCTCTGCTGCTGTACTCTCTGGAATCATACTGCCCTTTCTCTGGATGCTGAATTACTAGTAATGCTCTCTTTAACCCAAAGGACAAACAGAGGCAGACTGAATTTTTATAGGTACACTTGCATACCAGGCAAACTGAGGAATGAACAAAAAGGCAAATTGAATCAATGCAAGTGGCTTGGCCCTGCCTTTCACTGCTGAACATGGCCCAAATTCAGTTTTCAGTCAGCTCCTGCCCAGAGGAGGGGACCACCATAAATGAATTCCAGGAGGGGACGGGCTCTCCTTTCTGACCACTCTTCTAGGTGCAGGTTGGCTGCAAACATGACTGTACAGGTCATGAATTTAACAAAACTCCCTCATGATTCTACAAATACATAATAAATAACACCTTTCCAAAGTACTTTGAGTTCTTCAGCTAAAAAACAGTGCAACCCCAAAGTATTACTTGTGTAATACATTAGCAAATTCCACTTGAGCTTTCATTTTCAGAAACCATTTAGAACCAAAGCATTAACCAACATCTAAGACACTCAAAAATCTGAGACACAGATAACCATCTATATATGGAATCCAAAACGGGAAGATTAACTATTGTATTTTTTTAAACTTTAGTACAGCAGTCTAAAAAGATCATAAAGTATACCACTATTTAAATAATAACTTCTATAATAATTCAAGAGAACATTAAAAGAAAGATTCTGATCCATTAGAGTTTAAGTAGAGCTGGCGTGTGATAAAGGTTACAGTCACATTCAACTGCATCTACTTTCAAATATATTAGTTGTTGTTTCTAAAAAAAAAGTTTTTTAGAAAGTAATATATATATTACAGCATCTTTGATTGGCAGGACTGCCACATTGAGAACAGGCTCTAGCACAGGATGGAGAGAAAAATCACCCAAAGGGCTCAAATTACAGGTTTTCAGTGCTTCAGAACACATAAAAGATGCTGCCCTGCTTTCCACTAGATAACATGGCAAATAGGTTTTATTCGGTGTATTACAATTATTTTTATTTACCAAAAACAATCTCCAGATAATTGCATTGATCCTGCTACACTTGAGGCTGTTTAATCTAAGGAAAACTGTTGTTAAGAAAAATGTTTTTAAAAAGCCAACAATAGCAGCAAAGGGCATCTTGGGGAGTTTTAATGAGATTTTTCTGTTCAGTGCAAGTTTAACATTCCCACAGAACAGATCAATACCACTTTTTTCTCCCAGGTACGTTGGGGAGCATCCTGCTCTTGAACCCATCCAGGCAGATCAATCCCCCCTGGCACTTCTGACTCTCTTCTCACTGCTCTGCAGCAGAGCATTGGCCACGCAGCTGGCAGGAGTGCCAGAGACAAGACAGGTATCTGCAGCATCCCACTCACTCCCAGTCATGGCCAGAAAGGATTTTTTTCTGGAGAAGGGAATACTATGTAGTCCAGCCTGGAAAGTGTGTTCTGTACTTTATTTCCACACACAGGAATATCTGTGGATAGATGAAAATCTTATATTGTAGTACTGGCAGCTGTTCTCCAATCACAAATAGAGCACAGCTTTGACAGGGCTTTTAAATCTTTGCAATGTTAAAAAACTAATTTAGTTAGGGCAGCAAAATCCAGCAGTATTCAAGGATGAAATTGTGCTGTTCTCCATCCAGTCACTTAATGTCTCCTGGCTACTTTTAAATTTCCTTTGAAGTTTTTCATTCTCATTTTCCCTTTTCACTTTATCCTTTCAACCACTCATACTTTTTCAGGACATAATGTGGGAATTAATTTCTTTTTCCTTTTCTGTACTTGCAAACATAGCCGTCCTGAGTTTATAAACATGGTTGCCAAAATTATAGGAGACTTCAACTATTCCATGTGTCCTCTTGATTCTTAAAGTAGACCCTCTCACAATTCTGTATTTCATAATAAAAAATGTCCATGAGAAAAGCAGGTTAAAAGGACTAGGGTTAAAGCCACAAACAAACATAGCTTCTCACTTGAATGCAGAGCTTGGGATTTGGTACACAGCGGAAAAGCCTTTTATTTTATTTTTTGAAAAAAGAGAATATACTCTGAAGTGGATTGATTGTCCTTGATCTTTTCCACCCACACAGCCCTTTTTCTCTTTTTGCTTGCTTTTGGTTCTCATTTCCATGTTGTATCAATACAAAGTGTGTGACACTGATCTTTTCCCCTCACATATATACTGATGTCCCCAACTCCTAAAAGAAACCCAAAAAACAAAAAAGACCACCAAAACAATAGATATTACAGGCATGACCTTAAAAGCTTCTGGCTCCCCTGCCATGGCCACAGACAGCACAATGCTGCTAACCCTGTCTGCCCACTGCTTGTGAGATCTTGAGATCTCCAAACCACACAGCAAGTGCAGTGATAGAAATAAGTAAGCAAATATCAGCCGAATTCATAGCTGGTTTTTAGTGAAGATGCTTAAACTCACTCCTAAGAGGTTTTGCACAGTCAAGGAAAAAAGCAAAGAATGAAACAAACCACACAGAACTGATTTAAAACTATCCACATCCTCAAGCCATTCTCCAAACATCTTTATTCTCAATTCTGTGACATTTTCAGAGACAACAAAAATGGCATAAAATATTCTTAGATTAAAATATCTCCCTGCAAACCCTCTCCCCCATCTCCATTTGTGCTGAAATTGCTACTCCTATTACAGTTCATACTCAGTGTTAATTGCAGTTGTAATGGCAAAGGTCAGTATTGATCCATCAACGCACCTGCCAAGCAAGACTTCACAAGCTTATTCTCATTCATACAGAATATTGAACAGTATTAAGAGCTATTGACAAGTGAAAACAGAGTCAAGGACTATGTCTCGGCTACTCCCTGCAATATTATCCCATCACAGGCATTTCAATATGCTTTTGGACTAGGCAGCAGAACGAGTCTAGAAAGATCCAAAACTGCACATCTTCCTAGATTTTGCAGATTAGACACTAACTGTCAAGAATTCGCAGTGTTTGGAAATTTAACTATTCCCAACAGAAAAAACCAAACCAACAAATCCATCCCTCCATTCTTGTACCAAAGGGTGCAAAAGCAGCAGCTCCATCCTTGGGTGTCCCATCACATCCTTTGGATCAGCATATGCCAAATTATAACTGGTTCATGTTTCAGTACAACTCCTAGGGTATGTGCATCCATGACTCCTCCTTACCTTTGACAGAATGCCTGCCAGGAGCCAAAGCCTGAAGTCTTTTGGGGAGGTGAAAAGTAAATCATTTCCTGGAAGGCATGGGAAATCTTCATCCTGGAATCTAAACCAGATCAAAGCCCATATGCTCTATATTCATGAACTATTTTTTCCTATGATTAGAAACACCTCAAAGGGACCTGCTTACTGGAAAGAAAGATGCTCCTTACATCAGACAGTGTGTAAGAAGTAGGTCACTCTAAACAGACATTTATTTTAGAGGTACATTATTCAAACAATTCAACAGCACCTAATACAGATTAGTGCTTTGGCAAATATTTCATACATAGTTGCTAATGTTCAAGCTAGTGGCTCCCAAAGGCTTTTAAAAGATTAAATACTAAGCCCAAAACTAACCAGAATTGGGCCCAGGAAGTGTTAGAGACTAAGAGCTTTCAGAAGCCTTGGAAAGCTTTTCCTACCACTCTCTCCTTTATCCCACAGGATTTAAAACTCTCCTACTGTAAAGAAAAAAGATAATGAAATCCAAGGGATGAAACCCATAGCTCCTGGCTGGTGGTGACATCTATATATAACTAAAAGTTTAAAATTTTAGGATTAAAATGACTCTGCATGGAAAGGAGCAATTTAAAAACTATTAGTCAGGATACAAAAGCTGAACATCAGCCTCACTGCCATACAGAGTGTTTTTCCCTTTTTTCCACAATATTTTGAGATAAATACTACTCTCCCTCATGTTGTGGCTACTTACCGCCATGCAGGGCTGAGACTTTCCCACCAAAAGGCAGAAAACTGACTTTACTCGTAGATTTCCCATCTCCTTTCAACTCCTTTTTCTGCTAGCAATGGTTTGCCACTGCTTCTCCCAAGGCCTGGAGCCCTCATGCATCTCCCCCAGCGCTGGGAGCCACATCCCACCCTGCCCACTGCTTTGTTCAGCTGTGGGGCTTTCAGAGCAGCAAGACACCATCAGCAACAAGGAAGAAGCTGTTGCTGGGACAACGTTGATGTTCAAGTGGAGGACAGCACGGTGAGCACTGGGGTGGCCCTGCCCAGGCATGGGGGCTGGAGGGTGACACTGAAATCAGCTGGAAAATAACCTAAGGTAGTTTGAAGCATTAGAAAGCAGACATTGTTTATTAGCACTGGACACACCAAAGGATCTCTCCTTTAGTCAGATGTGTGTGGTGAAACTTTACAACAGGGTATTAGTTCCATCACGATCGTGCATATTCATTACAAAATATTTCCTAGCTCATACATAAATAAGGCTATTGCTGGAAGCCACATCCAGAATGGTGAAACACCAGGAGGGACTGAGGGGAGAAGGTGTGAGAAACAGCTGGCTGAGGGTCAGGCTGCAGCCCAAGACCAACTGACCACACTGACCCCGAGGACACTGACATCACTGGACACCGTTGTTCAAAAAAACCCACATGTCCCCCAAGGAGAGCTGGAGAATTCAAGTCTAATCAATTTCTACAGCAAAGCACAGGTCACAGAGCCAAGACCTTTTCTGCTGGAGCCATACAGTTCAAGGTGCTTGAATGGAGATGTAAGATACAGAAGAACCCAAAAAAACCTGGAATGCTCTGACCAACAACCTGACTCTGCCAGGTAGCAAAGGAAGCATCTTTTGGATTCAGCACTGGTTAAGCAGCAGTGGAATAATAATTATTGAAAGATACAATTAGGAGTACCAACTCAAAAAAAAAAATTACCTTTGCTTACACCAAGGGTTTTGTGCAAATTGTTTTCAAATCAACAAATATATGTTAGTGAGAGAAACCTCATCACCAATTTTCCATTTCCCTCTTTAAGATGAACAATATGCAAGGTGTTTTATGTTGGTTATACAGAGAGATTAAAAAACAGTTTGGTTTGGGTTTGTTTCATTTATTTTCCTGGTTTTAAAAAGAAAAAAAAAAAAAAAAAACCCCAAAAAAACCCCCCAAACCCACACCAGAGTTAGGAACATAGGAATAATTCAGGCACATATGAAATAGGATGTTTAAAAAAACAAAAAAAAAAAAGAAAGGAAAAAAAAAGTCTCTTCATACAACCTTCCACAGTAGTGGCAGCAGGGAACGAAAATGCAACTGAGTTTTATCCTCCTACTTAAGCCAGGACACTAATGAGGTGTGGCTATAATATAAGAAAAAAGGGAAGAGTGGCTTATATCTACACAAATCCCTTGTAGCTTTCAGTTAAGCATCTCCTTCTGCTCTAAGTAGCAGCCCAAACACATGTACAGTGGTCATAGAAGAAAAATAAGACGTTGGAGTAGATTCAACATATTGAACAAATTCTCTGAGTTTGTAATTCCCCAGCATTCTCTTTCCTCCAGATGCTACCAAGGATTTTACAAAATTAAGTTACATAAAAATGTTTTCATTCCTAGGAAATGGAATTTAATTTCATCCTATTCAGACAACTTAATAACTGTACAGATTACTGTACCTCATGTTGCATTGGAAACCATTTTAGAAAAAAATGAAGCCTTTTCACTAAAAGAAGGAAGAAAATGCATTCCAGTAGATTTACATTAGCAATAGATTTGCATCTGCTGCTGTAGCAAAGTGTCACTGGTTGAAGCAGAATTTAGATAAAATACATCCTTATAAAATGAGTATCATATCCATTTACAACAGCAAAAACTTAATAAATCATGACTGAAAAAATTATTATTCATTGAAAAGAAGCTGCATGGTAGAATGTGTAAAGATAATCTTGACATGAATGCAGTTATCTTCTATGGGATAATTTATATGAACTCCTTTCACAGAAGATCCATTAACAAGGTATAACAAAACCCATAATTAATCTGAAAACAAGAATGCAACATTAAGTTTCCCAGCACTTGAAGTTTTCTAATGAATGAAATATTTCCTGCTGTCTTTCATCAGAAGAGTAATCTAATAAAGTTTTATTAAAATGTACAGTTACAGAACAGATAGGTTTAAAGTACAGCCTCTGTACACTGTAATGAAGTTCTGGCTCATAAAAATGCTTAGACTTTCATTAAAGAGATCAATGAACCCAAAAGGAAATTAACTTAGCAGAAGAACACACGCAGGTTCTGCAGAATACCATTGTGTGTGAGAGTCAGGATGAACAAGGGCATCCTTCAAAAAAGGATATAAATGAAGGCAAAGCCACAGTAACAGAATAACAAGACAAAGTCTTGGCTAAGGACTAAGGGGCAGCCCCAAACTTAGCGATAACCTCTGAGTGTAACAGATTTGAGCAACTTCAAATAGGGAAACATGAGTGTGAGAAAAAGCAGAGCATTGCCCAGCCACGGCATCACCAGAAGGTGCAGTGGAGGATTAACTGAGGGAGGGTTTGCTTCCATATAGGGATGTCCTGCACAGAGCCAAGGATTATATTTAAACTCTTCTACATAACCAGTCCTGAGACAGATTTATCTGTTTTAAACTGGCTTTACACCACAACATTGCTCTACAACAATATATACAGCTCATATCACAAGGAAACATACTAAAAACCAAACCAAGTCTAGGACTTGGAAATGTTTGTATTTTCATTCCAGTTGCAATGATATTTAAAAACTCCCTTTAAAGTTTCCTAGGCATAAGACATACATTTTTAGTTGTAAATATTACTAAACAAGTAATAACAGTCATGTTGTAACTGTGAGAAGCCCCTCGCAGATCCAAATATGCTTTCATCTTGTGACTGCTGAAAATTTCTGAGGTCACTAAGTACCTCTCTCACTCTTTCCACCAAATCAATTCCTGCTGTCCTCAGACTGTTTTCTCCAAAAGTGTCTAGCAATAACACTGACAGTTATTGTTTAGTTTTTATTGCACTCTTTGGAACTAAGGAGCACAATATGTATTTATACACAGAGAGAGAGAAAAATACAGTTATCAGATTCCTTTAGGCTTTCATTGAGCTGGTTTTACCTGTTCACCTGGTTTTTTTATTTAATGGTCCAACAGATATAAATATACATTTCCAAATACCTCACTGGGATGCTCCCCACTACCCAAAGTAAAATAAATATTATCGGTTAAAATTTAGATCTGTTTTATATGCAGTGTTTGCAAGAACATTGAAAATAGCCACTCTTAAATAATCAAACATGATTAATAATCTCCAAAAGGAATAACACTGCACAAAGTCTACTTTGGAATAGCCACCAAGAAAAAAAAAATCTGATAAGCAAGTATAACTTCTGAAATCCAAACATTGCTGAGGAAGCTAGCAAACATAAATATAATCTAATCTGAGATAGACCAGTTTAGGGTATTATGCAAGCAGCAGCAGGAAAACATCGACCTTTCAGCTGTATCCTTCTTCCAATCCATCCACTGAAACTTCTTTTTCAAAACTACAGGCAACAGTTTTTCAAAGTTGCAACACCAAAACAAAATGAGGTTCATATGCTGCAACGTAATTAAACATTTATTGATACTCCCACTCTTGGTACCTGTTATCTAGAGTAAAAGTGGGACAAATAGCTTCAAGTGCTCTTACAGCTATCAGTAAGACTTCTGAATACAATTCGTTTCCTTCTGATCATAGCAAGATTTAAAAGACACGTACCCATAGTCACAATACAAGGAGACGTGGCATACATTAGAGATAATAGCACTTTAAGAAGATTACTCCTGTTCAAACTGTTCACATAATGTTTATGTGGATAGCTTAAGGGATAACAGATCTACTGGGCTAAAGGGTTTCCAATTGAAAGTGTGTGAACACCAGGTTTTGGAATAGCTGTGCTTGCCCCAGTGGTGCACAACAAACTCCGGGCTGCCATTAGTCAGGCAATTCCCAGCAGAGAGAAATCTGCAATCTGAGAATGAACTACATTCAGAGGATTGCATGAAGTCCGTGAGTACCAGGCTTGCATGACACATAACTCTTAAGCTGGATGTGTTCCACTAAGCCACTTCATCAGCCTACTGCACTCTCTGGATAAAACAAAGTGTTTGGCTGGCCCTGTTCCCTGACTCATAAACAGAGACAGCAGCCAATAAGTCACCTGCTCCTGCCTCCCTGCAAACCAGGCAGCCACTGGGACTCTCCATAGGCACCATCCACAGCCAAGTGGGGCCAGAGGCACAGGGGTGAACCAAGGCCCTGGGGCAGAGCTGTGGGGCCAGCACCAGGAAAGGCAGGTGGCTACAGACAGCAAAAGTAGAAAGCCATAGGTGTTATACCGTGGAGAGACTTAAAAACCACAGAAAACTGCAGGTAAAAAATGAAATCTTAGCCTGGGACAATATAGTCATTCTCTCCCCATGCATCCCCAAGTCACTGTCAGACAAGCTGCTGGTCAGCCATCCACTGCCTGGGAAAGGGAGTTTGTAACAGCTGATTAAGAGTGACTGCTCATCAGTATTTACTGGCTACTCCTAAATGGTTTCATCCAGTAAGACAGAACCAAGATGATTACTGTTGTCCATAAGGATCTATGGAAAAGGGAAAAACAAGCAGGGAGAAGAGCCAAAAATAGATTCAAGATTGGCAGGTTTAATTTGGAAGCAAATACCAATAACCAAGGAAGCAGAGGTGGGTTCCAACAATTGGAGCAGTGAAGCCACGGGAACATGTGCATGTGAGCAAATAACAGGAGCTTCTCAATAGCTCCAGATGTAACAGCTGCTTACAGTGGCAGGGGATTGTGTTTCAGGATCTGGAGGATCCCTTCAGCCAAGACAGAAAGTAAGGAGAGAGCCTGTCCTCCTCCAAATCAATAGCACTCTCACTGTCTGCAAGGCAATTAGATTTATCCAGAGATTTGCAAACTGGGCACTCAAAGTACAAATTTCAAGAATATTTTTACTCACCAAAAAACTGTTTTGAGAAAAACAGGTCAGTTTAAACAAGACAATCACATGCTTGGAAAAACAGCTTGTTGTACAACCAGTAATTGATGTAAGTTTTATAGCTGTCTTAGTTTTGCTATGCTAAAGATTAAGCTGGCTGCCAAAACATTAGCCTTGGGCTTCCTCACAAACCATAATATTTCCAATATTAAAGGCTATATTGCATTTTAAAATTTCAATTAGGTAGTTTGCTATAGACTGTATTTTCCCCAGTTTAAAATGCCTAAAATTATCCTTAATTTATAGGAAGATTGTAAATCTTTCTCAGCTTTGTGAGCATAAATGAAATTACTTCAATTTAGGTTTCCTTAGAGTGTGTGTACCTGTGCAGCAATATATGCTTAGTGCAATGAAATTAAGAACATTTTCATAATTACAGTGATTTTATTACAGATTAGTATCTCCAATATAACAGCAATGTTCAACTGGGCGCACAATGGAAAAAAAATAAAAGGCTTAAGTTTCAGAGGAACACATTTAGTAATCTGAACAGTACAATAAATTTATGATCAATAATACAAGAGATATTCTGCTTATTCAACTGATTAAGAACACAGGCAGCCATTAATCCAACTAGATTCTAGAAAGGACATGAGAAAAATTAAAGTGAGACACAGAGTTATATACTATCTATATATATATATACATACAATGTTTCAAGAAAAATTGCGTTTGGGGAGTAAAGTTACATAAATTTTCTACAACGCTGCAAGATACATTATTCCACTCTTTGGTACACAGAAGAGTAGGATAAAGCAATCAGAAGAATGTTATGGTTTGAGATATACCCCAAGTATAACGTTATGTACTCTGAAAAATAAGAATTAAAATAACAAACCACAACCCTGAAGAAAACATTTGGAGGTTCACAGCTGTCTATTCGCTGAGATTCAGAACTTTAGAAATGTCAAGTCTGTGTTAGTGTGCTCTTAGCTAAAATATGGATTAACCCTAAATAAAACAGAGGCAGTAATATTCCCCCTCTCCGTTAACCCCTCTTTCAACATAAGTATTTGCCTTCACACAGCACACAACTCCACCACAGTCACCAAGGCCCATCTAGGAATGCATACAACAAACCTGGATTTTTCGAGACCAGAACATTTCATGTTAGGAGAGCTCACATCCCCCCCACCACATCCCTTAAGAGCCAAGGGAATGAACTGAGATTCATCGGACCTGATCAGCCCGGGATGCCAGGGCTGCCTCCACGAGCACAGGCTGCCCACACCTCGAGAGGGCTGAGGAGAGCGGAGCATCCCCTCCAGCGAGCCCTGGGCTCCCTGCCAGCCCCGGGCACGGGCGGGGGGAGCGGCCCTGCCCGCAGCCCCTTCGCCTGCCCGCGGGCACCCCCCGCTCCCCTCCCACAGCGCTCCTCCCTCCCAGCTCCCGCACGGCCCTTTGCCAGGGGCCAAAGCCCCTTTACAGGGGGCAGCTGGGCCCCACGGGGGTCCATTAACTCCTGCCCCGGCCCAGGCGAAGGGACCCCCCTTTCGCTGGGGCCGCCTCGCCCCGAGGGCAGCTGCGCCCTGCCCGGAGCCCTACGGGCATCTCGGCCTGCGGGGGCCGGAGACGGCCAGCCCGGGGCCGGGGCTGGGCTGGCCGGGGAGTAGCAGCCCCAGCTGCGCTCGGCTCCCGCACCTGTGCCCAGCACGGAGCAGGAGCCAGGCCCGAGCCTCGGGACGGCTCCCAGCCCAGCCTCCCCGCCCCAGGCCCTGCCCGGTGCCCGGAGGCACCGCAGCGCACTCCGCCAGCCCTTTGGAAGCAGCACGGCATCCCCCGGGCCGCCCAGCTGCGCTACAGGCTCCAAATGACTGCAGGGGAAGCGGGGGAGACACTGCTTTAACCTCAGCAAATTGATGAATCAATATTTTATATTGCATCTACATCTTCTGTAAATGGATGCACCGAGGTGATAAAGCAGGCAGGCAGGCAGAAAGAAAAATCTTTCACAAAATCTGGACAGCAAAATAACTTCCTCAAGGCAAATTTAATTAATATTAATTAAAATGAATGCCAAAGAATGTTGGGGGCAGGGGGATTGGCATGATGGATTGTCACCTCTAAAGAGAACAGAAAACTATTGCTTAGTTCAACACATATGGCAGAAGAATTTTATTCAAATTGATTAACCAGTATCTTCTAAGTACCTTAAGGTTTGTGTTTCCAACCACTTAAGTGAATAGGATTTTTGACATTGATTGCAGTAACCACAGGAATCTGCTTTACAGACTTGCCCACTGCACAACTACAAAACACTGTAGTTCTTAACATTCTTTTATTTGACCAGACATTCCCCATGTGACATTTTCCACTTACTCTTGAAGAAAAAATATCTAAAAATTCTTAACAAAAACAATACAGGACTTCCTAGTACATACCCTTTGGGCTGAAAATCTCCCTGTACAGTCAATGAAAAATTAGTACTGAAGGGGATTTTAAGGTATGGGCAAAAACATTTCAGTGCCCCAAGAAAGGATTAACTGTTTCTTGATGTTGTTGATAGATGCTTATTTCACTTGTTCTTTAAAAGTACCCACGGCAGAAATGCCATATTTCCACATTCAATGTATGCTGTTTCACCAACTGTTATTTTTCCTCCTACCTAACAGAAATCTCATTTGCCACCTTAATTTTGCCTTATCTATTGAACTGTTCAGGTTATTCCCTTCCTTTCCAGACTGGCCTGTTTCTTGTCCTGAATGAATGAGTTCTGGCTGTCTCTTTCTAGAACAAATAAACCCATGCTCTCATACCTCCTGTTTTCTACACCCCTGTTCTTTCTCCTTACTTTCCATCTGACTTCCTCCACATGGTCCAGCTCCTCTTTGATATGCAGTGAATGGAAAAACAGGAACCTTCTCCCAGCCTAGATCTATTCCATTATCTCTAGAGTATGGTCTGCTCTCCCTGACACATTTTTAACACAAGCCAGCGATGCCTGTTGTGCAGAGTATCCTCTGCGCAGGGTACTGGAGCCCAAAAAGGCAGAGGAATATGGAAATACGGCATCAATATGGAAACAATTTTTTAGATTTTTGTTATAAGACAAAACTACTAAAAAATAATTTTCTGAATACCTCTAAGTAATGGCATTATATTTCATATACTCTAGTGAGCACTCCTGTATTTAGATGCTAAATGCAGCAATCCTGTATTCCGAGCACTCAGGCCTTATGCACAGGGAGCACCTTTGCCTTTTACCTGTCATTATTCTTCCAGCCTGATTTGTATGGTGCACCTGAGCAGCCAAGCATGGTCAAGAATTGGTTTGGCTTCAGAGTGAGAAATTAGAGAATAAATAGATGGAGAATGAAATTTAAAAATAGAAAGCATCTTCTAGAATAAGAAGATAAGAAGAGGGTATACATGGCCTATGCCACACAACAAAGAGATGCAAACAGAAATGCCTAAACAACTGAATGACAGGATGGATGAGGCAGGATAATATACGATAGCAAGCAGAGCAATTATTTTGATTTTTTTTTTCAGTCCAGGGGAAAAAAATGCAGGAAAAAATACAGGTATTATCCTTTGTTCCTTTCATATCATGCAGCTAACAAGTTCTATTATGATAATGCACTGCAACCTACCTCACCACCACCAAATAAAGACAGGTATATATTACTGTCAGCTACCAATTTCAAACTTCCAATTCCAGAAACATAAATCCATTTGGAAAAAAAAAAAAAAAAGTGATCCTGCAGAGTAATAAGTATTAAAATTCTTTTTCCCTCTGTACTTTCATTGGTCTCCTCCAGTTTCCCTACAGAGGTTTTAAGAAATAGTATTTCACCACAAACACTTCCAAGCTCAGGCTGCATGCTGGTAGGAATCTATGCCTACCCTTAGGACTTCCTAGACAGAGGTTCCCAAGATTGATGTAGACACCTTCCAAAGTAGAAACATAATGGTATAAATGATAAATGAGGACTATTATATAACCACATCAACCCTTGGAATATAAATTGTGGATTCGAGTATGGATCCGATATACTTTCCTCTCAAATGCAATCCTAGTTTGCAATCATTTTTTGCAGACTGTACCTTGTGATTCAGGTGTAGTTCATGCTGAAGGAGGGGTTCACAGGGAAAGTGTGTCATCATTGCAGTCAGCCATCCTGCAATAAACCATTCCCCTTCCACACCAGCCATCCCTACACTCTTTAATTCAGCATCAACTATGAAACCTCAGAATAAAGCAGTACCACTGTGATATTCTTGTTGTATTTTTGTAACATGATCAATGTTACAAAATTGTAATTTTGATTACTGTGAATGATGCAAAGAGCAGGACCAAGCAGAGCCTGCACATTCACAGGTCACTTTCTTGCATTCTCAGCATGGCAACTGCATTTATGAAAACTTCACCTTCAGTGAGGATGCAGCATGAATTAAAGTATATTTTCATTCAAGGCTCAGTGAACAATTAACAACCCTGCAATGATACTATGGTTCAGAAATTCATGCAGTTTCAAACACCTCTAACCATCTGTGTTCAGAAACATTAGAGCTTTGGTGTTGAAAATGTTCTTATCAGTAGTTAGTTAATCTCATGATAAATCTGAGCAGTGAACTTAACAGTTTAGAAACAGAGTCAAAGGAAGTAATGTATCATTTTTATTTCAACATATTTCTCTAATTGCTAATTGGACCTTCCTGGACCATGAAGATAATTAGGTTATTTTTTCCTCTCATTTTGTGATATCTCAACTTTTGCATACACTGTGCCTGGGAGAACACAATGTTCCAGCTGAGGGGAAAAAAACACTGAAGGATGGTAATTAGAGAAAATAGTAATGCAGAGTTGTGACCCACATCACGAACATTAACAAGTACTCAGGAAAGAGATCCCACTAGGAACAACCAGTTAATGATTGTATGAGAAGTGCCTTAAGTTATTCTGCTTGAAAAGGTGCAGGCTACTGAGCAGGGTAAAGTGCTTGCTGGCAAGCAGAAAATAGGATTTGCAGACAGGCCCCCACCCAAACCTCACATCAAGTTTGATATTTACAGTTTAAAATGTTTGCACGTTGACAGCATACAGAGAAAACTGTTTCAGATACAGACAGCATGTCTAGTTTAGAAAGTGAAAAAGCTCTAATTTCTTGTGCCCACAGTGTGAGGAAATTGCATGTCATTATATGAGGTAATAATATCTTTATGTTTTTAAGATGTCTGTATATGTTTTAGGATATACATATATATTTTTCCAGAGACATAAAACTGTTCCTCAACAATTTGAGTATTGGACCTTTACTTGGGATTCTGTTTCTTCATGACTCTCATTTAGTTTATGATTTACTCATTTACCATCCTTCACATCTTTCTGTAAGTTTATTCCACAAAACTGAAATGAAGAGGATGATATCGTTTTTTCTGCTTAGTAGTGACCCTCTACTCCAGAACATTCAGCTTTAGCTATCTTGTACCCAAACACATTAATATCAAAATTTTATTCAAGATATAATGCCCAATGGCATCCTAAAGAATAGCCAGGCCTTAGCAGAAACATCTCCAGGTATTTCGTCCATAAGAAAGTCAGGCCGCAATTAATTCTTCTTTTTTTTACCCCTCTTTTATTTTCTCAGGATTAGCCAGCTGAAATGCTTACAGACAGCTCTACATCTCCACCACCCAAGGCTGTTTGAGGCAGTGAAGAGAGGTGGACTCACATAATTTCACGTCAGATGACTCTGCCTTCGGCATAAGGATCTGGCTGGAATATCCCCCATCAGTGGCAGGCCTGAATTCAGGGGAAATACTTTTAAAGAAAATGACCAGCACACATTGTATTCAGTGCTGTAACATAACACACCTGATTTTATCTTCTAAAACTTCTAAACTTTATGAAGATTTCAGGAAAAATTCCTACAGGTATTTTATTCACCCATTAGGATAGAAGAAGCTGGACATACAACTACTAAGAGAGAAAGAGGATTGTAAAATGAATATGCGTTTTAAATTATTTTAAAAGCAACAAATAGATTTCATAGTTTTAATAAAGGAAATGCATTATAGGAGCAACACTTTATCGGCTAAAAAGAAATTAGCATGTACTATGATAGTTATCTGAGTCACACATTTATGATCTTACCTGACACTAAAACACTAACTGGGAGACAAATGTGGTAATTTAATACAACTTAGAAGAAATGCCTTAATAATTAAGAAATTATATAATTTTGTTTGCAGTCTATCACAAATAGTGCTATCAAATTTATCTCACGTTTTTCCTAAGTAAATTACTATAACATTTATAATCCCTTTAACCTGAATCAGTCCATATCCATAGGGATAAAAGAAAAAAAAAAAGAACAATATGGAAACATATTAAAGATTCCATTCAGCTTTCCCTGAAGGCTTCCAAGCAGTTTCAATTATAGCTGTGTCAAACTTAACACTCTAATGGTCCCTATACACATTGTTTCATACATTTGTACTCCGTGAAGTCTCTGGTAGAAAATAAGGACCGAAGTAAAAGCATGACTGAAGGCATGCTTTAGATAAATTATGCATCAATTACAATTCTATTCTTTTAGCTATTACTGATACAAGATCTTCATGTGTCTAAATAAAACCCTCTCATTGGTGCAATTTTCCAAGTTGTACAGGTGTTCCAGGATGTCACCAAGAGAAAAGACAGATAGAAGTTATGAGATTTTCAGTTGTACTTTAATTCTCCTACTGAGGGGGTTTCTTAAATTTACTAAAGGCCTTTGATTTTTAGGTACCTCAATATTTATAAGGATTGCATATGGCCCCAGCTTCAGCTGATCTTCAGTTCAAGCCAAATCCATACACTTTTTCAGCCAAATCCATAATTTTTTTCTCATTTGGTTTTGGTTCTTCAGAGATGCTGTTTAACTAATAGCAGAAGGTATTTGGTAGAGGGTTTATGTCCAGGACAAAGGGTAAATCATTTCCTAATCCTACTGGAAGACACTTGGGAGATGACAGGAGAAGAATTTAATTGTATTGTGAAAGGCTCTGTGGAAAATCCATAGGCTAAGAGCAAGCTTAATTAGCAGGAATACATGGTGACATTGGTCTGTGCAGCTACTAGAATAACATATGCACAGTTAACTGTTTTATATTTACATAGGTCAGGTACATAATGTACAGACTTGCTACTGACTTCATTAATGTTTGTGTAAAAGCTTAAAATGTTTGGGGTTCATAGGTCAGAGCAATTAGAAATAGGGAGGATTTGGTGCAGGTTTGCAGGGTGTTTAATTTCAGTGAGAGACACCTCAAAAAGGTGGATGTTGTGAAAACATCACAGAGAATATTTTACAATGAGACACTTATTTTTATCAGCACAATAATATGCCTTGCTCACTATATCAGAATGGGGGAGAAAAAGTCTGGTTTCATGTCACATTATGACCCAGTTCTTGTCAACAGATTATCAATTAGGCCAGAGAAGCATATTGATATTCACATTTTGTGGAACTAAAATGCATTACATTTATCAGCTTCAGTACTTTAAAATAATATTGACAAGAAAAGATGGGAAAAAATTACTTGTTATCGCATCTGCCACTCAAAATGCCAAGTCTGAGCAATGCCATTTTCCAGTCTTTCCTGAGATGTGATCATCAGATATTATTTATCTTTGGTTTGTGATGGCATTACGAAAGAACAGTCAAAACTACAAAGGTCAAGTTGTTCCTTTTGGTTTGTCAAGCTGTGTAATCCTCTTCCAGTGGACTTAGATTTTGGGAGAGATGTGGGTGACAGCAGTTTTAAGAGAACTGAAAAACAGTTCTGACATTGAAAAGCTTTTGGAGAGAACAAAATTTATTGATCATAGGACAACAAAGAAAGTCACATTATAAAAATCTGTTAAGGATTTCTGTGATGGTACATTTTTCACCGTATGCTCCTCACGGCTAGTGAGGATGAGTATGGCTATAGGGACCCTTTAGGCACATTAACAGAAGGGCTGAATTCAATGTGAACAGTGTCTATCAATTTCCCTGCTTTGAGAAATGGCCCTTTTACACTTCAGTGGGAATGTAACTTTGCATTAGTTCAGATGATATCTGAAGGTGGTTTGGAGTCCAAGGTTAAAGTTTCAGTCCCATAATAATGACTGCATGTGGTCCATTCAATGACTGGGATGTGATTATAGTCCCTGCATGGTGGGATAATGTTATAGAGACTTGATAAGGGTTGGTACTTGGATTTATTAAAGGATGATACCTCACTTTTTTCTGTATGAACGAAACTGACTGAGCCCTTTGGAGGCAGGAACTGCAAAGAAAAGTGGTTTACATTTACTTTCAAACTATACCATTTGGGAGAACATTTCTGAAAAACTACCTACACATGTGACATCTGATATAAAACTTAACAGAGGAGCTTGGCCTAAGAATATCCTTCTCTTGAGATTTGATCATTATCAGTTTGGAGTAAGAAAATTCTGTGCTTGAGTGGTTCTAATTTTTTCAACTAAATTTTATTTATTAAAAACAGCTTACAGCTTGGAGCTGTACAGACAGATGCCACTGAGTTGGAAAGGTTATCTATGTCTTTCGCACAAATTCAGGATATGGGTATTGATTATACAACTCTAGGTTGTCCATATTGCTGGATTTTGGGGGTAAATACACATATATCTGCAAAACAGTATTATGAGATCCAGTTATTGCAAGCAGCATATACATTTAATGACAAAAGGGTATGACTTCTGTAGGCTCAGCCTCACATACTCATTTGCAAATGTTAATGAGGTGGAAAATTAAAAAACACAACAGGATGTGGTATTTGCTAATTCCAACCACTAAAATAACTTATTTTATGTGCCTAGATCTAAAATTTTCTTAGCCAGAGATCATCATGCTCCAGATTTAAATCACAGAAAGTGTGGAAGTGTGAATTATTGGAATTTGTTTTCACTTGGGGCTGTTTGGCTCATGTGTGAAGATGTACAAGTTAATTATTTTTATTCTATTAGAACAATATCACTAATGAGATGTAGCAGAAGGGAGAAGAAGCATGCAGCTGAAGTTATTGTCAGAGTCTCTGCTGGTAGTGCTATTTCATATGCTCCTGAGAATAGAATACAAAGTACATCCATATAATTTAAGAAGTCAAATTACATTTTTTCTCAGCTCACTTCATATAACAAATAACATGTTCTCTATAAAGTACAAAACTACATCAAAAAAAGCAACAGTCTTGTGTTGAATAAGTACCTCCAACAAAAGAAAACAGTTATTTAAAAAAAAAGGCATATTTGTATCTCACTACTATAAACAGTTATCAAATAATTTATAGATTTGGGACCTTGGTTGAGCAGTCATTGACTGCATTTTGTCTCCATTGGCATTGGCCAGTGGCTGGATAACAAGACACCTTTTCTTTCTTCTGATAGGTCTCAAAGCCTAAAAACCCTAATTTTCATCTCGTGGGCAGTGGCAGAAAGAGTCCTTCCCACCCTTCTCAGGAGCACGCATTTCTGGAAGGTCCCTTTGTGCCACAAGGCCCACACATCGCTGTGCCCGAGCTCCTGCATTCCAGGCTTGAGCACAACACAAAACCCAGCAAAGTCAAGGACAGGACTTTTACCAATTCTCACGGGCTCAGCTGCTTCCCAGCTTACTTTGAAAGATTTATGGTTGCATCTGACCCCTGGCAATAGCCTCATCTTTGTTGGTGACTGACACAAGACAAAAGAATATTTTGTTCTCTTTAATTTGCACCTTAGCTGCCAAATGGGTACATAGGCCTCAGTGTTTGAACACAGTTCCTCTAGATTTAGACACTGAGAGCAGAACTGAAGGGACTAAAATGGTTCAAAAATATTGCATTCACCCTTCAAATATATCTTTAATATTTTTTTATTTTAAAACCTTGAAAGAAAAAGACTGAAAAAGTGCATGTGGCATTTTTCATTGACTTTGTAATCTTTCCAAGTCCTACTGATATGGTATAATTTTAATGACACAGTTACTATTTTTTGCCTTCCAAGCAATCATGATCTCAGTGGAAGTGACAGTAAGAGATGCTCCCACTGAAAGTGTGTCTCAGGAGATAGAGCTTTATTGGAAGAAATTCAATACACTTTTGACACAATGAAAACACTATTAACAGTAACTAAAATATATTCATAAAAGCAGTTTATTTTCAATAGCAAAATCCTTGGTATTTACACTGTTAAAGAAAGAAAGGATCTCTGTGGAGCTTTGTGACATTGTGCTCCGCTCCCTGAAGCCTCGCAGATGCAATGTGTCTCTCACAGCTATTTTCTTCTCTTCTAAGAAAGTTTGATCTCAGTGAAAGCAACCCTAAGAAAGAGATGCTCCCACTGAAATCTTATTTTTGGGGATAGGAATTTCATGGAATTGATTTACCTATGGCGCAGTGAAAACACTACTAAGAGTAACTCGGGCATATTCATGGTAGTGGCTACTTTTCAAATGCAAAATCATCAATAGCTGAGACTTCAAAAGACAGCAAACACCACAGCTGGAGCAGAGCCTTAGTGCATTTTGCAAAGCTGAGGGCAAACAAACAGGTCTACCATCAGTAAGCCTGTATCGTATTTGGAAGAGAAACCTAATAAAGTTTCCCAAATTCAACATAGCAGAACAAAAATTTTCATTCCATGCTTAGTCTCTGTACCTAAACTCTGTGTCAGAAAATATTTCCTGAAACTGCTTCTAATAAAAGGGCAGTGTTTCTCTTCCAATTACAAAAACCAGAGAGGCCAAAGTGGCTTCTAAACACAAACCTGAGACACGGAGTGGCTGTGGGGAAAAAACAACCAACAGTCACCAAGTCTACCCTCAAGCTCTGTGGCCTTAACCTTCTCAGGATTACTTCACGCAACCTCACCTCACAGAATGGACAAGGTGGGCAGTGTCAAGCATTTCTCTATGTCCTGTCCACAGAAGCTACAGCCACACTATAATTATGGATCCTGCTTCCTGCACATGAAGTGTTTGAAAATTGCAGATGCAAGCAAATGATCTTTACTGCATGGACATTAATGGAAATTTCTGCCACAAACTCTTGACAATAAATGATATTCCTGGGAAAAAGAAAAGAAAAACAAGCAAAATAAAACCCACCAAAAACAAAGAAAACCCCCCACACACCCCAAGAAACTGGAACAACAGTCAAACAGACATTTCCTCCCCTAATAGATCTAAAAAATGTGGAATCATTTAACGAAACTTAAACACCAGTTTAGACTACTCTAAACAATACTATGAGTGGGAATGAGCTCGATTTCAATCTGAAATTTTACAATTCAAAAGCAACTGAAAGACACATATCAAACTGGAATTGCTAGGCAAATTTCCATTGTTATGGTTACCTTCTGCTCTCATTTTTATGACATCTGGCTTTATTGAAAACTTAGCAACTCACCTTTCTTGCTAAAAAGAAAATCTTTAGCACCAGCCTTTTGTCATATCTGCCTGATTTTGTTATGCAATTTACCCTCTGTGATTCCATGTTTTCTGTGGCAGTATGGTTTACAGGTACAAGTAATGGAACCAAAATGAAATGCTGCATGTTACAAACATTTTACTTTTTAAAAATTATGAATAGAACCAATCTTACTGCAATAACAATAATAAAACAATAGTAGTACGAATGGAGAGCTTGTAAATACCGTCATTGCTGACACACAAAAGACTCAGAAAATGAAATCGTAATCTCCTCAAATAAACGGGATCTTAGCTGCTGACTTTTATGTGCATGGTATTTCATGCAAAGAGCAATAAATGTGTATTTTCTTGAGAGTGTGCGGATGACAGCAGTAAAAAATGTTCTCAGTGGCATCTCTTCTGGGCATTTATAACTTGAATTGAAAGAGCAAGAAAATGAACCACTAACAAGTCTGTAGGTATTGGTACCATTCTGCTTTCTTCCATATAAATTGAAGAGGATTAGAGTTCTCATATGTTCTAATCTACAATAATTCATTCAAGCTATTTGTTTTCAATTAAATAAATCTAAAGAGAGAAAAAAAAGAGAGGCAAAGAACATTTGAGATGCCAATCAAGAAAAGTAATAAAATGCCTTTTTTTAACCCTTCTGCATCCACCTAGAGGCAGATCTGAGAGGAACAGACATGATACTACATAAGGCCTCATGATCCTCTAAACTCTGAGGCCAGAGGAGTCCGGGGTGCTCGTGGATGTTGGCATCCAACTGCTGTGCCCTCAGTGCCGGTGAGTGCCACAGTGCTGTTCCTGTTAACAAGGAACTCACTGCACTCCCTCCTGCCCCGCCACATCCCGCCCCTCCTTCTGACGTGTTGATTTCATAATCTTCATATTTGTCCATGTGTAAAATCCCTCAGGATGACATTTTCAAAGAGGGCTCAGACTGATTGCTAACATTTCAGCAGCAGCTCTCTCGTCTGAAGCTCCACACACACAAAATTCTTTCTGTATTCGTACAGATCGAGAGATCTTGCGTCAATCAAGCAGCAGAGGAGCTCTCTGAACTGTGTGCTCTGGCAGCACCAGTTGTTTGAAGTTCACAAAGGAGCTGTGTCATGTTCTTTGCTGTTGAGCACTACCTGGGAATTTATTGTCCTCTAGTTTTTCATGCAAACGCTTGATAGTGAAACCATCAGTACAGAGTGCTGAAAAGGCAGATTGCAGCACTACTGGCACAAAGATGACTTTGTTTTTATGTTTCTCTTTCTTCAGCTTCTAATTCCCTTCCAACCTTGCTACTTATTTTTTTACAATATCCTCAATTTTTATTGCATTTAATAAAATGCACATTTACATTTTAAAATTTGTGTACTCTCCATTTTTTTAGTTTATGAATGAAACAAGTAGAGTCCTTGGAAAGACCTCTAATGAACAGGTCTTTGGTAATTTTCAATGTTTTACCTTGTTCTTATTTTATGTTAAAAACACACTAGTACAAAACAGAAATCTGGATTTCCAAAATAAAACACATCTGTATTTTGTCAAAAAAATAGAAAGAAGAAACCACAAACAAATGTTTCTTGCATTACTCTAGAGAAGTATCAGTTTGAAGCCCAGAGAACATGATACAGTCACCAAATGATACCTTGTCTGCTGGTCATCAAACAAACACGTCAGGATGTCTCTTTGGATTCAGGCCAAAATCATGTGTTCAGAAAGCAGGAAAGTGCACTGTGTTTTGTACTTCAAGTACCAGATAAGTTGTACTGTACAAATGCTGGGCTCCCTTCCAAGCCTCCACAGGCTGCAAAATGGAATTGCAAGCAAGAAATTGTCCCATGGTAAGGCTTCTCTTTCAGTGTGCACCCAAATATTTCCTCGTTTTTATCTAGCTCTAGATTTAAACTTTTTTTTATACCACAATTTCTAACCAGTTATTTTTAAAAGAAATTATTTTAATTGTAAAACCTGCTACTTTACAAGCTGGACTAAGAAGAGTGCAATTCATTCATTCATTCCCGTTCACAAATACCTTTGGACTAAGAGGGAGTGTGGCCTCCCAAGTGACAGCTCAGTGTTGCCCCAAGGAAATTATTGGTCCCCCTTGGGTGTAACCAAACCAATCCATTTAATGTTAAGTGGCTGTCGAACCGAAGCAAGTACGTGATGGTCCTTATGTTGTTCAGTCTCTAAAGAAAATAGGAATGCCATTTGTGCTCCCAACTGAAAACAGCGTGGAGCAGGGAAAGCGAGTTCCTGTGAACAACCCTCTCGGGAGTACAGTTGGATCTTTTGTCCCTCCTGTGCCAAAGGGCTCAGACTCCAGCAGGAGAGTGTTGGTGCTCCTGGGTGCCTTCCTCCCCCGTGCTGGGCCCAGAGTTTGTGTGAGAAGGGTTTGATCCAAAATGAGACTGTGAAAAACCACGGCCAGCCTTCTTTAAAACATTGGGTACCTGTGTCTCACAGTGGCACATAATGAAACGAACAGCATGGAAAACTGCGTATAAATTCATAGCAAGTTCACAAAGCCCAATTTTCTTATTTAATTATTTCAGCAAATATTGGATCCATGTTTAATTTGCAATTACATTGTAAATTTTACTGATGGGTACACTCTTCCAAGGGGTGACATTCCCTGATAAGGTTGAACAAGATGTGGAGTGGTGCTGTTTCCTGTTACATACAATATTTCCTAGTCCCATAAGGTTGAACAAGATGTGGAGTGGTGCTGTTTCCTGTTATATACAATATTTGCCAGTCCCACTACACATCAGTGACACTTTACAGACAGGGCTTACAGTGTGTATGAATAGGGTGCCTGAACAAACACAGAGGTGTTTGCACAATAGGTCCTGCTTGTGATGGGATCTACACGCATTGCTTTGATAACATTAATGAGGACAACTTCCATCAGTAATATATTACAGTAAATCCACAGAAAGCCTTAAAAGTCATGTATAAGCAGATCTGATTCAGCACTACTTCAAACAGAAATAGAATACCAATTATTGCAACAGAGAGATGCAACACAACCAACTCTTGAGTCAAAAATATAACGGAAAAACTCCCATTTCTTCACTATATAAAACACTTTTTGTTGCCATCAGCATCTTCTCCCCTCCTTCCGTGTTCATAAAATAGTGAACTGAGACAGAAGAGAGAAATTTTAGTTGACTCAGAGGGGGAAAATAAGCTATACAAATACAAAAAGCATTTAGATCTTTCACAAATGGTTACAAGTTATAGCAGATGTAAAGAAAATTATCAGTAATGAAGCAATAGTTTTAAGTCACTACTCCCAAGAAAGACAAAATCTTCATTTTTGCACTCAGTGTAACAGACAAAATTTCTTTGTTTGCCACAGGCTGGAGTTGTTGATAATGTTACAAAGTGGTTCTGAGTGTCTGAGTCTGTTATTAAACAGACTAATACCTCATTCCACACAGCATTCAGCAATTTTTAAATTTTAAATATAGTCTTACATATTTGTTGTACTGAGGTATCTGCAGAATTGTAATAAAATCAGTGGAACTGATAGAAAAGTAAGGAATTATTTGCTTGTCACACTCAGAAGTATCAGAAAATGCCTGAGAAATAATCCATGCTAAATAAAGGCATTTCTTTCCCAAAGTCTTTAACATAGCTTGGAAAAATCTTTGTTCATTATTACTATTAGAGAAGAAAGTCAAAAAGGCCTAGTAGAAAGAAATTGAAATGTATTTGGCTTCTCTCCTCTGCCTTCCATGCCAGCCACTTGCACCATCTACAAGGCTGTCCCTACAAAATTTCCAGCTATTTTTGCTGCCAGCAGAGACACACAATGTGAAGTTTATCCACATCAAACAGCCTTCTCCAGAGCTTACCAGTCACTTATTTTAATGTGTTTCTGTCTTTCCAATCAGCTTGGTCAATCTCTGGGATTTGCATCTCACATGTATATCTACATATTATACTGCTGGTGGTTTATTGAATTTGTGAAATTTCTTTACCCTGGTGGACCAGCCAATGAATTTTCCACTGATAATTTAACTGTGGTAAGTAAGCTTCATCCATCATTTCCTTATTTATCTCTGTAAGCAAAACCAATAGTTATAGAGTCTTTGAAAAAAAGGTTTGTGACCTGACCTGGTGCCTTCAATGAAAACTAATAATGAATTGATAATAACGGGATTTTTCTTAGGAATATGAGACCTGTCAAAGCACAGGCTGGAAAAAAAGTTCCATTAAATAGCTTGGCAATGATGCAGTATTGGTTGACCTGATTGTTTCTCCTTCAGGAGTTATAAATCAATAGCACGTGTCCAGATTCATGAAAAAAGTTAAAATCTCTTTCATGAAATATTATTCAAAGGATTTTTGTTATGTGTTTTCATACATTATTTAATAATTTGATTTGTATTAATTCTTATTATCAAACCATGAGGAATTACCATTTCATGTTCTATGTGTTACAGTCTGTACAACTGAATAACGGAAAGGTAGATCTAGAAAGAAAAAATATTGTTTATTCCATCCTCCACAGAAAATAATATCCAGATCCAAATACATGCTATTTTACCTGATGGCAAAAATTACCCTGTAGTTTAAAAAATTTCCTCTGACATTTTTCATTATTAGTTTTCAATGGGCATATTGGGTTTCTATTTTACATACAGATAAATGTTCACCTCTTTGCCGACAATGAAAAATATCTCTAAAATAATACAAAATGAATCCTCAGTGGTACCTTCATGAATCACATGAAACTGTGTGCATAGAACAATATTTTCTGGGATGTCAGAATCTCATTTTGAATGCAAGACACTGAAGCAGACTCTGTCTCACTCCAGCATGAGACTGATCCTTCAGAAGGACCCCAGCCCTAAACAAGGCAACTACCAAGAATACAAATATTTTTCTGCTCTATCTATACAACAACCAAAAAAAGGTGAGACTTTTAGCTTGAAAAGCCTCAAACAGAGCAAGATTCATAATAATATTTTGTAATCTTTTGCCCAGTAATTCAGTGAAGGGTCATGAGAGACAAAGAACAAATGGTAAATGAAACTAAGGTACTTTTGGGGGCAACACCAACACAACCTCCCTGCCTTGGGGATTAATCTATCCAGACTTCATGTTTCAGGTTAATCAGAAAACCTGGAATTATAGGAATGTAGAATTTGGACAGTTCTTTTTCTCCAAACCTTCCTGGTACTGAAGGTGGTAATGCCTTAAGATCCTAATTTAGAGCCAACACAATTTATATAGTCTGTCTCGAGATCAGACTTGTTGACTTAACCACACTGTTACTGTTACTGAACTGGTCAAGAACTGATTAATTCGTATCATTTCCTGTATGAGATATGTATTTGTTGATCAATAAGTTATACAGAGCTTTGCCTGGGTCAGATGTTATCCTTTCTCTTTAAACAGTTTCTTTCTCTTTTTTGGTGTTTCTCCTGTTCACTCTTATCCCTTTACGTTGCTTAATTAAATTAATTTAAAATAAATAAAGGTGTTTTAATTAAATCCCATTAAGAAGAGCAAATATATCCTATCTCAACTCTCCTGTTTCTATTGTGTTAAACTAAACAAAGCTTTGCTAGTCCCAGAGTGCTTTTTCCATTCACTTTTCAAATTTGTAGTCTTTTCCTGAATGTTAATTTTACTTCATTTTGTAGGACCAGAAACTAAATTTTTGAAGATAACAAAGGCCATTACTTTCACTACAGTACCACGGCTCTTGTGTATCCACACTTGTCAGAAGTCAGAGTCCACAGCTTTGGGTGTTTCGCTGGGCACAACTGAATATGGAACAAGGTGCACTTTTAATACAGCAACATTTCCCCTACTGAGCATTAGAAAAAAAGGAAGCTTGAAGTGGAAAGAGTGAGACCTGCAATTTGATCACTGCCTGGGGAGAACATTTTACAAACAAAGCAGGAAAAGACTATTTATGTTCAAGTAAGTCTTTCAAGCAAAAGGTGTAACCATTTCCTCAAAAAATTGTCAAGAGAAATCTTTTATCCTTTGGTTCTCCTGGCTCTGCAATCACCTTCTCCTTCCACCTGCAGTGTGACAAATATGTACGAGCACACGTGTAAGTGCTTGCATTTGTCATTGTCTCTGGGCTTTCAGAAAATGCTTTTGCTTAATGCAAGCATTGGATCTTTGTGTAAAGGCAAGGCACTGCTAAGTGCTGAGCATTCTGCTGCATTATTTGCAGGTTGGATTTTATTCAGAATGACACTTTGTGTTTTCCAGTCTTTTTTTTTTTCTAGCATAGCAAGCAATTCCTATTCTTTGTTTTCCAAACTAAGTCCACTGAGTCATTATATCATCTTTCTGCCAAAACTTCTGTGCTCTCCTACTTTAAACAATCTTGTTTCTCCTAAGCCAGATTTTGCAGCAGTCTTTTAGTTATTTTGGGTGGTCTGATCCCTGATACAATCTCTCCTCCAATTCCATGAGTCTCAAAGACATTAATCCCACCTCACTAATGCCTATAAAACTGCTTTGGTTTTTATTCTGACAATGCAGCACTCTTTAAGTCTCTAAAGTGCAGTCTGATTTGTTTTGTTCACTTTCTGTAAACTGCAAAAAAATCTAAGGTGTTGCTGAGCTAACTATTTTTTTAAAATACCTAAAACTTATTGGTTTTTTGAGCTAAATCTACTTATTTGAAGCCTTTCAAATTATCTGCACCATCTAGAATTGCAATGAAATTTAAAATCACACTTCTTTTTGGTAACGTCTTTGCTAATGTTTATTTTTTTACTAATTTTTTTCTCTCCGCAAAGGCTTCATTTCAAGTGCTATGATTAAAAATAACCAAATAAGAGTTAGGAGTTTTGACATAAGTTGGAGGAGACTGCTTAACACTACAGCTGCTGTGCTGGATGTTAGAGGAAGAAGCTTAGGAGAGGAGGAGGAGGAGGATGTGGGCACAGGTTCAGTTCAGTGTCCCTGCACCACAGTTCCATTCCTCCAGCACCACTGGCTGCTCCAAGGCAGCTGAGGGAGGATTCTCTGCCTCTTCCCACACAGCCCCACCACTCTGTACATGTTCCTAATGGAAAATGTACCTACTTCTGGAATAGTCTTGCCTCCTGTGATGTGTGGCTATTGCAGCACAGAGGGTCAGGGACCACAGAAGGGTACATGGGATATGTTTAGAGGCCATTTACTGACTGCTAAGGTGGAAAAAATTCTGGAAGTGGGGGCCATGATGGCCATAATGCACAACTGCTTTCTCTGTAGAGCCCAATGAAAAGAAATATTTCCAGAAAAAAATAAAGTAATTTTCTTAGGTTACCTGCCAAGCCACAGGAGCAAGATAATCCACACAACAATGCACAATGTGTCCCATCGAGTCAGTTCCTCTGCTAGAAAAATTCAGCACAAATGACACCATCAGTAGATATGTATCTCTGCTGAAGGGATCTCCAGGTGTGCTCAACACCTTGCCCGGGCTGCACCCTCTGAAGCCATGACAGTTGCCATGGCAGCCACACAAAGAGATGTTGCAGGACTCAGAAAGGTAACCTGAAATGACTGAAGAATGTCATTTAGCACACAACAGTAGTCTCCTTCAGAATTCAGCCAGGATTTCACCACTTCAGCCCATTTTTTATTCTTTTACAGACCTTGTAACATACGACAACATTTTCTCTATTTTCTTTGGTTAATTTGAATACTTCTTCCACTTGTCCAGAAGATTCCCAGTACCAATTTAAAGGTAAGCAAAATCCTTGCTCTTGAAGTAATAGATTACAGGGCAAAAGAAAAAGTAACCCATTAGGTATTCTCACAGGCTTTCTCTGTGTCGCTCTGTCACACCCATCTCCTCAAACAGTACAGGTTTTAAATTGCATTCTGCCAAGTGCCAAGCTTCTATGTAGCCCACAATGTGTATTTGTGAAACTCTCACACTGCTCTAATCTCAAATGCTCCTTCCTGCACTAATCCTGTTTGCTGTCTCTTGGGCTTGGAAGTCTCCTTCCCCAGGAGGCTCAGGAGGGCCAACTGAGCACACCTGGGGCAGGAGAGGCATTGCATAAGGGTTGACATGAGCTCTGAGGACCAGCAGCTGCAGGTTTTGAGGCTGTTGGAGATCCCTGTGACACTTCATGTCCACTTTATCAGATGAGCATCCTGAAATAAGGAAGGAAGGACAGAAGCAGCATGGAAAACTTTATGCTGCAAGTCGGGAGATCAAGGCTTTATTGGTTACTCTTCCCATAGATGATGTTTAGATGTGGTTCCACTTCCTCACCAGTTGTTCTTGTTTATATCAGTTACAAAGTTTTTAATGATCACTCTGACCATTTGTTTGTGCAATGCATGGATCATACAGAGGGGCCTTGACAGCTTTGGGAAAGTCTGTGTGACTGCAATTCAAGCACAAAAGTGCACATTTCAAAATGTCATTTCAGCAATCTCTGTCCCTGTTGCATTTTCACCCAAACTATGAAGGGAAATGGTGTAGGAATAATGAACACTTCTGAATGATAGTATTTAACAGAGAGAATCCAAACTCACTGAGACCACTTTGAAGCTGGCAGATATTGAACAGGCACAGACACATTCAAATGTGCAGCCTGTTATGCATCCTTTTTCTGACGAAGAGTTTGTGTTACTAAAGTTGAATGTATCCAATGTATCTTATTGCAGCACTGCTAATTATTCTGGTATTTGCCAGGCAGTTTAAATTTCATATCCTGCTTTGTAGTTAGATATGACAAACTGTTCAGAACTGCTTATGTGATTTAGGAGATGAAAACCAATAATATGCAGCTCTGTGACTTGCCAGAGCTACGCTGGTATCCTTGCATGCTGCACTGGCAGAGAAGGATGCCAGCTTCCATCTGGGAACATCACACATAGTGCTGGGCTGTGCAAACAGCTCTTCTCTAAGTCACTTAAGTGCTTTTCAATTTCTTGACAGCAGTGTTCAAAGAATTTTCTGGGTTACAGCTAATTTCATTTAAAGAAAATTCAAGATACATTCATTTCAAATAATATTAAAAAAAAGACAAATTTTCACAGAAGGAAAATTAAGAGAATAATAAACAACAGTAATGGGAGAAACCATAAGCACATGTGCTTGGCTAAGATATATATACTTTAACTGAAATACATGGTCAACATTTCAGAAAGTAATTATTTTTTCCTTTAAAAAACAAAAGCAAAACAAAATACATGAGGAATATTCCTTTTTTTCTTATGGAACACTGTACAGATTGTCAAGAGTTAAATCTTGGGCAAAAGCAATGCTGGATAAAACTAAAACAGCAACTAACAAGCAGAATCTCCCAGCAGCAGGGAGCAGGTGAATTGGAGAAATGGTGAGGAGAGCAGAGGAGAAAACGAGTCCTGTGCAAGTCAATTCTTTCTACAAAAATAGAAGCAGCAGAAGGAACAAATTAGCAGGGTTTTTTAAGATGCAGAGCTGTTAAAAAGAAGTGAGGTAATTGTACTCATGGAGTTTTGGCTTATGCAGGAGAGTGGCTAAGATAGCAACTGAAAACTGAAAAATAAAAGGAGACTCATAAGAATTGAATGCAAATGCTGGAAGAAGGGAGTTTCAATATCTAAACTTCATACTGCAGAATTGGTAAGGAACAGAAAACACATTATCATTCTAACTACAGAGGTGTGGAAGTGAAAGACAGAAGTATTAGATGTTGGGATACCATAATAACCCTCTGTCCCAAAAGGCAAAATATGCCATAAGATCCTGCGTAATCAACCATGGTGGAACTTCTGTGCAGCCTGCCTGGGAACACCAGCAGCCTATTTGGCCTACTGGGAATGCAAAGGTGAACCAAAGAGAGCTGGAAGCTGGCTGAGATATTACAGCCAATGCTCCTTTGTGATTAGACACCCTGGATCAAGTTATAGCTGTTGTATTTGGGGTTTTTTTTTCCATTTCTGTTGAATTCCCTATGGTTTTTAGGACCCGACACAGGAGATTTTAAAAATTTCTCCTCTTTCAAGGTATTCATGGACAAAATTACTAACTTTCTTCTGCAATGATGATAAGAATAGAGCAAAGAGGTGTGGGTGAGGAGGTGTTGCCAACTGTCCAGCAGCTGCTAAAGGAAACATAAGTCATGGGACAGCTAATCTCTGACAGACTGTTCATCCAGCAGGATGCTGAGAAAAGAGCCTGCTTTCGGCAGTAATTAATGAACAGCAGAATCTGGCAACCGTCTTCTGCTTGCAATACAGATCTGAATTCATGGTTTCAGTAAAGACTGACATTCCTAAAGGCTGACATTCCAGATATAGTGAAATTTTAAAATATCACTACTATGATGGGCCAAACACAGGTAGAAATGCAAGGGTGAGAAAACTGCATTTTGGAAGACCTCTTCAAAGGCTAGAAGTGACCTGCCTTGGAAACACAACTGCTCTGAACCTCTGAACTTCTGTATCTTCTGAGCCAAATGATTCTGACACCAGAAAATGTCATCTTTGCATGAACTGCCTGAAAGTCACACACAACTTTCACTCTTGACTCTCAGAAATGCCTTCCTTCCATCTCTACTATTAATTACAGTAGATTAATCAGTTACCAACCTCAGGCAGAACATCCATAATCAACAACTAGATATGATATAATAAGGTACCCACAGTGTCTCAGCATCTTCCTTTATTGTCCCTCAGTTAAAATCTTTATTAAATATTAATGAAGTTTCTTGAAATTGATCCTGAAATGAGGCCTTTTCAAAGGAAACACACATCTGATAATGTGTTTCAGTTCAAGTATTTACAAGTGTCTTCTGCTTCCGTTGTTGAGAATCAGTTAAGTAGCTACAACTCATGCCACATCTTTCCTCGTGCAAGCTATGGCTGATTCCAGCAAAGTATCTGAGTATGCAGCACTGATATAGTTCTTTCAATTAATTAAATAAAAAGGGAAATTTATACCAGAGAGGGAATTAATAAGAAAAAAAAAAAAAAAAAGGCTCAGGTAAAACTCTGCAGACAATTTTATTCTTTCATTCAGACTCATGCATATTTTTTTCCCTTTTCCTTGAGCTTTGTCCTCTGCCCTGCTTTGCTGAGCAGATGTGCAGAATTTAGACTCAGGTTTATAAAAGTACTTTCAGAACATGGACATCAAGCTTTTTCCAACTCAGTAAATTATGCCTAAAATTAACTTTCTGATGGCTTCTTCAAAGGGATCCTCGTAGCTTCAATACCACAAGGGCCTAGGCCTTCAAATGCACTTGTCCTCACACTTCTAAAGAGCTCCAGAGCATTTCATCCTATTCCCATCCTTTTCACTCTTTAAATTCTTATATTTATAGCTATGTTTAACTATGAATATTCTAGTAAATACCTTGAAATCCCTTGCCTTTATTTAATGTTAATCAAGGCTATCATCAAAATAAGTTGCAACAGTTACAAAGATTTAGAGAACCTTAGGCACCAAAACAGTTTAAATAAATTGACACAGCACTCAGAAATATGCTACAGTGATGAATTATTTCTAATCCATTAATATTGCAAACTCCTTTTACCATTTCAAGTCTACTTTTATGCGGATTCAGGGCTTATATTCTAATGTTATTTATTTGCAATAGCCAACAGAGGCAAACACTCAGCTAGTGAACCTTTATGCTTCCTTAGGAGTTCCATTTCTCCACTCTGTCTGCCTGGGCTCCTTAAAGTGCAATATTTTATGATACAATATTTATATTCTATCAACCAGCTACTTGGCACATAAGCTATCACACTTACTGATTCAACTAAGAGGTGACATTCTGTAACCATTGAGGTAGTGGGTACATATTTTGGAAGGATTATTGTGCAATTCTTGATTGCATGATTCAGCACTATTTAAAGCCTGGGTATTTAACAATAGTTGGCAGTAATTTTTCAAATATTTATTAAAGAAAAATATTAGCGTGATATAGGTGCACAGAATTTCAGACCTTCACATGTGGAAAACCTGGCTTCTTTGGTCTGCTGGAAGTGGGGTTAGCTGCTATGTGTATAGAGAGTGGGGATGGTGGAAAAGAAGGAAAGACAAACACCAAGGGAGAGGGAATAGAGAGTGTGATTAATTTCTTAGCTCCTCTGAAATGAAGAAAGAAAATTACCATTTCTAGAATTCAGAAATGTTAGGTGTGATGGAAAATATGGAAAATCATAACAGTCCTTGTATCCTCTTTTGACAGTGTATTATAGCGCTCCTTCTGGGGCTGAGAGCTCCAGGTTTATATTTCTTATTCCTATGCTCACCACTTGCTTGCTTTCACTGGCATAGTATTTATGAGGGCAGGGCATTGTCCTCTCTAAAGTGTGTGTTCAGTGTCTGAAATCTGGTAGTTTTATTATGCAGGACAGTCAGTGAGAGGGTTATTTTGTGTCTGGTGTTCAGACATGTTAATAAAATGTGTTTATTCAAATTCTTACTGCTGTACATCCTTTTACTACCACTATATTTATTCAATAGGCTCAGTGATTAATATAGCTCAAGAAAAAAAACTTTTGGAATAAAAACTGATGCTCCCAAATGGCTTTATTGTACACAAACGGTATATTTTAATTTGATCTCATTTTTAGTTTAGAAATTAGGGAGCAAGACATTTTAAAATGCTGCGTGTCTGCTAAATTTCCTTTCCCACAGTAAATAGCGGCCATCTGAGAACAAATTTGAAAGACAGATAAAAGTCTGAAGCTCTTATACACATTCTGGAAATCAGCAGCTGTACAGAAAAAAACCAAATTAGTGCTCTAACAGAGGGAAAGACAGGATTCAGCCATTATACACTTCTCTTTGGCACGTTAACTGCAGAAAGTGCTATTTCGTGCCTGTGTGATCATCACAGAAATCTTGTTAAGGAACTGGGAGTAATGCAGTCAGAAGAGAGGACTTAGGACACAAAGGATATAAATCCATAGGAAGCCAGACTTCATTAATTTCCCTGATCATAATGAAATGTTCTCTTTCTTAACTACTTTTTGCACTATAATTGCAATTTTATATATGTGTATCATTTACTACACACACAAATGAGTAGTAAAAATAGCAATTTACTGAAACATTAAGAGGTGCATATTTTACCTCTTCTTTTTCCTTCCTTGCTCTTCACAAAACTCAACTGCACATGTACACCCCCATACCCCATCTCATTCACTAATGAGATGTTGAACCTATTCAGTGAGAGATTTATCAAAGAAAGATTGCATCAGGAAAACCAGCAGGTGAACTGCATATCAAGGAGAACACTGAGCAGTAAATATTTTTTAGAGTACAAGGGATAAACCACATGGATATTTCCTTTTTGAGAGGGGATCCCAGATTTCTGAGATTCGTAACAGTAATGAGAAAAAGGGTATGGATGAATTTCAGAAAGCAGGGTGTGATGAAGGGGAGTGAGGGAGGAAGGAAGGGAGAGAAAAGAAAGGGAGGAAGAAATGGAGAGAGAGAGGAAAGAAAGAGAAAGAGAGAGAAAAGAGAGAAAAGATAGAGGGAAGGGAGGAAGGGAGGGATATTGATACAAAATTGAAGAAAGCAATAGATTACCACTGACAAAGAAGAGTTTTGGTTTTGTTCTCAGTATTTTCTCCAGAACCCCTTAAAATGCAGGGGGAGAAAATAATGTGTTTTCTTGTTTAGCTTTTCAACTACTGCTGCCAGGTTCTGGAGTGGAGAAGATGGAAAGGGACAGCAGTGCTATGGGCCAGAGTAGGCAGGGAAGATGCTCATGGAGAGGAGAAGCACATTTTGATAATGAACTTCTAGTTTAGCAGCAAATCATTATTGTTGGAAATTCAGAATACTATCCAAAATAAGTAAAAGGTATTGTGGGCAACAGATTATTTCAGTATTTCATGGTACCGACAGAAAGAAGCAAATTGTATTTTTAAACTGAAGTCACAGGATAAGTGTTAAGTCTTTAAAGGATCTGTAGTGCAGTCTGAGCTATAAAATGCTGCTATAACAGTCGGTTGTAAATCTCCTTGACAGTTATGTTTGCAGTTCTAAAACTGAACTACTGAAACAGTGATACAATAATAATAAAAGCAATGCTACATAAGTCCTGGATGTACTAGATTTACGAATAGGATATTCTTTCTTGAAAAGGGCATAGAAACCCCAATTAGCTAGGAAAAAAAGATTAATAGAATTTTGACAGTATCCAGCAGTGTGACTATCACCCAGACAATGAATTAGGCATTCCTTAAACTAATTTGATTCTTCAGTTATGTCATGTTAAAAAAATTTACACTTTGTTTCTGTATTTTGGTGCAGCAAAGGAGATTACTATTAATATTTCACGGGAGTAAGGAAGAAATGGAGAGTAAAAAAATAAGAAGAGCTGTCTACAAACAGTCTGATCAGTATCAAACATCAATAGGACTTGTGCTTCTGTACCACCAGGTTACCAGAATACAAGGATATTGTTATAGCAGTTTTCTGGCTTGATTTCTTCTGTAGGATATTGTTCAGAAGATTTTTTTAAAAGTTTTCCACAGAACCTCAGTATACCAGTAATTAGAATCTTTATATCACTAAAGAGATGCTTAGAAACCTTGAACCTTGAGAATATTGGATTGAGTCCTATTTACATAGACTTTAATGCTTCATTATGTATTTGAGCACAGGAACGATTCCATCAATTTAAATTAGATTTAAATCAGATTTAAGTTTAAATTAGGTGCTTGAAGTTAGACAGGGACATAAATATTTTGAATAGCTGCCTCTTTTCCTTCATTGATCTAGTGAAACAGACCAAACAATGGCAAAGCTGAGTCAGAAATTGTTGATCTCACCCTCTTGCTGTAGTCACTTCAGCATCAGACTGCAAGTGGGGAACGCACAGTCCCATGGGCTGCCTTTGAAGGCATCATGGAACAGGGTAATGCTGACTGTGGCAAGAGGTTGTGGTTCCACTGGATGGCCATATGAAGAGCAAATATCTATGGACCTATCTCGTACCATTTGAATCGTATTTGACAGGTCCGAATACATAATTATATAAAAATTCTTCAATAATTTAGCATGATAATAACTCAGCTTCCACTGTGCTTTGTATAGGCACAAGGTGGGTAAGAGTAATCCCACAGCTCTATCAGTGCATCTCATTATCAGTTTCTGACAGCTGCTTCCTTGTACT
The DNA here is from genome assembly GCA_013390045.1 of Picathartes gymnocephalus. Lineage (NCBI taxonomy): Eukaryota > Metazoa > Chordata > Aves > Passeriformes > Picathartidae > Picathartes > Picathartes gymnocephalus. Next base: position 94,533 of record WEKY01024170.1, read on the forward strand.
TCATCCTGATAGAGAAGGCAGACAACTGGTTCAGAATTCCAATTGTGTTTTGTCTAAGGGTGATTGTATAGTTTGCATCAAACTTCCAGTAAAGAAATTTCAGTTCTGATTGATTTCAATAGCGACAAATTATTTTAGACTAATCTTGTTCCACTCAGATTAGAAGAGTCTTAGCCATGTCCTTCAACAGGACAACTCAGCTGAAAGAGTGCCTAGTATTTGTCTGAGAGGGAAGAGTATAAATCCTTTACTTTTATAGCCAATCTCATTCATTTAGGAACACAGATCAACTTTCCTACTGCACATTAATATAAGAAAACAAGCACAGCCCCCCTCAACACGGTGAGCATTAGGAGAACTGAATGGCTCAGAGACTGGAAATTCAGTACATTAGATGTAGTTCAGGGAGGTGTGGGAGGATTTCAAAGATTTCAAAGATATACAAGAAAGAGCAGTAACTGCCCAAAAAATTAACAGTGCAGAAACAGGGATGGATACTTTACTGATTGAAAAAAATTATGGTTCTGAAAAAAAAAGTGTGACTACAATATCATGCCAAGTTTTCTTTGAAGTAGAGAGAAATAACTTCTACAGAATTTTACACTTACTTTAGGGAAAACGCATATGCATGAGCCTACTGTCATTCACCTACTGTCAGCAAGTGACAGGTTTGGAAATATCCATCAAAACCTGCAGGGGAAGAACTTGTCCCCACTACAGTGAGCCTTTTCTTTTTTTTTCCCCAGAGTTCATTCCTTGTTACTGCAGTTGCCCCATGAAATTAAAGAGAAAGTGGATGAAGAACCGCAGTTCCATTTTGGCAGTGACTGTTATCACCCAGATAGTTCCAAAATAAAACAAAAATATCGCCTCGTGCTTGGAGGATATACATCTCTATCTACACATGGATGTATGAGAGCTGGGGGAGGGGGTTGTTTGTTTTGGATTTTGCACTTGTGACCAGCATCCAGCTCACTTCAAAAGCACCACAACTCTAGCAGGGAACACTACCCCCGCTATATTATCAAGGTTGCAGGAAATGACAGCTGATGAACAGACAGCCAATGTTTTACAAGTGGTGATAAGCCATCAACCTGAATGTTTTATTAGTAACTTTTCTTAAATGACTATGTTTTCTTAGAGGAAAAAATCCTACACCATACTGTACTGTAGAAAAAGGATAAAAGTCAATTTCAAAACAAACTGTCAAGGGTTATGGTGCTAAAAGCATCATTTTCACAATAAAATGAAGCTTTTCCTCATATGAATTATGTTGCCACAGAAACCAGCAACTATAGAATCCGAGACAATTTTCTGTAGAATAGAATTCATGTGACCTTGAGTTTAATCAGTAGTGATGGTATTAATTTAAAAGCTGGAAAATAATAATAAAAAAAAAGTATTCTGCCATTTTCTGAGAGTTAATAATTTCACAGCTGTGGAAAAGGGCCATTCTTTTTCAATAGTGTAATTTTGTAATTTCAATTCCACTGCTGTGAACACTCTTGGACATAGTGGCATCTTATTAACTTCTCTGGAGTCGCTCATAATTGCAAGCACAGCTGACACATCCAGCAGTAAGATTTTGGAAGGCAAAGCTTTTAGCTTAAGAGACTTCAAAAAAGATTTTATCTTCTTTTATTTGTCAGGAAAAAAAAAAACCTCCAAATATAGCTGCAACCCTTCAGAAATGATTGTTAATATGCTTTGGAGAGGAAGATAGGGGGATCACTCGAGGGAGTTCTCCCTCAGTAGCTCCATATTTTCTCCCACGCCCTGTAATTTCCACCCTGGGGAAGCTGACAGAGATTGGTTCTACCTATGAAATTTCCATAAGTACCAAACTAAGTGCTATTAAACCCATGGAAGAGAAATTTCATGTTAAATTGGACTCTCATGCTCTACAAATGGGAAAAATTAGGGGATAAAATGGAAATGCTTGAAGGTACGCATTCAGCTATAAATGCTCAATATGATATTAAAAAAAAAAAATCTAGGGGCTAATGTAAGAAATCTTTCTGCTCTGTTAAAAATAATGGTATTTTCTGTCATAAATTAGAGGCTCTAGAGAAGCAGCATCAGAGCAGGTGTTTTACCATAAGTGGTGTTTTCAAAGGAAATGGTGACACTGAAGCAGTTTCTGAGTATTTCACTTCCACAGCGTGGCAAAAAGTGCATCTGACCCAGTGAGCCTGCCAATAGTCACTCAGAAATGTGAGCTGCCTCGCAAGAATCTCCACTGCCTGCAAGAGTTTCTCTCTTCCAGCTAAGCATATTCCAATTTCACTGCTATTTCCTAAGTAGACTTAAACTTAAAAGAATCTTACAATTTACACAATGAGAACAGAATTTCTAATTTAGAATGGGTTCAAAACACATCATATGCATATTTTTGTTGAAAGTAAAACCATCTTTAAGTTCTGTCAAATATGTTCCTTTAGGGGAAAGAATAAATTTGTTTTCATGTGTATTTTGTGATATAAAGGCACTTCTTTTCACTCAAAATGTAAATAGGATAGTTTTTTATTATAATGTACATTGACAAATATAATTTTTAATCTTATAAAAAGCAGAAGTAGCCTAGAAACATCTTTACAGTATCCAAGTGGGATAGGACAGCAAGAGTTTTAATGTTTACTGATTGAATGGAAGTCCTTAGTGATGAAATGGATCTTCCTACTGTCCTAATTTAATTTTATTTCAAGAGAAATTTTCCTCCTTCCAAATATGCTCTGTCAAAAAGCTGCACAGCTATCCAAAACACCTTTCTTAAGCACAAGAAAACATAAAATGTCCTTACTCTGATACCAAGGATAGATCACAGTAGTGAATACCCTCTTTGGAAACCAGACATTTCCCAACAGACATCCATCCAGCCCTCTCCCGAGACCTGTGTCAATCAGATTTTGCTCTCATTCCAGTACAACTTCAAAACATGGGCTTCATGTCACTCTGGAAGTAAATAATACAAAGCTTTCAGGAAACAGCCCCTCTTTGAACAAGCCAGAACCATTTCACTGATATCTGATGCTTGCAACTTGTCAAAAATGAGCAACAGAAACATATCTTGCACTTAGAAGAAGTCAGGGAGGATATCTTCTATATCTCCAGTGTCTATGATCTATCTTTTCTCTCCCCTCCATGCTCATGCACTTGGCAGAACTTTTCAGGATACTTGCAAATTATTAAAGCTATATATAATTTATATTTTAAAAATGTAAAAACTTTCCATATTGTGTTTTAGTTATAGAATCAGTGGTTTGCAATCCTTTTTTTTTCCCCATGAAGTGTCTTCAATGTGCACTAAATAGTGCAGAATGTAGATACTCTCCAGGAGTAAGGTAAGAAGTAAGAAAACATCATATAAAATTTAACACTCTTCTCTGACACTTCGGTAAGAACTAATGGCATGAGCTGAAACTTGGTAAAAGGGAGCAAAGAAAAACAAAGGAAAAAACAAACAACAACAACAACCACCAAAACAGGACTTCTGACTCAACATATTTTAGCATAACAAACCTGATACATTTTGAGGCTACATTGAATTAGAGATTTCAGATGATACTTCAAACACCTTTAACGTGCTGGTTCCTGCAGTTTCATCTTCTTTTCCAATCTTTATCAATTATCATTAGTGTTGCGCTGAAGACACAAGAACTCTAGAGTTTTATAATTTTTTATTCTTCTTCATTTATTGTGAATGTCTAGTGAAATGTGTTACTGCTTTTAAGCCCTAGTGTCTACAAAATACTGTAGCAAGAAGGTATTTAATTAGTGTTATTGTAAAGTAGCCGATAAATAATTGTACACACAGAAATAAAGAGCAGAGATGATGCTTAAAAAAAAAAAACAACAAATAACTTTTCATAGAAATCAGTGGTATTTAGAAAGATTTTAGCACCAAAGCAGAGGCGAGACTACACAACATAAGCACCTGAGTTAACATGGAGTTTAGAAAGTAAATATGGAAATATGGATTGGAGGTCAGGAAGATGCCATCTTTATACCAGCAAGTGAATGAGACTTTTGGTGGGCTGGGGCATTCGGCTCTAGAGACTGCGTTTAAAAAGATATTAAAATTCATAGACCTTAGCAGAAGTGCTACAATAATTATTTTGCATTGTAAAACAGTGAACATTTTGAGAAAGAAAAAAAAAAAAACAAACTCTAGTTCTGAACATATTTAACTAAACAAAGATTGTGGTACTGGACCAGTTATTCAAGGCTGTATAAGATTCATCATCAGTTCAGCCTTTTAAATCCTGATAAGATTTTTTAGAATTAATAGAAGTTCAGAAATTTAAAGACATTATCTGGCTACAAGCACCATTTGCTGAAACTCAAGCTGTCTGTATTTCTGTAGAAGTCACACCACAAAAGTTTAATGGTCTATTCTGAAAATTACACTTTACAGGTCTACCCAGAATTAAATGTTAAAAAGATTGTAACAGCTTTTCAAAGTATTATCATGGAATTTCACCAATATTCTTTTGTCCTTAGAAAAGTCTAAATAGCTTTCTCATTTTGCAAAAGCAGTGAAGCTGGATTTTTGGCTCTGAAGAGCTTATTTTGAAGAGCTGCTGAAATTCTTTCCTAATCTAACCACCCCACTCCTCTCAATGTCTTAATCTCTTGAAAATCTTTCTAAAATACTAGGTCACAACCACCCTTCCATATCCCCATTTTTCTTTTCTGTTGAATTATTTGTAGGAGGACATCTAGAACCAATTAGTAATTTCTAAGTCATACAAGTGGTGGTTTTTGTAGTACTGTGTTTTCTTCTTTCTACATTACAGAAATTATTTTTCCTATTGCCCAGTAAGAACTAGGTCTTGTTTAACAGACAAACAGCCTGCTGAGCCTGAGCCTACCTTATTTTGTTTAGATTTTTTTGGTGGTTTTTTGGGGGGTTTTGTTTGTTTTGGTGACAGTTTTTGGTTGGCTGGTGGGTTGGTTGTGGGGTAGAGGTGGTTGAAAAAAGAAAAGGGTTTTCCTGGAGTCCAGAATGAAAATGTGAATATTTGTTTCACCTTGCTGAGTCTATGTAACATTTGGGTGATTAATTTTCCAAACAATCAGAGCATTATATCTAGACACAAATTTTCAGTGTTACTAGAGATGCTCAAAGTATTGTTGTCAATGCAACTGATGTAGTAAATTCAGAATTATCTTAAAACTTCCATCAGACCAAAAACATAGAAGAACGTTACCCCTACTATTACTCTCAACATGTTCAAGAACTTTAAGTTAATATATTAAGTTTTTGTGCACAAATCTCATCTGTTGAAATAATTTGAGATCCACGTGAGGCCAGCAGTATTGTAAATGACTGTAATATCCATGAAATTATGACAGCTAAGAGCACTTTGGACTCAGTTATAGATCCCTGAAAAGTATCAAGGGTGATCTGATCTTTAACTGTAGGTACTGAATTACCAGTGTGACTGGAAGGTGTCCCTCAAGCTTTTTGTTCACTGTTTTGCCAGTTAGAATTTGGTTGTTTGAAATTAGTGTTACAAGGTACTAAAATGAAAAATCTAACAGGAACTACCTGTAAACTCAGTTATATTTTCCTTTCCCTTTTTTCTCAGTTCAGAATATTGCAAATTTTGAGAAAGCCTAGGGCAGAAAATATAATTTCCTGACTTGTGGAATTACACCATAAAAAAGGGTATTTGCCACTCCTATTCAGGTCTTGGGAAGATGTTAAATGATTTTTCTGCATAAGATCCCATGTAAATTTAACCTACATCCCTGCTTCTACAATTCTGAAATATTTTCTTTAAATACAGATGGATATGCTGGATTATTCTGCAGTGGGAAATAGTTAGAAAGTTAGCATCTTAATCTATACCCAGAAATTATTTTTATACAGGACCTATTTATGCTGCTTTCTCCAGGGTGCAGTTGTGTGTGTGTAGGTTCTCAGAGATGACCTCTCAGAGCCTACCACCCAGTCCATTTTCTTTTCTGAATAGTGCACTTGTCCTGTCGTAAACAAAAGATAAAACAAAATGAAAGCAATAACTTTTTTTTTGGCAAGTGAAGAAATAGAAGCAGAGAGATATATTTGAATTATTTGGCCTTTTGCAGCAAGCAAACTGTCTAAAATATGTGATTCGTACTTATGGGATAAAATGTTTTGACACTCAAAAGGACAATCAATGACTGTAGAATTTCTTTAAATACTGAACAGCCTTAATGGAAGTTGAGAAAAGGCTAACCTTGAAATGATTTGTTGCCAGTTTCTCAGGCCCAAATCCTTAATACTTGCAAGGGTAGCCAATCTGTCCATCAAGATCAATAAGAATAACAGCCTAGGCAATATCTCAGAGGCAAAGGACAGCAAAAAAGGGAAAGGAAGTGACAGTTCTGTCTTTTTTTTGAAAAATATTTTTCAAAAGTTTAAATCTGATAACTGAATCTTCTACTTCAAGTTATCAACATTTACTAAAGAACAAAGACAAAGCACAGGATCTAACTTAGATCTTGAAAATAAGGAAAGAAAGAAATCTTGTTTTCTTCAGAGCAGCAGACTATTTGAACCAACAAAAAGACATTAAAATGAAAAAGTGATTGTGCCAAACCAATTCTGACTATGAAAAATTGTCTAAACCATCAGAACTCTTATCTTTGGATAAATACATTGAATTATAGGTAGCATATTCAGGTGCAAGTTTTCAGGGGTAACACAATTTCAGTGGAATGCAGGACTTTTTCATTTCTTCAAAGATACTTTCCTTAAGCTGTGGGTCAGGATTATTCCAACAAGATCACAAAGTGATCTTTCTAGCAGAAGAATAACCTGTGAATGCATTTGATCACTTGGCAAATACTGTTATCTTCATTTATACCAATAATATGGAGTAATAATATATTTGAATAAATATTATCAGAGAATATTTGGAGATTATTTTCTCAGTATATGTTATCAGTATAAATGTAATGTATGTCATGTCCACCTTCTTTTCCAAGGAGGCTCACTTAAATGCTATCAAGACAGTATTTAGCAGCAAAGTCATTACAATTATGTATGTCTAAGCTAACCTATCTAGATGATAGAGAAAATATTTTTATTTAAGACTCAAGCTGAGGATTAATATGACATGTTTTAGCTCACAACAGGTAAAAACATCACAGGTCAATATAATTTACAAACGCAATTGTGACAGTCAAGCTAGCAAGGAGTGATTTGTTCTAGAGCCACAACTGAACTGCATATGCCCCTTTTTGAAGGTCAGAGGCTTCTAGAAATCCTGCTGTGGACTTCTCTTCAGTTTTGAATGCATAAGTAGATCCCAAAGTTTGATTCTAACAGTCTGTCTGAAGCGGATTACCTTGGTAACTTCCTTGAACAACAGGACTAATTATCACTAGTTATATACTAGTATGGAGCAAATAATTAGCCAGTTATATACTATTACCCAGAAAACAAACCCAAAATAACTCTGCTTTTCACTTGCAAATACAAACCTGTAATAATCCTAAGAACTTTACAGATGCTATTTTTTCTAAGCCTTGTATCACCTTGAGGCAGTATTTTCAAAGCAAAAACATGACGCTCCCTGTATGTGTCACTTTTACAGTTTTAGACAGTCAGCCCCCAAACCCTCTGTAGGCATTGCTTTCACACCTTTGCCATTATGCTACTTGCATACTTCATGGATGAGGTAATTTTATTAAAAGGATCTTAGTTTGCTGCTTTGAGGCAGGCAAATTGCACTCTAATTTTGGAAACGAAAGGAAACAGAAGCACAGAGCAACTTTCAGAGTTATGTGCAAAAAATTCAGGCTAAAGCAGAAAGGCTCACACAGAAAAACATAATGGTTCAGAAGTCAGTGCATCATGACAGTGGTTATTCACCAGAACAAAACCTGAGAAAGGCCTGTATAACTCCTCCTCATTCAAGGCATTCACACAGCTCTGAGACACCTGATCTGAAAAGACCTTTCATGCTACACCTGTCAGAGAATCAATCTTACAGCAGGAGCTTAGGTCCTGCTCCAGCCAGCAAGCTTTCCTTGCTTACCCTGCCCAAAATCTAATCAGTCTTCTCTTGGACACCTTAATGATACTGGGTGGCTCTGAGATGCTTCTTTTTATTAAAATAACTTTCTGACAGTGGAGTGCCTAAGGAATAAAGGCCAACTAAATGGAAAGGGATCTATTTTGCTGGTCTTAAGAGGCAGAAAAGTGTTACCCTAAACTGAGTGTAAGAGGAATTTGAGGCTCAGAAGAAATAGAGATACTAGGTGACAAGACAAACAGCTAATAAAACATATGACTGCAGTCTGCAAAAATGCAAAAAGGCATGCCTGGGTTTGTATTCCTTAGCATTCATAACAGTCCTTACTGAAGTTTATTCTTGACAAGACATATATATGACAAGGCATATGTATCACCATTTTTAATGAGACTGCTCAGAGTCAGATTGTAAAATCTTAGAACTCAAAAAAAAATAGGACTAGCAGATACATTAGTGTTCTACCTGATCCCTCCATCTGCCCCATAACAGCATCGGATGACTTAGGAAAAAATAATATCCCTGCACTATACACCACCTTTGAGTATTCTGGGGATATGAGAGCATTTGAGTCACTTCAGGTCACCAGATTGTTGGATATCTTCAAGTTTCAACTTCCCACTCAGTGAATTCAATGGAAGACATTGACTTTGAAGGGATCATAGATTCACAGAATTCTGCAGAAATATCTATTGTCAAAAAAATTTTAAAAGAAACACTAAAATTGTCTTCAATGCCATCTGCTCCCTCATTCCCCAAACCATGACCAACTGTACTTTAAAATTTTTGACAAATCTAAAAAAACATATCCTCCAGTAATGGAAGCTCCATAATCTTTGTTGGAAATTAATTCTAGTACTTAATTTTACTTGTTATTAGATTAGAGGGTTTTCACAACATATTCTAACTCATCCTATTGAAATCTAAGCTGCCTATAACCTGTGTATTAACTACAGTGAACACAGAACAGTTGCTTCCAATTACTTAATTGGGTAATTGAATACATACCTGTATCCTTACACAATTTTTCTGATAATTATTTTCATTCTAAACTTGGTTTTCAAAATGTTTATTAGTTTTAAGGTTCAATTTCAAAATGGCTAATAATTTTAGAAACAGATTTTTCTCTCTCAGCTAAAAAATTGATAGCACTCTACCATCAAATTGCAAAGTAAGATATCTATTTAATTTTTTTAAGTTATTATCAGAGACTTATTGAGCCTCCCTAAGGAAAAATTCAGAAAATTCTGAGAAAGAAGAGAAAGTTCATCTGAAAAATCTTTTCTACACGATTCACTTGATTGTGATTGGTACAACTATAGAAAAGAGTGTGGAAAGAACAATAGTGATGGTTCTGTGGTATTAAGAACCCTTTACAGTAAGAGAGTTAAACAGTTCATCCTGCTTATTTTATCAGAAAAGAAGGAATGGTGCCCAGAACAGGGTATATAAGCACAATCCCAGGAAGAAAACCCAGAGTGACTCTGTAGTGCAGAAGAGGAGCAGTGAATGAAAGAAAGCTAAAATAAGCATAGAAAGATAATTAGCCACTGCAACAGCTCATCACTAGCAATGGCAGATCAAAACCTAGAAGTCCGTTGGAACTCTGTGATTTTGGCAACGAAACTGATGTATACAATTTTGGCTACTCAGAGAGGTAAAATGGGTAAAATTACTTGATATTCAGAAAGGGTGTTCTAGCTTAGAAATTCACTCTACCCATACTGCAAAAAAGTTAAACCATTACTGAAAAAAAAAGAACAAAATAATCCCAGAGAAATGGTTTACAAAAGAAACATATTCCTAACTCAAGCCTCCCACAATCCTGGTTTGTCTTGAGGGAGAGCAAGGGATGAGCCCAGCTGTAACTTAACTTATTTGTCAATTGCTATTCATACTTTAAAAAATGCACAAATAATAAGAGTAATAAAACAAAAAAACATGCTTTGTCCATGGACTTGTAATGCTGCTTTCTGAAGGAAGGAACTCTGATGTAAGGTTTCATCTCTTGTTTGCTGTTCACAGAGCAACTGAAGTAAAACATGCAAACATCATAACTTTAGTTTGCAACATAAAGCCTTCTGGCAAAAGATCAAAGAAGATAGAACATAAAAGTTCCAGATAAGGCCTAAAACTATAAAGCTTGAACCAAAGGCATGAGAATTCGCAAGTCTGTTTTGTAGAAGAAATATCTCTAATAGCAAGCCTTGCCTCCATGGAAACAAGGCCTTGAGTCTGGGCTGGATCCAAGGAGTGACAAAGGACAGCAGATAGTGAAGGTGCTCAATTGTCTTTAGAATCTGAAATATCATGATCCTCATAAGTACCAATTCTTTGAAGGAAAAAAAAAACAAACAACATTGCAACGTGCTTCCCATTCTAATCACTAAACAGCCTTGCAGGGAAACCAGGCAATTTGTTAATAACAAAGGAAAGAAAAAAAACTTTATTAGAAAACCAGACACTGGCCATCATGTGACAAAGAAAGGCTGCAGAATAGTCTTCCCCCACACATCAAATGCTCAAAAGTGATCACCTCATAAAGAAAACCTGAGCTCACAGAGCTCTGTCCCTGCACAGACATCTGCCTCTAATAGCTGTCCCCTAATAACTCACCCAAGAACCCTCTTCCTGCTCAGTAAGAGCAGTGGAGCTGCTCTGAAGGATTCGCAGGATGATGTCCGGACAAAGGACTCTGGTGCCTCTGCTCTAGCTATTAGACAGAATATTTACTAATACGCATGATCATACCTTAAAATATTTTTCTTTTCTTGAAAAGGATTCCCAGTCTAAAACAGGTGATAAGTTCTTTCTATTTCTTTATTCTTTTCCACCCTTTTCCTGGTGTAATTTTTTTAAACCACTGAGATGATAATTTTATTTTTATTGTGATAAAACCAGTATGTGTTTAATGTTAATGAACCAGAAAAGTCTACAACCACGATGCTAACAGGAAGAAGGAACCAGAAAAAATCTTGACTAAAATCTTTTCTCACACTTTTAGTTCATGTACTCCAATCATAGATTTATACTACCTTGATCCTGCAATTTTCCCTTACCCATAAGGCAGTGTGTGAATTAATCACCCCTAAAACAAATACCTTTTACTTCAAATTATGGAAATAAATCTTAAAAATATCATGCCAGTGTGAATTTAAATTAGAGAGTATTTATAGATGAAGCCTTAATGATTTTCTTTATTCACTCATTCAATTTGTTTTTAAGCAAAAATTCCCAGCTCGCCGGCTTCCCTTTTCCCCCAGGTACTCCCTGTGCAGCGTACAGCCCTGTGCTTGTGACACTGCTGCTGCCTCCAGGAGGAAAATGCAATACCCCAGATATTATCTTATGATATTTTCTGCATTATTAATCAACAGAACTAGCAGTGAAAGAGCAATTAACTTTTTTTTTAGCAGAAAGAAAAAAAACTAAATTAGGAAGTCAAACAACAAGAGATAAGCAGATTAGAACTCTCATGGAAGAAATACAGCCCAATGTTCTATGACCAAACTGCAGATGGATGAGTTTAATGGTGGAGGGGTTTAGGCAGAGCAAAGCAAGTCTTGCCCTGTGACTGATATTAGATATAAATGCTTCTTTCACCCTCTCTCATCCCCTTCACTGCCATTCCCCTTTGAGTCCCTGTGCAAGCCTGACTGAAGGAGGAAGTGGAGAAGGGAAGCAATGATTCCCAGGAATCCAGCAATGCCTTTGAACCATGAGATTTAAGGTGAAACACACTTATCCATTGGATTGAAGCCACCGCACAAGGAAGGCTTTTTGAGATGAACAACGTTTCATGGAAACCTAATATGAAGCTATTTCTTCATGTTGTAAATCAGACCTGGTCACCAAGTCTGGTGTCCTGCCATCAAGGCAGTGGTGCAGCTCAGCGTGCATGGATCATTTGCTCTGTTTCTCATGAACAAAACCCAGAACTACCACTTTGGTCCCTCTCTTCACAAACCTCAACAGCCCCATTTATCATCTATCGGACCTTACTCTTACCTTTACTCTATGGTAAATATCTTACAAAATCACAGATCCAAATGTAATGGTAACAACTCCCTTTATGCTAACACAGACTCAAAAACTTTTTCCATGGATTCAGCAAAAAAACAAGTTTTACATTAGCAGTTTATTCATATTTCAGGTTTTTTCGAAGCATGCTCTGAATCTGCAAAAAGTGTTTGATGTGCATATGGAAAGAAAAAGTGCTACAACAATGCATTTTCTATTGCAAATTTCTCATACCAAATGAACCAGCAAAACTCCTTTTTTTGGCAGTCTGCAGACTTAGATGAGATATATTTGGTAAAAGGTGCCAACAGAGATTCCACTATGAACTTAACCAATTTAACTGACTAAGTCCTTATTGGCTAGGCAGGCTATTTTCATGTGGTAGAAGGCCAACGAAGTTCTTTAATTGCTTTAACCACAGATGGGGTACAGAGCCTGAAATGGTGCTTCTAGAGAACAACATGCTCACCAGTCAGGATCATATGGAAAGGGAAAAAAGGTCTGTACGTGTTTGTGTCCCATGCCGTGCATCCACCTCCTGCTGGAGCTGCTGAGTTCAGAACCCCTCAAAGGCACAACAGCACCTGCACCTGTTGGAGCAAGATGAGCACTTTAATGAAAAAATGGTCTGGCAAAATGCAGCTGAAAGGGAAGTACACAGAGCAGCGTTGGGAGGTAGAGGCTTTAATAAAAATTGCTGGTCATGGGTTTGCTTTCCAAAGCTCAGGAAAAATGAATGCCTGGCTGAGACAGTCAGTTTAGCTGTATTATCTTGGCATTGGTGTGTTTTCAGTTTGCCAGAAATAAGTGAATAGTCCATTTCATATGTACTGCCAGCAATCAAAAAAATCAACTGAGTAGATACATCCTCTGTTAGGTATGGTGCTGCCACTGCATTAGCTCTCAGCAATCTGTTAACTCTGTTAATAGGAGATGGGATCATTTCAGAGTAATGCTCTTTTGGCTTTTCACTAAAGTTAGAGAAAACAAGAAAAGGATTTAAAATATGACATTAATCACTCAAAAAAATCACAGCTGATAGCTGACCTGAAGATAGATTTCTTAATTGAACCAGCTTTCTCAGATCACATCTTTAATTTTATACACAGTCTAGGAAAATAAAATCCTACTGAAAGTTTTACTTAGGTTATGCTGGTCAAGAAGTTGAGGAAAACATTGATGACATTTCTAGGCAGATTTCATTGGCCTTTTTCAAACATACTGTTTATAAATCGTTGACTAATTTAAAACCAGAAAGTATATACCACTACTCCCAAGAAACTGAGTATGCTTTTTCCTGTGTAACATTCCTCATCCCCCTGGCAATACAACACAAGATACTAGCCTAAGAAATAATGTGAAAGCAGAAGAGGAGGATGGCTCAGAATTCCTTCTCCTACCCTGTGCCCCTCTTTTATGTTTTGAGAGATATGGATATGCTCATCCCTCTGTGTCTATGCAGATTTCTTATTGTTGTTTCCATTAATATTAAAAGCACAGACACAATTCAGTTGATGCATATTCCCAGATTCATAAATAGAACTGAGAGTGTTTTGATCAAATTAGTGTTCTTGAAGCTTCCCTCTCAAGGCCAGAAACTTAATTGTCAAGATTTACAATTCTCTTTTCAATATGAAAGGGTGTCATGGCAAGCCAGGTGGTACTCTTTTACAGATATTCAAAGTGTAGTTTATAAACTGAAATTACATCTATAGAGTTATTTAAATTGGACTTTTTGTTCCATAGAAAAATTATGCAGCAGAACAAGTCTCCCGAGGACCACACACTTCCCAAAGTACCAGCATCCTCCAAATCCCTCATCTGCTAAACTGAACAGATTTTAGCTTAGTTTTCACTAAATTTCTTCACAATTCCTGTCATTCAGACACCTAAAGTTACACAAAAGAGAGCCTCTGGAGCTCAGGTAACTCTTCAGTCAATTTTCATTGGGAAGGAATGGATTGCTCCCCTCTTCATTCTTCACATTATTTCAATTTGGGGGCTTTTATTGCTGCTGTTCTCAATTATTTTTTCAGTTTAGGAACAAAAGCCTGTGATTAGTAGCTATGGATATATATTTTTTTTTTAATTCTGTTTTAAGGAAAATTTTCCGATATTTAAGATGGAGCTGTTGCCCCAGTATAATTTTTAGGTTTTTACTTGCTTCCAAATTCAGTTCTGTATCAACAGAGAGGATTCAATTCCATTCTTTGTCATTATTAACTTAAGTGAGCTGGGATTGCACTGAGAGAAATGTAAACAAAAGTTGGCACAAAATTTCAATACAGAAGCTTGTTTAAGAATCAGTCCTGAAATTGTGTTGCTAATATATTCATAACCTGGATCCACTCAGCTCAATTCTATTCTTACTTATTTGAGGACAAAACACATATTAAACTAGCAATTTCAATATTAGTTACTTCCATTTTTACATTAAAATTACTATTATTTTTATTTTATTTCTTCATTTAATATGATGACAATAAAAACTGAGAAGTATATGTGAAATCCTTATAGTGAGTTATTTTTTGCTCGGTACAAATTGAAATGGCTGTAGCACTTGATAACAGCATAAGAAAAATGTGGATGACTCCCCTCTGCTTTTCCTTACAGACTTCATGTATTTTCCGGCTTAATTGTGATGTTTTATTTTAGTATTCAGATCCAACATATCAAAAGAAAGATTTCGGTAGATGATTGGCTGCTCTTAAACAATAGATTGGGAGCAGCCCTGAGGAGAAGCACTTGGGGGGCTGGGGGAGGAGAAGCTCAACAGGACCCAGCCATGAGCACTCCCAGCCCAGAGAGACAAACGTGTCCTGGGCTGCACCCAGAGCACCGTGGGCAGCAGGGCACCGAGCGGGTTCTGCCCCTCGGCTCTGCTCAGACCCCGCCTGCAGGGCTGTGTCCAGCTCTGGGGTCCCCAACACAAGAAGGACATGGAGCTGTGGGAGCACATCCATAGGAGGCCATGAAGATGATTCAAGGGCTGGAATCCTCCTACAAAGACAGACTGTGAGAGTTGGGGCTGTTCAGCCTGGAGAAGTGAAGGATCTCTTGAGATTTTTCTGGACTTTCCAGTACTTGAAGGGTCAATATTAATGAGATCAATGAAGTGAGTCCATACATGTCCAATCCCATCTGCACCTTACTGGGCAGATATCTAAGCTAGTTTGCTAATTCACATGTGGGACATTTGGTTTAACCAAACCCAGGTATGGAAAACACCCACCAGCAGTCTATCCCTAAAGAATATCCATATGCTCATAGAGCTCTTCTGAAGAGACAAATTCCATCCCTCTTGCACCAGGCAGCTCAAATATCACTCAAATCCTACCTCTAACTCTCCCATCCTCAGGTGAAAAGCTCCATAAGATAAAAAAATTGCTTTTGGAAGCACTTCCATGATTGCATGACACACCAGAGTCTACAGCAGACTCTGCACTTTGAATGCTATCCCACATTTTCTAGCAGGAGTTGTGAATGTCAAGTGGTGCAGGTGGAGCTAATAAAAGGTTGCAATACTGTCAGGAGTGCCATTATTTTTGTTGATTCGTCTGTTGTAGAGCTACTCTAATCCAGGTTTGTGAAAGGATGAGGGGAAATCAATCAGCTTCCTGCTGCTTTGGAGCCAACAGTTTTGATGCCCTATTTTCTCTGCTAGTGCTAGTGTTAAGATCCTCTGAGATATACACTGGCTCTGTTTGGAATCATGAATCAGTGTAGGAATGCAAAGGGTTTTGTCACCATTTATTTGTTTAAATACAATGCTGTCAAATCAAAATTTAAGCTTCAACTCATTTCCCAAAGAATTCATGTGAGACACCACAACATATCCTCTGTTAGGTGTATTCTCTGCCAGCCACAGACTCCACCATCACAACTCCCATTGCTCAATGACACTCCCTGCAAAGTACTCATGAGAGGGTGATAAAGAAGAAAACATGGGCTGTCATCTCAATTCACAGTAAATTTCAAGTTTCTCCCATTTCTTGAAAAAAATCAATAGAAGAAAAACACCTCTGATGTCAAAACGCCAGCGCTGGGTAACCTTGGCTGGGGCAGGTGTGGCTGCCAGGCTCCTGTCTGCTCCCACCTCCAGAGCAGCAGGCACCAAGCCCAGATCTCCACTGCCCTGGGGAAGCCCTCTAGGGAACAGAGGGTCTGTCCAAGGGCATCCCTTTACATTTCCATATCTTGCCCTGATAAATTGTAGTTTATCAATTTTTTAGTATTTACCAGACTCAGTTCTCACCTGATACAATTCTTTGTAAGCCGGCAAGGTCACACGGATTTACATGCCTGGGGAATCAGGGGTTGCCAGCTGCACCTATCACATGGCAAAAGAAGTTTTAAAAGTATTTGTTACTTATTGTTTGTGTTCTCACCTGATTAGGAAAAAAACCCCACATTACTTAAAGATTATTACTACTGCCAAATCCAAGAAGAGACCCCAGTTTAGGGCTGAATTATAAGTCTCTGAGAAGTGAGTGCATTATAAAAGTGCAGCATGAGTGGTTTCATCACTCCTCATTGCAATACAGCAAACAGCTGGAGGTATCAGCTATTCTGGCTGTTTCGTGCTGATTCAAGCTGCTCTTCCCAACCTACCCAGGAAGGCATCAAAGGCCCCCAGTCATTAATGGAACAATTACTCTTTATAGTATTATCATTTTTATCGCCTAAGTGTTCAACATAACCACCCAACGTGTTTTGAATGAATCACTAAAATTAAGAACACTTGCTTACCTGGTCTTAGATACCATTTTGGCTTTCACTAAAAATACAGTGTTCTCGTATCTTTAATATTTTGTTCAAAATAATACCCATAAAGTTAAACTTTCCCTGGGAAATCACAGACAATAACTAAATCAGAATCAACACCTCAATTGAATCAGCATGTGTCAGATATTATCAGGACCAAAATTTAAAAAAAAAAAAANTAAAAGGACCAAAATTTAAAAAAAAAAAAAAAAAAAAAGAACAAAGACCAGGGCAAGGTTAAATAACTAAATAAAATGGTAAAATTCTTAGGAGAGACCATCTGGAATATCAACTTCTGTCCTTGTATCGAAGTACCTAATACTCAAGTAATTTAATGAATCATTATAATGAAAACCTATCAGAAAAGTAAAACATTAACTCCCAAATAACAGCACTGAACTACTGCTTCCAGTGACTGTGATCAAAACTGAAAATGGATAAGCAATAAGGAGAGGGAGAGAGGGAGAGAGAGAGAGGGAAAATAGAAAAAAAAAGAGGCAATCTGTGATTTTAGGTAGCACAACTGTGAAAATTCTAAACATAGAAATATTTTCTGCCATATCGTGCAATTCCATCAGCACTCATTTATTTCCATTCAAAATGCTTGAACATTGGTGCATGTTTAAACACAAATATGTATCATCTAACCAGTGGAAATATAATGCAGGTTTGAACCAATTACTTGTTTCAATATGATATCAATTATATTTTCCTATTTGGTTCAAAGGCTTCTTGGTACTGCCAGCTACATACCCATATAAAATTTTGGAAAGTGACTTGATAACTATAAAAACATTTATGCTGAAGAGCTACATACTGTAATGTAGTAGAAACAGATTTTCCTTAATGTAGGTTTTAACTGCACATTAAAAGCACTAGAACCACCCATCATATTTTGCTGTTGTTGTTTGCACTTAGTGTAGAAACAGAACATTAAATTCAAGATCCAGTCTAAGACCTTGGCTTTTTCATTAAGTTTCATAGGCAGTAAGAAAAAGGCTTTCCAACTAAGAGTGCAAATTGTACAATGGTGCAAGGTTAAACAAGATTAATACATTTTAAAAGCTGTGCCTGACATTCCATATCCATCTTTGCCTGATGGAGACAATTTTTTCACTGAAGCAATTACACCTTCAAGAAACCAGGAACTTCCCAGAGCCAAAGCCAGGTGGAGGGCCCAGTACCCAGCATCCACCCTGCCACTGGCATTTTCTTTCTAGAAATGCACACAGGACTCCACATGAGCTCTACCAAGCTGCCTTTCCAAAAGCATCAATGAATAAAATTTCAGAATATAATTTGGAGCTAAAAGGAATGTGATGCCAATAGGAGTGCTAAACACAAGGAATGACATCTCTCCCCAGTGCAGTATTAATCACGGTGTTTCATTCATGCACACAAAATAAGCTGGCAGCTTTAAAAAGGGATACTTCAGGCAAGGTACAGGGAAATCACTCCTTCTTTAAGGCTCAGCTTCAGTTTCTGCAAACTCTTAAGAGCTGTGTCTGCTGTTGGGGAGCCCCATGAAGTAGCTATGGACCTCTCTGCATTGGCACCATATCCGGGCATGTCATTTTTAGCCAATGTAAGCAGTCAAAGCAGTAGCCCTAGAGACTGTTCTGTCTTCTCCACAAAGGGGGTTGCCATGCCATACATCTCTCAGGAGCCCCAAGAGCGCCCCTTGGTCCCAGTGATTTATCACCTTCACTGGGTTGGAGTGAGTACCAACCAACAGGCTGCAGATTACAGCTCCACTACCCCAGTCACCCCTGGAGCTGCACAGTCCTTAACTTAGTCTTCAACATCATCACCCAAGGTCTTTTTTATCCTGCTGACTGATTCTAGTGCTTTTCTTGAAGACCTCACAGTATTGGCCAATGGACTCCAGGTATGTATGTTCGTCATTATCATGGTACCTGACAGAAATGTTTTGTCTTTTAAATCTAAAATATCTCTAAATCTTGAGAGGAGTGATTTAGAGCCATCTATGCAGGAACAAAACTAATGATAAAAACGACCTGAATAGAAACAGAAATGAATTGCTATAGTAATAGGTGATATATAACTACCACACATCAATAAGATTAGATAAACAGACTGCTATCTTAATGAATTTGTCTATACAAGCAATTCCAAAGTCTTCCTTTATCATATCTTTCTTGTAAGCCACACATATCAGTTTACACACGTGAAGTAGCTATTGATCTGTCTGGGAAAATGTGCTTAGGACTTTTAGAAGTAAAAAAAGCAACCACAAAAAAGAGGAATAAAAAAACAACCACAAAAAAGAGGAATATAGCAGAGCTGTCAGAATAGGGAACTGCTGCATTGCATTCCCTGTACACACACACTGGGTATGTTTTAGCATTGGTTCTTGCTATCTGAAGTGTAAACGCTGTTACCAGAGAGAAGAAAGCTGGAATGGCTTTAAGGCACAGGAAAAAAAAAAAAAATTTCTCCTAAAATTTTCATCATCTCACTTCTGTAAAATTAAACTAGCTCATTAGTAAAAAAAAAAAAAAATAAATAAACAAACAACAAACAACTATTGAGAAAGGTACTGACCAGGCCTGCAAGCAGCCTTTGTCCCTTCCAGGGTTAGAGGAGTTAGCTGTACTTCATTCTGGGATACCACCACTGCATTTGGATTATGAGGGCTTATTTCACAGCTTGTGAAGGTATGAAAACGGGCTTCCTCACAGCTCCACATGCAGACTTGTTCTACTTGAAGTCTTCATTGCTAGTGAGAAGAGACAGAAGAATAAAACACAGCTAAAGTTTTTGCCATGTACGTTTTTGCTCCTTCTTAGAATAAAGGAGCAGCAAGGATGATTTAACTTGCTACTCAGCTTCCAAAACTTCTGGATCATGCTGGTGTCTTAAAATCCTTCACTCTCACCACATCATTATCTTTGCTAAGACTTGATTTAAATTATTATTTCACACTGCATATATTAAGCCCAAAACTACGCTAGGTGAAGAGTAGTACATGCTGGATCCACCACCAGTCTGAGCTCTACACCTCAGATCTCTGCATCTGCAGAAAGCCACCTACACCCTTCCAACAGCTGAGCCTCTAATCCTGATGGGAACCTGGATCTCACCATTATGATTGCTATGCATTAAAAAGCCACACTATGCAGTATTCAGGGTTTGAAACATTTAATGTGTAGCTCGTGAAACTGTAAGTCAATGAACACAACCCTAATAACAACTTCCTTTTCAGGCAGCATAACAAACATACATATATTTGTAAAAAAATATATTTAAAAAAATAAAATATGCGATTGTACAGACCTCCTTAGGTATTTTCTACACTTGTTAAATCAAAATCAAGTGAAAAAACCCCAACACTCAGAGGATAGCTTTTCCTCTAAATCACTGCACAAAATGCAGATTCCACACATCTTATTGCTGGAAGCGTGGAATATTAGCAAAACTCAAAGCCAGCTCTCTGTTCAGCTGTACCCGTGAGAGTTTGGGGGGAGGGCTGCTTGCATACATCTATTTAATTGCATATCCAGAGACCTTTATATAATTGTTTTATTAATTATTCCTGGCCATTAAGAAGAAGGATCTTTAAATTGAATTTCTTTATAAAATCATTATTGCTTATTAATGTACAATTATTTTACCATTGCCCATTGTTTTTTCAAATCAAGTTTTCATTAGAACAAAAATGCATGTGTGAAAGTGTTCTTGAAGTGCAGTCAGACCTTTTGCATGGGCTTGTGCTAATTACCAGAGATTCTTTTGTTATCAGCCTGGACGTTAATGACAAAAGAAGACAAGTGTAGAGTCTATTTTACTTGAGCTAATTACTAACCATTCCCCATTCAATTTATGCTCGGAGGAGTACAATAATCATGACACAGTGCATTAGCTCTGTCCCAGGCAGTTTCTGCCATGCTGAGTGTTAATTGTCAGGACAGATTCCAGTCAGGAATAACGGTGTCTCAGGCTTGTCTGCTCACGAGCAGTGCTCTAGCAATTTCTTCTGTGCAGTAAGACAGGCCCTTTTAATTTTTTGTGTAGGGGAATACTGGAAAATTTCCTCTTTTGCAGAGGCAAATGGCATTGCTCTCAGTTGGTTACAGTTTTACGATTAAACATTGTATCTAGCTAGAAAAAAATAATGAACCAGAACTAAGAACCAAAGAATGACACAAACTGAACAACTCACCTGGAAATATTTTAAAAATATATATTTTGTGAAAATATATCAATACAACTAACTGAGCTGTGTACCTTGCACCAAAAGAAGGGAGCTTGGAGGGCTAGTCATAGGTAGTAAGCCATTTCGTATTATCCAAAACCCACGGAATTTGAAAAGGTTTTAGTGGATTTAGAATTGCTTCAGGGTCTTTGCGATCTTGAAAATTAATGGATTTATGGTAAATCCTCCAAAAATCATTTCACAGAGTGCAATGAACAGTGATAGATATTTCAAAGTCATTAGTCTCCTCTATCCTGCACTTTGGTGATATCACACTCTAAACTAAAAGCATCTGTTCTATAATGATCTAATGTATCATCAAGTCTGGAGGGGTAAAAAGGAAAAGAAGGCTCATTTCTCCTCTGTGCTCACACATCTTTAACAAATGATCTTCAAAACCCAAAGTGCAGCCACACAAAGTCTGCTCAAATTTCTTCACAATGTCACATGGCAAACAGCATACCATCATGCCATCCTAAGAAACTTCATCCTAAAAGAAACCACTATACTGAGGATTGCTAAAACTTTTGTTTCTTGTTTATGTGTGATCATCTACAAGATACCATCAGTGCAGGCACAAAGGGGCAAATTTGTGTGAAACAATCCACACTTACTCTCACAGCTCTATCCATTAATGTTCCTGGTCTAGTCTGCAAGATTATCCAATGCACTAACCAACCCAGAATAACACTGGTTTGAGGTGACTGACAGAAAAATACACTGATAAAACAGTTAGTGCTGTTATTAAGCTATTAGGTCTTAAAGAAGGTCCCAAAGCCTTCTTATTATCTAAATGCTAATGGAGGCATAACCAAAAGTGCCTCTGCCACTCACTGTTAACATGGAAATCATCTCCTCCTGAGGCAAAATGTTTGAAGTCAGTATTTTGCCACATGCTAGTGTCACAAAACCTTGTCATGCAAGATTAGACAGATTCCACAAATCAGCACAAACTTTCCCAAACCAGCAGGAGAACAGCAAGAGCACAAATGTGTGCAGTGTGATCCACAGCAAGGTGTCTGAAGGACTGGAGGTTTATCCTGCCTGAACACGGCTCTCACAGCCTGCTGTGCACTGTAAAGTACCATTCAAATATGGAGAAAGATGCATTCAAATACAGATCTCTGTAGAAAAGCATCTGCTGCCACTTGCAAGCCTCAGCACAACTTTCACAGACTGACATTTCACTTTCCAGTTTAATGCAGAAGCTTTCTTTAATTTAGGCAAATATACTCAGTCTTGCCCTACAAAACAGAATCCATGTCAGAAAAAAGCATTATCTTGTTTCATAAAATTGTTAACTTGGTTGCACCTATAAAAGTGAAGTAAAAAGACCATGCTTTCCTTGGAAAACAATAATTTCCATGGCTGACAATTCAAAAACATAGAATTTATGTTTTTAGCAGTGTCTCACCAGCTCATTGGTACTGGTGGTCTCAGTCACGCAATATGACCACTCCATGTTTGGAGTTAAACAGAAATTGAGGTGTCAGGTCAGAAGGCTGATATCTTTTAGCTCAATCATTTTCTTTTATCTCTCTTCTCTGATACAGCACTGGGAAGTTTCTACGCACATTTACTCCTGCATTTATAGTCATCAAACACCGGACTACTTTTGGTTCCCTTGCTGTAGCAGGTGGGTTCATTGACACACTCATTAATTTGTAACTTGAAAGCAGAGGGAAGAGAAATAGCTAATTGCTGTAGCTGATAGAGGTAGCATTTCCATAAACTGCAGCACATACACATCCCTGTAGCTTCATCTTTTCAATGTGGTACCTCCTCATTTGATGCAGCTGAACTATGCAGGCAGCCCCATAGTATGAGTTTCAGCATAGCACAGCAGGGAGGAACATCATAACAAATGAATCATCAGAGCTCTTCCAAGCATCAAGACCTCCATTTTCCTAATTTACATTTCAAAAGGGTCTGCAGTTTGAAGTAGTAAAGAAATCATTTGCTTTTGCAAGATAAGTGCTTTTCCAAGTAGGAAACTCAGTGGCAATTCCGAAAAGTGTTCTGATTATAATTTTTGTCTGTATTAGAACAGACACAAAAGAGTTTTAGAATCTCTCCATCAAAAGCTACCCGTTATTCAGCATTTCTGCAATCTTTGACCATGTACTGCTCCCATGGAACACTGGGTTAACATGCTCAGCTGCCTTGAACACTTGGCAGAAACAAAGTGTTCTTTAAATAGATGTTTGTAGGCTACAATACAATTAATTGTGTAGAATAAAAACACCTCCACGAGGCATTGTCAGAAGCAGAATAGAATGAGAAGATTATATAAATCTTGTCCCTTGAGATTCTTCCCAGAAATTTTTTGGGGAGCAATGTTTTTGGGGCAATTTGCAGCATTGTCCACTGGTGAGGCTCAGGGCAAAAGGAGGAGTTGGTGTGTCCGAGCTACTGCCATCTATTTGTACTGTAAGTTTCTTAACTCACTCTCTGATATTTCTGCAAGGCATGATACTCTAAATATTATAACAGCCCATCAGTGGTCCTAAAAGGAGGTAAGGAAAGAAGCAGAGCATGTTCTCACACTGTCTCTCACCTACACAGTCTCACTCCCTCTCTCTGCCTGCAACAATGAATTCCCAAACTAGGAATGACAGAGAAGTGACAGTCATCATTACAACCTTTCTTGCTCTGTGTTTGGGCAGAATTACATGGATCTCATCACAAGCCCCAGCACAATTTATATTTGTTTCTTATTCATCTGGATAACAACAATTAAGCCTCATAAAACCAACTTTCAAACATTGGCTCTTGGGCGTGACATTGCATCACAGCCCGCCAGGTTATTATTACATGTTCTTCCTATAACTGAAACTCCAGCCAGAGGGAGCAAAGATGGCGAGGATTACCACGTACAGTACACAGTAACATTTCCAAGCAAGTACCTGGCTTTCTTCATGCTCCTGTGTTCTTATGACAAAGCCCATCACAAGAACAGGTAATTGCAAAACATATTCATTTCCATAATGCCAAGAGGGATCAAAAAGAGGGTGTTACACTTTAAATTGTTGCTACTAATTGTTAAATTTTCTGTTCTTCAAACACTATAGCTGCCAAAATTCAGGCTGTTCATTAACTGTATCCAGGTAATTACAGAACTTTTTGGACAGAGGAAACAAGAGAACAATCCTTTTAAAAGCAAGGAAGGTGGAAATCAGAGTAGCTTAGTGATCCCCCTGTAGCCATCTAGTTAACTAATTTTGGAATAAGGAAAATTTCCAAAATGGACTGACATTCTGTCCTGCAGATGTAACAGAAAGACACTCAAAGTTGGCTTCCTCTGTCTGGGAGATTCCATTATGCCTTCAGTCAAATTCACGTGTGGACTCCTCCTGTCATCACTGTTTACCTGGCAGAGTAATACTCTAATTACTTCTCAAATACATATTTGCATATAATGAAGCAATTATGTACATCATTTAGTCACTCTAATTGAAGTTATCAAATACAAAATTCTCTTATAATTTGCAGGGTTTAGATCTTTAATGCCCTGAATGCCCTAGATAACTCTGTGATTATACAGTGTTGAGTGGGAGGCGGTATGAAAATTAAAAATATTGAGAAGGATCTAATAATCGAGGTAAAGTTCTCATGAAAGCAAGTCCAACTGGATAGTAAATCTTACAAGACATTCAAATATATTGCATTTAACACATGCAATGAAATCTATCACCATCACTTGTTCCAATAGATTATTCCTTTCAGGTGTGGGCAAAGAAATTCACTGAGATGAGTCATGTTCCTTTTAATGCCACTGTGGCACTCTCTTGGCCTATGCAGTAGTGAATTCCAATACAGAACAGCCTGGGTTCAGCATCCAAATGGCTGATTGGAGTTTAGAAAAACCCCTCCATATAAAGCATCCTCGAGGGTGGCCTGATTTGAAAGCCTGAGACTGACTACAAAATAAAGATTTTCATGTACTTAATTTGGAATTTGCTTCAGATACAAGCTAACATCTTGAAGAACAGAGTTTATAAACACTTATTTAGGATCTACAAAATCATCTGTGTCCCATTCACATGGTAGAAATAGCTCTAGAGGCAGTCTCTGTCTAAAGCAATGAGCTTTAATACAGAGATGACTTGATGCATGTGAATATTTCTGGGTATTGTTGTTTCCTGGGAAACAGTGGCCCCTCCTCTCAGCACACAGCAACAGCATCAGCACACACACCTTGCTGCCCAGCTTCACCTGGTGCGCAGGACCAAGTGCTGAATTCACTTAGCAATTAACTGATCCACTTCAGCCTTTCATTTGCACTTTCAAATGCAGTTAAAGGTTTATTGAGTGTTTGCTTTCCACTGCATCTGTACCTTTTCACATCCGTATTCCATGTAATCATTATTGCACTATCCCATCATGTTTGCATTTGATTGTGATGGCACACAGGTGGCAAAACAGTACAAGTCAATGAGGAGAGTCTGTTTTCACAAGAAACTGCTCTGTTTCTTCACAAGAAAACAAAATAAGTATTCTTGGAAAAACTTGAAGTACATTTTAAAGTCATGTTTGAATTTGAGAACCAAAGACGGGCTATTCTCAATGTATGAAAAATAAATATATAAAATAACAAATATATAAAATAAATAAATAAATATTAAAAAATGAAAAGAAAACTGAAAAAAATGAAACAGACTTAATAATAATTCCATCTCAAAGCTTTCATATGCAGGGAAACCTGTTCACCAAATCCTTATTAGTTGTGAATGAGCAGAATTAAACTGAAAAGCTGAAGTTTGGAGACTTGTTATGTCTAGAGAGACTCTTGTGGTGTTTATTTACCACCAACAGCTAATGCACAATGCAGATCTCCTTGTACCCTGTCTTCTGCACACTGAAAGTACACAATACCTACACTGAAATCCTTCCATTTAACAGGAATTGACAGGAAACCACAAGGATTAGATACCTCAAGGATAACAAATTTTGTTGTTCTGTACGTAAACAGGAAAATACATTTCATGTTTCTACAAAGCTGAAGCCTAGCCTTTTTTTATTATTATTTTAGCTAACAGTAAAACATGGAATTTGGTGAGGGTGGTGGTATTAGCTTGACCTGGAATAATTAGAGGTTGGCCCATCTTGGAGATGGGATCCTGTGTTTCACAAAGCTGGAAGTTAATGTGTAATGGCAAATCCAGCCTTTGCTCTTTTGTTCTACCTCAGTCAGAGGAAAACACTGCAGAAACAGGTTATGCACACAAGATATTCTTCAATCACATGCCGTAGCAGATTTGGACTTGAAATGGTTGCACATTTTGCTTTGCATCTACAAATGTGGAAGCTTAAAATAAGCCTTGGCAATTAACAATTCAGTATGTTCCAAGGTTACAGCTGGTGGAACTGCTTTCAAGTGATTTATCAGCTTTTTAGTGATACACCCAGAGTTTTATGAGTATGAACCCTGCTACAGCCACACTGTCTAGTGATCCATTCTCCTTATCATGGCAATATTGTCTTGGGATTCAAGGGGGAAAAATGGACTTGGAATGATGTGCGTATCAGAAACAGCAAAATGCTTTTGAACTTAGTAAAACACAAGCCTCATTTATCTAGCTCCAGCTTTTCTTTGCATCTCTAAAGTCCCCTTTCCTTAGAAAACAACGTCGTTTTCTTATTTAAAACTGGCTTCTGTTGTCCCTCATACAGCTCACAAATACTGTATCAATTTCACCAATATGAAACTAACCTCAAGACAATCAGACCTGGCTTGGTTTGAATTCAAAATACAAACCCAAATATACTGATTTCCTTGTGTTTAGCAAATGGAAAATTTCATTTTAAAACAGTGACAAAATTAAAACTTCTTGGTCTTCTCTACTGCAGTGTTGTCAAAGCCAATAATGACACTAGAATTCCAACTACCAAATATTTCTGTAGAAAAGCTCTGCAGAAAACACTAATTGAGTATATTCAAGTAACATAAATCTCATCAGTCATAACTTTTGATAGCTCCCCAGTCTCTTACAGGCAAAGACACACGGATTTATGGAGCAATGCCTCACAACTGGACATCGATGTCTTCCCAGGCAGGCTGAGTGCCCCACAGGCAGAGAGCTGGGATTCCTGGGGCTCCAGGCAAGCTCCTGCCAATGCCAGCAGTATCCCAGAGCCAGGAGCCACAGCTCCCCTGTCCCTCTTGAACAAGATGAAGTCAGTAAACACAAAAGCTGGGAAGAACATATAATTCAGAGTATTTTGGGACAGAGGATTTTGGCATTGCCAAGGCAATCCGAGTTGAAACAAAATAAATTACTGAAAAAAATTTCTTCATTTTTGAAGAAATTCCAGAGCTGAGAAAGGCTGAAACAAATCTCCAGTTTATGGATCTGGGAACACTGGGATGAAGTGCCCAGGCAGCAGCCAATCCACACACACATCATGATGATACTTTTTCTTCCTTAGAACAATCAGGCAACAGGGAATAATCTCAGCAATTACTCATGGAAAAGCAGACTCTAGACTGTTTCAGCCATCCTAGATTACCTGCCAGCTGATTTACCTGCCTGACCTACACAGGTCACTCTAGTGTGCTCCTCTAAAAGTACATGAGAACAACATTCTTCTCCCTCACCTTTTCCAAATTAAATCCAAGGGGAGAGAGGAAAGGAAACTTATTCTACTTCTAGTTCAGCACTGCCTGACTCTACTTCTTACCACATGATAGTAGAATATATTAATTCACAAAAAAATATCTACAGATCACAGCATGGTCCCTGGTCTCAGTCTGCGTTCTAGTCTCTAAGGGAAGTTCTAACTGCAACATCACTACAGTTTGAGGCAGCAGACAAAATAAACAGATAGTTAACAAATGCTAGTACTTTTCTCTATTTCACATTGCTTATATCAATAAAGATAAGTGATTTAGACTCTGGGGAAGGGAATTTGGACTGTTTGGTTGGAACTCTAGTTAAAAGGTTTTCCTCACCTTAGATCATGTTGGAGCTATAAACCTGAGCCTGCTTGCAACAACTATAATTCAACAGAGCCTAGGAGGAGGGGGCAGGGGAAAAGAATGTTCAATTGTTCCTCAAACTTTCATAGCATTATTGTAAAAAATCAAACTGTTCTCACAGAAGGAGGAAGCTTTTATTTTAAATAATGACAATTTGAGCTTCAAGAACCAAGGTCCTCAGAAACTGCAGCCTCAAATCTTAGTCACAGTACCTCCAATCTCTTCAAAAGCCTGAAGGATATTTATTCTATGCTGCTCAAGGATTCCTCAGATAATTTGGCAGAGACAGCAAAGCAAGTTGGTTTTGCCCTCCAAAGCTGTATAATAAAGTGCTAATAAGAATTCCCCACGTGTGATATCAAGAGGCCAGTGTTTCTCTGAGAAAACTTCTATCTTTGTGGACCACCATTTTTTACCTATATAGACAAGCAGAATGGGATTTTCAAAAGAATTCATTTTAGCCTGACTCAGAGAAGAATGTAAAATTTCTAGTCATTTCAGAGGGAAAAGATGAACAGATACTTCTGAAAATGTATTAAATATAGCAAAAATATAGCCATTTTCTCAGGCAGGAGACCTAAACCACCTATCACTATCCAACGGACAAGGTCAAGAAATCATGAGCACAGAGAAAAGCTGGCAGGTCTCATAATTGTACCTGTTAAGGTGAAATCTTAACAGATAACTTACAGAAGTATAAGAAAATAAGACACTTTTTAATGTTTTGGATATATTTCCTATGCAAAAAACCAACATCATAGAACAGCATATCTGGTGCATGGCATTCACTTTCAATCTAATCACATCAGCATGCATTGCAGTTTTGACAAATTTATTAAGCCTAAATAAAAGTGTTCATTAATAAAGACTGAACAGTTGTTTTCTGAGGCAAAGCCATCATGCATTACATTGTGGAAATAGCAAATTTATGCTAAGCATTAAAGACAGAATAAAAAATACGGAGACTGCTTCATTTCTCTTTTCTAAAACTGTCAACTGTTAATGATCTTTCAGAGGTAGAATTACTTCATATATCAAGCAGAAATCTCCCCCAGATTACTGCTTCAAAATAGGGCTTCTAGACAAAATTCTACCTTTGAGCGTTATATGGTAGACCAATGTAAATGTTTTACAATGGAGAAACTGAGTAAAAAAAATGGCAAGGTGCACAGTTTCTATTTCTAGTGAATATTAATCAATAAATAAACTGTTAAAGCACTTCAGGAATATAGCTAAAGATATCAGTGATCTTCATAACATGGCAAGATGCTAAAGATGACAATGGTCAAGCCTACGATGACATTTCTGTGGCAGGATATATGGGTGAACATTTCAAACTTTGCTTAGTGAAATTGGAAGAACCAAAAATAGAAGGTTCCTACTTTTAGGAGAATAGTTCATAACAAATCATTCATTCAATTAATTTCACTTTACCTATTCACAAATTGCCCACAAAACACATTTTCTCCAAGGTGCTACTTCAATTAATTCACTGCATAATTTCAGTGAATAACTTTTCAGCTGCAGATTGTGACAAGTGATCAGTATTCATAACTGGAAAAAAGTGTTGTTTAGCTCTGACTGATCTGGGGGTGATTGATGTCAGAACAGGAGTTGGTCCTGCCCATAGCCCTCTGCATTTATTCCTCCTGTGTAACCTGGCACTTGCAAACTACCCAAAGGCTGAGCTACATCTGCTATTTACTTGCAGTAGTTCAAATGTAGATTTACAATGAGCATAAACCACTTTCTGTTTAAACTTGACTGCAGGAACTTGACTTTGCTTGCAGATAGATAATCACACATGGCTAGCTTATACCTAAATGACTAATTTTTCTGGATGGAAGTTTGAAAGTAGTTCAATCTAGCAAGGTTTGATGAAATCAGCATAACTGATTTCAGTAAATGATATCTCTTACTGGGAATAGCCAACAGCCCAGACAGATTCCAGAACTGAACAAGGTTTCTGTCTTGCTTCTACTGACAACTACCAGAAACCAGACCATTAAAAACCATAAAGCAAATTAGCAGTTTGTGGAGAAATCTCATGATCATGCCTTGCCAGAAAAAATAAGCATGGAACAAATATTTCAAAGCAAGAGCCTTCAGCTATTTAGTGGTAAGGGCTGAGTCACACAACTGCTGTTTAACTGCTTGCACATATAGGTCTGGGTAACAAATACTAGTTATGTCTTTAAGAAATTAAGCATTTGTTACACTGTGCCATCAGCCAGTGTGTCTTCCCATTCACTAAGCAGCAATCTCGAGTTATCTCAGAGTTGAAAAGCAGGGGTTTCAGGAAGAAAATCCAAATCAAACTGATGCAGCGGTTTTTATTGGTTAATTGTAATTTGGTTTGTTCCATGTACCCTTGTTTGGACCCTGTATACTCTGCCTGTCAATTATCTGTCCCCTCCCCTGCTCGAGCGAGAGAATCCCTCTCTCTCCCCTGTCATTCTCCTTTCACCCCTGCCCCAAGTTCTACAAAGGTCTCTGTCATTTCGCTATGCATTGGCCTTCACAGGTGTAACCCCACTCCCCTGTTCTCCCGTTTGCTGTGTAACCTGTCCCTCACCCCTGGAACACACCCTTGGGCTTTCCCAATTGGTCATGTTTGTGCCTCTACCCCTGGGGTCTGAGGGGTAGAAAACCCCCTGTTACCTATGTTTCGGGGTCTCCCGGAGCAGAGCACAGGAGGTTCGGTCCTTCTATGTGAAACTCCTGGTGGCCTGACTCAGTCAGTCTCTCCCCATCAGCTAAATAAATCTTAGTTGGTATGCAGAGCTGCTGAGTCCTCCCTGCTTGGCTTCTCCTCGCGGTGGTCACCTGCTCTTCACGCTGCTATCGGCTCTGCTCTCTGTGGCTGCGATGGGGTTCTGGGGATCAGAGAAGGTCCCCAGAGAGATTGCCTTCGACCGGCGCAGTTACGGCACCCCGGGCAGCAGAGCGATTAGCGTAAAATCAAACCTCCTGCCTGCTGAGCCAGGAGGCACTGCCTGCCACTGAGCTCCTCAGCCACCGCCACTGCTGAGTTACCTGCTCTGTGAGCTCGTATTAATGATCTGTTACCTTTGATCTGTCTTCTTGGGCACATGACACACCAGCTACACCCTTCAACAACTGACCTTTTGTACCTCAGTCATCTTTCTTCTTTCAGGAATAAATTTCAGTTTCACTGTCATTACTT
Organism: Picathartes gymnocephalus; assembly: GCA_013390045.1. Lineage (NCBI taxonomy): Eukaryota > Metazoa > Chordata > Aves > Passeriformes > Picathartidae > Picathartes > Picathartes gymnocephalus. The sequence continues at coordinate 125,723 of WEKY01024170.1, forward strand.
TATGTTGTTCTGTGTTACTTTTCCTGACAATCCATTTCCCTGCACATCTGTCATCTAACAGACTCAGTGCTCACCATCTTTAACTCTTATAAGTCCTCCCCTCACTCCTGCAGCTTTGCTGGTCTCCCATGCCACAGTTCTTGCCTCTTTATCCTCCTCACACACAACACCCAACCTGAAATGGACCTTCACCTGCTGGCTGTCACACAGCACCAACCTCTGATAAGCAACTTGAATTCCATAAATTTCATATACACCTTCTTCTACTTATTGCACATCTCCACATAAAGTATTTAGTAGATCTTCATGTCAGAGGGCACCATATGATAATTTATCTATATCTTAATGACTTTATTTATGGTCTCACCTTTAGATTTCCCCATATATCAAATAATTTTCCCATATATTTGTCCATAGATTGTTTCCAGACAAACGACAACATCAAGAGGATCAAGGATCAAAGCCATTGAGGCAAATACATGAGTTTAACTGGCAAAAATTCCTGCCTTGCCCTGAGCCTGGTGAGCAGTTTGGCCCTGACAGTGTGAATGTGACAGCACAGGCCATCAGGCCTGGAGGAGTCTGGCTCTTTGTGCACCAGTCAGGCTTGTTAGACACGTGGGTGGCCACTCAGAGGCACTTCTGAAGAAACTAAACCACCAACACCAGCGGGCTGTTGCTGTGCTGAGTGGCTGAGAGGGGCATTCCTCAGCTGGGCATTGAAAGGATGAGTCTGGCTCACACTCCCTCTGTTTGGAGCCTACAGAAGGTGACGCAGGCAGGCTTGCAGAACATGGCTCCCTGGTGGACCATCCCTGCACACAGCTGTCCTCCTTCCACTTTCCATGTACAGATAAAATGTCTTTGGAGATATTCTCCTTAGAGTTGATATGCAGTAAAATGTCACAGTGATGCAAGAAACACCACTTTTGTATATGTCACTACAAAGATATGAGCCAATGCTGGCAAATACAACTGATCCAAAGCAAGAGGCATCTATCTGCACATTGTTTTCAAGACACTGACAGACTTCAAAAATTATCAGTCAAAATAAGATACTTGAGCAAAACAGCTCAGTACAGAACAGTGCTCCTCTAGATTCAAAAATGTGTCTCACTTGCAGTACCATTCCACTGGAATTAGTGTGACTGGTTGCTAAGAGGAGCTACGATCAGGGTTGGCAATGGCGTGACATCACATAACACTCTGGTCCAAACAATCTGCTCTGCAAGTCCTCCAGGACATGGATTATCTTTGAAGTTGCACAGAAGCAAACAATCATAGAAAACATTCAAATTACTTCATAAACCTAATTTTAAGACACTGAACAAAACAAAAAAAAAAAAAAACACCACCAAATGTTTTCAAAGAGTGACTGCCTCATGTTTTCTGACTATAAGATGCTCTACAACATTTCTGACTGGATACTCTGACACATTCAGCGAAGATTAAGAGAGGAAAAATTCCAAATTGCATAAATACATACTTTTTTTTCTTTTTCTATTTTTTTTTTTATTAATCCTCTGGCTAATCTGCAGAGGATGGTGAATGATTTTATGTATACAGATCCCATTAAAGGCTATACAGTTACAGCAATTAAATCAACATACCTTTCTAAGTCTTAGGCTAAGAAGTTGAAGCTGAAATTGGCAATATGTTTTAGCTCTTTTCTCCCTCTCTGATCTGGTCAGTAGAAAATCTGAGATTATTTTTAAGAATCTTTTAGACTGTAGCTTATCCTGAGAACCTGTGACTTTCTTTAAATGTATAAGTCAATTTACAGATTTAATAGGAATGAACAAAATTAGGGATAAGTCTCAGTGGAGTGTTGGGAATGATCCCAGACTTGGAGCATGTCACTGGCATACAGATATCTAGAAACATCATGGTTAAACTGACACCACTATTGAGGAAAAGCTTCTGTATCATTTCCTAGGTCACACTAAAGAAAGTATTTCAACACACTGCTGGACAATTCAGAACAAAAACACGGTCAAAAGGCTGTAATATATAAGATACTCATTCCTTTCCTAGCGTTTAAATGAAGAATGTGATTAAGAATTTAAAACTACAGCATGAGAGACTATTCATTTTGTAAGAGCAACATAAAATACATTGGCTTTGCCACAGAATATTTCATTAAAAGCTGTTTTATAATTAGTTTTACCACAAACTAAAAAACCCAAATGCAATTGTTTTAATGCAATTAGTCCATCTCATATTTCAATGATGCAAAGTCTTGTCGAGCCATAAAAAGATGAAAATAGATTTTTCTCTGCATTCCCTTTACATTAATGATTTTAAATCCCAAAATTAGTATCCAACTTCTGACAAAATTTTCTTCTCCTTTCCTACCAACTCTTAAAAGAGTTGAGTATTCCCATCTCTTACTGTACCAGTCTGAAGTTACTATTCAGTTTTAAGAGTGAAAAAAATACACACATCTGCAATGCTTGTGTTACATTTTGTTTTTCAATCTATTAGGTGGTATTAGAATTCAAAAGAAAAGAATGTTGCTGCCTATTTAATGGAAACTAAATAGGAAATTCAAGATGTGACTCACCTTACAAGATGCTCAAGCTGCCCTCTTTGCAGTGTTTCTCTGAATATTGCATGTGACCATGTCAAAATATTGAATTTTGAAACTCTAATATCCATTTATTTCCTCGTTTATATGTACTTCCATTTCTCATTTAAAAGATAAATGTATTCAATGAAATAGAAATACCTTATTGATATTCCAAAAAAAAAGCATCTGGGAGAGACCTGTGAATTGTGAAACTATTTTACTGAGTACTTCTTCAGGATACTAATCTTATAAGGTTTATTTTGAAAACACTAAGACAGGTCTATACTTTATCTTACATTAAAACTGAGAAAAAAAAAGTCCAAATCCTTTCACTGCAGCTGTATTCTGGTTTATTTCCTCTGCTTTGCTTTGGAATGTGCACTACCTCTAGGCATGGAAGATGATGCTCCCTGACCTCAAAAGCATTGTTATAGCTTTAGAGTAGGCCAGTTGTCTCCTGACACGTCCCTATTTTTAGTGTTAAGTATTTGACAATACCTCTAAGTAAACATCTAATTATTTACTTATTTGCTTGGGCCTAAAACATCAGTTTCTCTGCAAATTCTAACTAAAGTTCCATCTTAATACCTGATGTTTTATTCCTTTCAAGGAGAAAAACTGATTTTCCTCCTGTATTTTTCTTGCTGAGAAGTCACTTTAAAACCATTTTAGAATGTTTTCATACTCCACAGCAGCAGCTAAGGTCCATCTCTGCTTTCAGCAGCCCTATGAGTTAGAGATATTCAGATTATTCCCCTCTTTAATGCAGAGTTTAGAGGCCATTTCCTGCCATCAGTCACACCCATGCAGCCCATCTTTAACTGCACTGATTTCTAAAGGACTTTCAATGACATAACTGGAAATACAATTTATGCATTGTGGTACCTGGCTTCATGACCTATCTAGGTGTCTGGATGTCAGTTAGCTAAATGCAATAACTAAGATGTTAAATTGTTTATACTGTTCCGTGTAAGACAGCTAGAGAAAGGTGGATGATATATGGATTTGTCTCTCTCCAGCAGTGGCATAAAAATAAAACTATCTTGAAATTAATGAAATAAAACTATCTTGAAATTAATGAAATGAATATATATTCTTTTATAAAGACATTCTGCTCTGACTACACAGAACTAGATAAACAACTATCACAGAACAACTTTTCTGTTTTCCCGTGACCATATAATACCCTGTCACTGAAAAGAACCCTCTGAAATGTCAAGAACAACTGTGTATCAAAACTATGTTTTTTAATAATATAATTCAGACTCCTGGCAAGTGGGAGAGTCACATGAAGTGACATGGGACTTCATGCACCCCTCTGTCACGTGGCCACGTGTGTCCTGCAGAGCAGGTGCAGTGCATCAGGTCTGAATCGCATTTAACAAGTATGAGCACCTAAGTGCTCGGTATGGGAATAAAAGTCAGCTGTGCTGTCCCAAAATCCATAAGGCCATTTGCCTAGGATTCCAGACAAGCCTCATTGCTTTTATCAGATTCCTATAAATCTCAAACAAACATGTTGCATGGAACAAGAAAAGGGACATGAAGACACCTTGGTTTCATCAGCAAGTCAAACTACAAGGATTTTCTTGTTCAAACAGCTCCTTATCTTCAGGGAAAGGTTGGAAGAAGAATCGTAATAAAGTGTTTCTATCAAGCTTAAGTTGAACATGGCAGCTAGGAAGAGGAAGGTACTGTCTGTGTACATGTAGGATACAGGATTTCAAACCCAGCTGCAAATAAACTTCTGGTGATGCTCCTCTCATCATACTTAACTGCACTACTCAATCACCTTCCTTTAACAAAGAGTAATTCTGTACAAAAATATAGCAAATAAAACCACAGAAACTGTCTCAAACATCTTCAAGCAGCTGTACTCTTACAAGTTTGAATGTCTGAAACAATTTGTAAATGTCTTACATGTTCCATAAAGCTCCCTCACTGCTTTTCCTATTTTTTTCCCCAGTATGTTCTTCAGGCCAGTCTTTCATTTAATAAGTTGCTATCAACCAGGAAAACCAACTGTAGGAGTCTTAGAAGAATTGCATGTAGATACAGCTATCTTCACATCCTAATATAGATATTTTAGAAAAACAAATGCCAAGGAGTCAAGTTGCACAGGTATTTTCATCAGTACAATTTGACTGTTGTTCACATAGTTACAGGAGGAACAGAGTTTAGACCTTGATTCATTGGCTGGTGTTCCTTGCAAGTCACTGGATGAGTCACCTTAATCTGAAAAGAGAATCTCTCTCTTTCTAATGAATTTAGGATAATGGACTAAATGGCCTAAATTGTCTTTAAATGATGACAGAGATTTGGATTAATCCAAGTCCTTAGAAGCATAATGTATTTTGCATCCTACTTTACCATATATAAGTAAAAATCTGTTTACCAATTCTTCAACCTTAAAAGGAAAAGCACTGGGGATTACCTGAGATGAAACGTGTCCTGCTCAAATCTAGTGTATTGGATTAAAATTCTTGCTCTGAGAAATTCCAACTGTTTTCCAATATTTGAGATAAAAATTCTTGAGATAAAATAAATTTTCAGGAAGCTAGATCCTTCGAGGCAAGCAGTGAATTTGGACCAGTGGGAGTTTTGTCTTTATAAGGAGTTTGCAGTGAGATGCTTAATTAATTTCTAATGAGTTGCACTGTGCTTTTGCTGAGTACATGTGTGTTAAATTTTTTTCCTGTAATTGTGAATCTTCTTGGTTCAGAGCACAACTGTCATGTCCCTTTGATGTATAATAGATATATAAAGTCATAGAGGCAAGCCTGGAGCTCACTGGTTTAACTGTATTTGGGTATGCAACCAAATTGATTCTCCTAGTGTTCATTATGACACTAGCACTATATATGTAATCTGAAGCCTATAAAGTAAAACACGAAATTTCTTACAGACTTCCCAAACTACTTTCTAAACTTCATCAAAGCATTGCCTTTAGGAACTAATCAGTTTCAGAGTTATAATCAAGTGAGTTATAATGACTGTGTTCACAATGGAAGCCCTAACAGAATTAAAACCCATTTTGCTCTCAAACAGATACAAACTCCACCCCACTCCCCCTCAAAAAAAAAAAATCAACCAAAGACAAAATGCCTTGGGCCCCAGGCCTTTGTCCCATTTCAAAGCACAACTCAAATAACTTTTTGGGAATTTCTCATTGTCTTACCTCACCCTTCTTATTTTCTACTCTGCTCTAACAGGGTAGTGATTTTCTTATGAATTTTTGGGCTATGAATTAATTTCTCTTTTGAATCTTTAAAAGCCTGTTGACTGTAATTTGATGCTACACTCTATAGGGGACAGCACTGGCTTGTCTTTTCCCTCCCTTGCAAATATTTGCCTTCTCTAAAGCAAAGCAAAAGAAACATAACTTCTTTCCAATCAAATATTTTTACCACTAGAAATCAGCTTCCGACCTCCGTTCTGTTATTCATGATGACTAGGAAGTACATCAAGCACTGATATTGATGTCCACCGAAAATTTTACTCAATGTGCTTGAGCAACAGAATTTGGCCAATTGTGATTATCTCCAAGGCCAGCAGTCAGAAAACACAGAATCTGCCTGGGGGTGCTGTAGTAAAATATTTGTCAAAAAACAACCCTGCCATCGAGACTTATATCCTAAAACTCAGCAAAGGGTTTGTGAGCTGTGGCAGCTCTGTAGTTTTGGCACTTACTACTACTATAAACCTGTGAGAAGATGAAAGTGGTTCCAGGCTTTGGCTGGTAAATTACACTAACACAGAAGACTAAAAATAACCCCAGCCATTCCTGTTGGTTGTAAGTCATTTCATCCCTGATATGCTAGAAAAACATGATTATTTTCACATTTCACTCATATAACAGATGAGATGTGAAATGAGGGTCATGGTTGATAAACACCACAGTGGCTGCTAAGTCTCATGCTATGTAAACAAAAACTTCTCTGTTCACTATACACAAAATTAACAATAAAAATTACTGTGAAATCTGGGTATAAAAACAAGAACAACTTCAGAGAGAAAAGGGTCATTACAGAGGAAATGAGTTGGTGACAGCAGCTCTCCCAGCCAGCTGCAGCTGTAGGAATTTACCCATTGACTTTGATGGGAAATCCAGCCTGTGCATAAAATATTGCTTCAAATCCTCTAATTCCTACCCAATTCTAGGGTTTAGTGGAACAAAAAAGAGGAAACAAGAAAGTGCAGATCTCAGTTTTTTGCAGTGCACCTACACAGAGGCCACTTCACAGTGCCTTCAGCGTGGCCCAAGGGGTCTCTGACACAGAAAGGCCTTTCACTCAGAACTAAGAGAACAGCTCACTAAATACCATCTCCTGCTCTATACTCTCAATTTTCTGAAATTAAAAGTCTCTCAGAAATGCATTAGTTATGCTGCACTCCTGCATGACTATAATACAGATTGACTAACATACCTGGAAGAACAAAAAAAAAAAAACCGAAAAAACACACCACCAGAACAATTGCAAACTGCAGTTGCAAGGAAAGTGCTTAGTGAACTGCAACTCCCCCCCAAACACCCCTCTCAGCTATAATATAGAACATCTGCTGTGAACAAGAACTAACTTGTTACTAACCAAATTCCAGTACTGATCTATGCATGATTAATACACTTCCTCCATCATGGCATTATCCCCTTAAATGGGGCTGAAATAATAACTCAAAATGCTCAGGTATGCTCTACAACAGGTGGATATTGTTTCAGCTTTCACTAAAAGCAATGTAGCAGTGCATTACAGATTTATTTGGGCTTGAGTTTTCCTTAACTATTGCTATTGAACAGGTAAAATAAGTAGGGCACTCCTCAGATTACAACAAAATCAGCTGATGCTCTGTGACTCCAGGTATGTGCTGGGTTCTGCCACACAACTTATGAGCAGAGCCGAGTTTGTAGAAGTTTGCAGGAGTCAAAGTAAGTTTTCTGCCTTCTGTAGCTGCTCATTACTGCACTGTCCCATTGCAGCAGGCTGGGACTGTTCAGCCTGGCTGCTGAACAATTGTCTTCTATGGAGTGCTATGTGGGGCCATTCTGAGACTCAAAATTAAATGCTTGCCTTTTTCATTGAACAAATGCTGTGGGCCAGCATGTGATGACATGCACCTCCATAGACTCATGCTACTAAACTTTCTCCTTATATGGAAGGAGATACTACAGGTTCTTTACACTTATTAGACCTAGATTTCCACATTCCAAAACTGAACCAGTAAAAGTATGCAAACAGCTTACTCCTAAACAGCCCCCACAGCCTCTGCTTTTCCACTGCAAATCAGACACCTCAGTGATATATGATTGGGGATATGAATAAGTGCAATGATTTAGGAACTACAGAACCAAATAGGAACAGAGACACTTTCTAGAAGACACAGAAAGAATTAAAAACAGATATGGGAAAGATGGGGGGGGAGAGGGGGAGCAGGTGTACAGTTTTCTACTGAAATTCCAGCCCTTCTAAATTCCACCAATTTCTAAACTCTACCTCAAATGAATGACCATACATGGAAAGAGTTCTGCAGAAAACTATTTCATATCTTTGCCACTCCCATGCACAGAATTCTTATAATTCATAAATGGGAAGTAAGTCAGCAGAGAACAAGAAAGGCACAAGGCACAGATACTATTTTTTGTATATATTACATAGGTTTATGTACAGGCGGTACACATATTTAAAGGTCTAAGTGCAAAACTTTTGAGCAGCTTTTTGCTTGAATATAAAGTGTGGAAGCAGAGGCTTTAAAAAAAATGTTCATTGAAGTACACTGCAAGCAGAGAATGGTTCCCATTAAACAGAATAGAAAGAGATATTGGGTGAAGTAATGAATGGGTACCATTGTTGGTTTGCAAGATGGAGATCAAGAGGTTGGTGTCAGGTTTTATTTCTGCTTGGTACAAGTGTTTCTTATACTGTATAAATGTGAAGGAAGAAGTGCATTTTTATACTCCTTGGATTAGTTTCAGGTTTTCTGTGATGAGAAAAAAAAAATTGTGTGCTTAGATGTGCTGCCTGAATTTGCTGGCTTGTGCCATATTAAAACTTAGTTTTAAAGTATAGTAAGTTTCTGAAAAAAATGCACTTTCTAGGCAGCTTAAAGTGGATCAGTTTCCTCTGCAGCATTTACAGAATAAACAAGAAACTCTTCAAAGTCTCCCAGAAAAGTTATTGGAAATACCTTCCTTTTCAAATATGTTTGTCTTTCTCTCTACTTCTAACTTTTTAAACAAGCACAATTTACTTGCAAGCAGGAGTCTGTTGTATGCTGAACTTGCTGAACCTGAATTTCACAACTATAAATAATTATGATAGGTGGATACTTTATGTAAGTAGAGACATTTATTTCAATATAGCCATTTTTCAGCATTCTAATAAAAGAACTTTTGAAGCTGTGAAAAACTGGTGTCTGGTGGGATCTCTCCTCAGTAGCAGTAGTGTTTAGTCAGGCTTGTTAACACTGTTCATGGTGAACATTTAATTTCCTTTTAGTCTTTAATTTTTTTATGGTTAGTCAGTACCCATGAAGGGACTCAAACAGTAAGTCCTGGAAAGATGACTTCCCTCCTTCTGGTAAGTGAAGTGCAGACATTGGCCATGCCCATATTGTGACTTAAAACAGCCCCCAAGGATCCCTGGCATTAGCAGAAAGGCAAGCCAGGCCTTACAGACTTCTAAAATTTAACTTCTCCTCTGAGGGAGTCACTGGCTGCAAGAATAAAAAGTTGTGGTCTGTCCCTTCCTTACCAGAACCACTTCTGTACTCAGCAAATTATAAGCTCCAAAGAAACCTAGCTATGGGATTTCCAAAAGGAGATAAGTGCTCTACAAACACATATCCAATGCAACATGATATTGGGAGTCTTTGACACTTCCTTTTTCGAATTTCAACACTTTGGCTTCGAGTGGTATCACTATAAAACACAAACAACAAATGGCATAGGTGGCACAACACCTTTAAATGCCTATTTTCTCCTTCCCCCAAGAAGCAGAACCAACTATCACTGCCAACAGTGTGAAGTGGTTTAGGAAAAGGCAATTGCTCAAACAAAAGATTCCTTTGGGTACTAAGTGGATCCTTGTGAAGTTTAGAGCTAAAATGTATATTGTTGTCCTAAGTTACATGAGAGGACTGTATGGCTGAGAGTTAAAAATTGTGTGAACTAAATTAGTTTCTTTCAGTGCACACCAAGTCATTTATAAGAAGCTGAGACATTCACAGTTGCATTGACATCAGCAGGCCTGGAGTATGCAACCCTTGAAAAAAATCAGGACACTGCTCTGCTGTCTGCATAAATATTTGTCACAACATTTGGTCCCTATTAAACCCACACAGACTACTTGGAGATAAGAGGCTCTGTATCTTATTAACCAGTCCTTCCAGCCACGCACTTTTACGTTACTTTCCTGTCCTTTGTTCAGGCCCCTGAAACTGAGCTGCACAGCAGAAACCAAAAAAATTACAGTAGCCATTACTGGCCAATAGAATACAACAGTCTTTGTTTCCCTGCAAATTGCTTCTAGGACTGAACAACTTGTTTCACTACAGTACAATTTAGCAGTGTAAATCCACACAGGCATCAATAGAGCAGGGCACTCCTCCAGAGGCATGGCCAGTTATGAAGGCCTTGTTCCACCTCTGTTTATCAGATCACTATTCATCATGTTCCCAGACACTCCGACTTTCCCATGTTTTCCCAGGGAGGGGTGGGATGGTTGATGGGTTGTGAGACAGATGATAAAACATACCTGATTTGGGAGTTTGAATAGTTTGTTTAAAGAATCTCTGTTCAGTTTTGCAGGCATCCTGTCATCTGACTTCTTTTGCATGTGAAACAGCTGGAATTTTCAAAGCTGCTCTTTATCTAAAATAAATAGGTGAATGTATCCAAAACATACTTCTTATGCACCTTGAATATATTTAGAGAAAATAGCTTCATCCAAATAATTTTTGGTAGAGAAAAAACAGCTGGCAAGCACTATATGCTTTCCTCTCCTGGCAGTCATGGATTACCCTACAGCACTAGTAAAAGTAAAAGCAAGAGTCAAACAATCCTTTTACACAACCATATGTTTTCATAGTATCACAAGAATATTTGCCATCATTTTGGGGAGCATTAAATTGCTTGATTAGTGTTACAATCAAAGTAGAACAGTACATCTGGCTTCATATGACAGTGAGAAAAGGACTGATATGTCTACAACCAAGTGCATAACTTTCTAAGTCCATTTTAACTATTCAGGGGGAAAAAAAACACTTAAGAAGAAAATAAATAAATAAAACCCCGCAGATTAAAATTACTGGTCAGAAGCAGTGCCAACCTGTGTGAGCCGAGAGCCATTGTAACATCTGAATTTCAAATCTTATAGGGAAGACGTTATTTACCTGTCACAAACTGCTGCTTAGTTTCGTCTTTCCTAAAATTTGCCAAGTCAAAGGCTTACAGAAGTTAAACTTCTACTTACCTTTTTTAAAAAAACAACTGATGCTAGGAGCTTGAATTTATCTCAGCAGGTGCTAACTGTAAAACCAAGTGGCAGTGCTTAAATACCTTCACTTTAACTGTTTCACTATTAATCATTTTGGCAGCCACACCAAACCAGTGATTATCAAAAGTATACACTATTATTTTAGGCAAGCAGAGATGCTGAGATAAGAGCTGATTCTGCTCTGGTTTACAGCACCAAGATATGATCAGGTGCAGCCTTTTTAATGAACGTTTGATCAGTACTTCCCCAACAGAGGAGAGAGGGGAATTATATCCTTTCCCAGGTAAAAGATTTGCCTTTGCCACCTGCATGTCAAACCTGGAAACACATTAGTCCAATCTTTTTACACCAAAATACTCCTTGAATGAGATCTCAAAGCCTGCAGCTTATCTCCCTTCTTTTTCTGCCACAATCATTTGCCTTTTATATTTTCCATTTAAAAATCAGCAGGACCCAAATATTCTGTGCATTTCCTCAATTACACAAGTAAATACACCAGCTATCCAACTTGAGAAACAGGAAACAGAGCCATGTTAACTACAATGGGCACTGATAGTCTTGGGAAGGCAATTTAAGGGAGCAGCACAGCACAATCCTGGGACACATACAGAATGCAACTGTTGTACAAGATATGAATCCCATCCTTATTTCCTAGGATATTTGAGAAAGGTATTGTCCTTCCTCCTCTGACACCATAGTCATGCAGTCCTCTGTGTTCACAGAGCAAAAACACTGCCCTGTCTTATGCAAGACTGGAGAGGGAAAGCTTGATTTTAAGCACGTAGGAAAAGGAACAACTGTTAAATGAAACAGCCTGCAGTGACCTAATTCAAGAAAGTTTTGTCAGGTGATAATCTTTTTCACCCTATGTCATTCCCTGAAGTACATCAGTGTTCAAAACAGTTTTAAAACATTCAGAAATGTGAGAGAAGTAGCTGTCCTCCTGTGCAGCTCTGACAAAGATTAGAATTCCCAATATAGTTGCTGTTTGCAAAAGTGTTCTTAAGCTGCTGTTTCACTGGGTTCATGTCTGAGTGCCACTAATCAAATTAACTGTGATGGCTGCAGTAAGCTGTTTATAGAGATGAAAGACCTACCAAAAGAAGTTTCTGTTACAGCTTATGAAGCTGAATATTGTTAAGCCCATAAACACCCACTGCACAGAAAATCTTGACTTTCTTCTTTCTGCAGCTCCTCACTAGAGGGTCAAGAGTACATAACTGTTCTTGTTAAGTCTTCCACAAGCCCAAAAATCCCTCTTCCCATCATATAACTGGGTTTCTTTATTATTTTTCCCCTGAGAAAAAAAAAGAAAAAGCATTTATTTTTGTTTCCTCTCTTAGAAAGAATGAAATGAAAGGTAATAGAAGCAGTAAACAATGATTTAATAGAATAGATTATTACAGTATGATGGTTGTGTCAGGTTGCAAGCTCTTCCCCATGGTGCAGTTAAAAATCAAAAAGCAGTCAGGAGTCTGTTCCAAACCAGGAAAGTGCCAACCAAGCACTTTTAGCCTGTCAGACTGTTGTGACTATGAAAAGGAATATCAGGCTGTTGATGTTTGTGGAAAGCATCAGAAAAAAAAGAGATAATGCCACAGAAAAAAAAGAGATAAGAGAGCAGCTACTGAGATGACACAGGAGGCCCCTCACACACAACCAATTACCTGTAGCTACAGCAACCCGGGAAGACAAAGGAAGGCAGCAGACAGTTCTGTGCACAGAGAAGGATGGTGGCCTCAGCTCTTTACTGGGATCTGGAGCAGATGCCTGAGGACCCAAGATCTGGGAACTCTCTGCAACATTACAGATCTCAATGGCCACTCACACAGGATCTGTAATGGGCTTTGTCTCAGTTCACATCAGCCCATTTATTTTACTTCATCAGCAGAATATCCTCCCTCAGTGTTAGCTGAGGAAATAATGCAAACAAAAATTACTGAAAAGATGACTAATTTATGAAAAATACAAATGTTGTCTAGGAAGTCTTATTAAAAGTTACAAAATCTGTGTCCTCCTTCCATTTTCTCATTAACATATAAATCATAAAAACCGTACTTTTAAAATATTTGATACCAAAATATCTGTTCTTAATTTGCACAGGTTAAGTGGAAAGAAGGAAAATGAAGTCCCAGACTGCTTTGCACCTGCAGCCCTTGCTAAAGGAGTACAAGGCAACTCTGCCACTAATGAGTGCCCACTCTGAAACAGCTACACAGCGGGCACAGCACTGGCAAATCATTGGCAAATCACAGAGGCCCTTCTAAATTAGGTTTGAGAACCCTCCTGACAGAAAGAATTAATTAGTGGTATTAACAATGTCAGAGGTCTCTTCCTCTGACAGTATTACAATTCTCCTAAATAAATATGTAGCATAAGGTTCCTCCAGATTTCAAAGCAGAGAAAATCATGTTTTCATGTCTTTTTGGCATTAGTAACCATTTATGTATCCGCTGAATGTACAGCCATTATATCTAATGATAATATCATCCAGTGAGTCAAATAACTGCCAAGTTTCTCTTTTGCAATCCAACAATGAAGAAAACATTTCATCTTCTCACCACTCTGACATCCTGATATCTTCAATCTTTTTCTCTCCAGTTTTAGCTTTTAAGACAGGCAATGCTAGATTAATACAAGTTTAAAAGTGGTTTTCTCTAGACTTCACAAGTGCAAGTTTTTTTAGCCCAGCACAAATTCATAACAACTGATACTCTACCAGAAACTTATTTTTGAATATTTTGCTTCATAAAAGAAATCTGTTGCTATCATTCATCTCAGTACCATACCTTTTGTGTACTTAGAGATTTTCCGTGTGATTCCTGTGTGAATTTATCTACAGTTAGAAATGTTACAATCAGTTACATTAAGAGATTGGGATACCTTCTAAATAGAGTCCAAAATTGTGCTTAGAAAATACAGAAATACTAACAAGTCATCATTTAACCAGTCCAACAGCAATTTTAGAACTCAAATTAGGATAAAAATGGATAACAAGAAAATATTTTCATTTTATAGATGATGCACCAGATTAGCCCTCAGTGGTCAAGTACTAAGCACTGCAAAAGCATAAAAATATAAAATGGGACAGAAGGATATTAAAGCTTAACATGAAGAAACATGAAATAACCCTACAGTTCTTGATACAGCTTCCTAGAAACTGCCAGTATTAATTTGCCCAGATAACTTTCAGAGGCAGAATTATTTTTCTGCAGAGTAAATAGTCTCTGATTTTACAGAGAAACCTTTTCTCTCAGATAAAAGCTGGCTTTTAACAAAGCACATCTTAAGCTTCAGACTAGCGACATATTACAATTGGCTTTGATACATGGTGTGCTGCTGGCATGGGATGTAACACCCTCACCATACATCAAGCCAGGGAATTCTGCAATGGGGAGCACATTAGTAAAAATTAGCTTTAAACACCAGTGTTTGCATTCATACGCACAACTGATGTAAAAGAGATATCTTTGTGTTTGAGCTCCTGTTTTGAGCCCAGACACAAAGCATTTTGTGTCTGTACAATGAGTTGTGTTGCACCACCAGTCCTGTGTGAGCATAACTCTGCAGACCTGGCTGCTGTGATGTTCTGCTGCTCTGCCTCGGGAATGTCTCTGTTCCCTGCCTGAGAGCATCCCCTCTTGAGCTGGGGTGAGGGGCGCTGTGCACAGCCCCCGGGGCCAGCAGGGGTGGGAGCAGAGTGTACAGGCCTCCCCCAGGCTGCAACAGCCCCACGCTCTCTGCCCAGATCTGATAAGCACAGATACACGACAGCTGATGGTGATTCTGTCTGTCTTGTGGTAGGGACTGACATAAGCTATCGTGAGAAAACACTGCCTTATCTTTACCAACAGATAATGAAGTCGTAGTGGGATTTTTAGGAAGAAAGTGGCTAGACCACCAAAGATGCTATTAATACCTGATTTCTTGCCAAGGAGACATGCCAAGTCTGACCAGGCAAGCCTGCAGACACAGCTGCAACAGGAACACTTTGGAGATGTGTGTTCTCTGAAGTTCAGGTACTACCTTTGCCCTTACCCCAGCAGGACGGAGGCAGGAGGAGACAGCTACACAGCTCTCACGCTGGCACTGCTGCTGAGCAGGGCAAGCCGCACCCACCAGTGCCTGGCAGACTGACCACACTGCAAGGCAGGAAGAGACGGTGCTCACAGCACAGCAAGGAGTTGCCCCCTCTTCTTGATGTCCTCACTTCTGCCACATAAGATGGCAACAGACCACATAGCCACAGGCATTTCACCCATTACAGCCATGATTTTCACCCATTATGACTCAGTATTATGTGTGTGGTGGTCCCTTTCCCCCCTGAACACCTGCACACCTTAAAGATAACAGGATCAGCCAAGACCCTGCTGAAGTCAGGTAGTATCTTTCCATTTCCATGAAGCCTTGGGTCTGCTCCTTAATGTACTGCTGATGAAGTGTATTAAAACCTATACACTCGGCTTTCTCCAGCTTATTCAGTATAAATGATGTTGCTTCTTATCTGCAAATATAAATTGTTTTGTTGCTTATGTGTTTGTGTAAAGTGAGTCCTTGCTGCACATTGAAAAGCTGCTCTCTCTATCAAAAGGCATGAGTATGTGTCTTGTTAGGAGTATCACTATCTATTGCCAGAGACACCAGTTTCATTTTTTGATTAGGGAAACACATACCAATGCTGTTATAGATAATACAGCAGTTTTACTACACAGGTCACACGGGAGGCAATATATTAACTGTCCTACTGAGGAATGCAAACAGCACAGAGTGTTTGGATTTCCAGCATCCTTGAGAAGTGACTTTGCTATTATACTAACGACGCCCCAGTGAGTAATCATTTTCAGGTAGTAACAACTCTTGAAAATAACTCTCAGTCTAATTACACTGCTGGATTAGAGAAAGCCTTTCAGTGAAGTTTATGGGCCAGATTCTTAGTCACTGTAAACAGTCATAACTCCATGGGTTCCAGGAGGAGTAATCCAATTTATACGCTGGACCCACCTCCCTCTTCTGTAAACCCTGTATTAAAGGTTATGTAATAATTAGGGATGAAAGAATAAAAAAGCCAAACACCCTGACTTGATTCAGGCAATGACTTTGCTTTTACTGAAATGAGGATGAAGAGAACCAGGCTTCCAGAGATTAGTTATAACTAGGAGATTAGTTCAATGCAATAAAGCCCATTTAGCATAACATGGAGAACTCTGCCACATTTTGGAATAATGCATTTTAAATCTGTCAGTTGCCTCTGAAGGTCCCAATCCTGAAAAACTCACTCATTATTTAACTTTATGTGGTATAAATAATCCCACTGAAATCAGACTAATCACAGTGCAGACAGACAAGCAGAGTTAAACTACTGAATAAATTAAGGGTTAGGCCAGAGGAAAGTTTCCTGAATTCTGTGTCTCCTTGAGACTTGACCTATAAACAAACAGGGAAATATTTGGCATTTTGCTTACTAGAAATAGCCCTGATCTTCAGTGGTTTTGGTTCTACTTCAAAGAAAATCATCTATTCTTTCTCAAAAAAATGTGATGTTCACCAGAAACCACACAGAGGTCTAATTCTCTGTAGACATATTTTTAATGCTTCTCCAAAATGGGAAAAAAAAACATTCAATCAAAATTGCCAAAATAAGGAAGCATACATAATTCATTTTCATTAACCCTGCTGCAGTCCTTGCCTTCTAAACTCATTTGAAGCCTGTGTTCTAGATCAGCAGCACAACGTTAAAGCTGGTTTGAGGCACAGAGCTCTTCGGTCTCATATACCAAATGATAAAATATTCTATAAAGTTGTTGCCTTGCTCCAGCAAGAAAAATATTTTTCTCAACATGAATATGGAGGACTAAAAAGACAGGTGCTTTTAGCTCAAGTGTGTTTTAGAAGAAATGCAGAGCCAAGAGCCAAGGCAGAAAGCCAACAACAACTAGATCAAGAACCTGAAATTTACGTTTAATCAACCTCAATTAGGGACAAGGAATCAATTTAACACACTGTTTGCAGAACATTTACTCTAGAAGCATCTTGTATGATGTAGCACTACTAAAATTACCCCCACAGAAATCAGATGTTATTAAGTACAATGGCCAAAAAAAAAAAGTGCCACAGAAGTCACTGAAATAGAACAAGGAATTTCTTTATTTGGTTTCCCAAAACTTCAAACGTAACCTTTGATAAGTCGAATGTTTGATCTTTTAGCTACCAGCACAATTTCCTAGTTACTTTTATAAACTGGAGCTTTCAAACTCCTACCTACTCCCAGTGATCTCTGCTTACTGGCTTACTTAATATTCCCTCAGCTTATCTCAAGTCTCAGTGCAGCAAGGCTTTTTAGTTGCTATGGCCCTAAGCATGGAACATGAAAGAAAAGGATATCTGGGACCCTCATTCTATATTTTTCGTTTAAAAACAAGAACCTGGGAGCCTAAGGCATGTCCCCAGTCATTTTCAGTTGTTTTGGAGCTCCCACTTACACTTGGGGCATTCCATCTTCACAGGGTACATCTTCAAACATTCACCGAGACACACAGAAATATCAAAGCTGTATCAGATCTATAACTCTGTTTCAGTATGAAATGGGATGCCTGCTTGCATGATTAGCAAAAGGGACTAAACTGTTAAACTGGTCAAAGGGGTCTTGCCCAAAATCTCATGGCCTAGTTTCCTATTAGTCATCATGGTACAATCTTCCTAATCCCAGTACTCATACAAGAGGCATTTACTTTCCAGAGCCCAAATAACTCACAGCCCCTTCAATGCAGCACCATTAATTACACTGATCTGGTCGTTGATATAAGCCCAACAAGAGCTGATAAGCACAGTATGTTACATAAAGTAGGAACAGACAGTGAGACAGCATTACATTCACACTGTTTGCTTTTGTTACTCCTAATAAAAAAGGCACGATATCTTTGTGAGCACCTTTGCTTGTTTCATCTTAGGCTTGCAGAAAAGGTAAGGCATGTGTAAGAGGAATTTGGAATATCTGACAGCTGTTCCTGTCCAATTGTACCACTGACAGACAAGCACTCAGCCTGGGAGCTGCGCTGACACCTGCTCTGAAACCTTTTTAAACTGGAGACTGAGGTATTGCAGAAATGCTATAACTCTTGCACCATAAAGACACCACCAGGTGGATCGGCAATGCAGAGTGACAAAACAGACTACACTCGATTGAGGTGCTGACAATTCTTCAGGGACAGGGAAGCTCCTCTGGCAAAGAGAGAGCAGAAGCAAATGAAGCCAGTTCATCCTATATCCCTTCTCCAGGTAGGGGGGTGCATGGCCACAGTGCACTTGACTCTGCCAGCTCAAACACCTCATCACAACAGTCTGGAGCTTGGGAGGGCTGGACTCATTGATGTTCAGGCCTGAAGAACACAACAATGATGATAAATTGCCTTTTCATTTTTGCCAGTGCTCATATCCTAAAAGTATATCGTGCTTGGTCCCTTTGACTTCTTGCTTGAAGCACCAGGAATACTTCATTAGGTCAGCCAGAGCAATCATGACATGCTAACTACTGCTAGTGAGAGATCAGTTCCCCTGACTTTGGAGACTGCATAGAAACTTTAGGCTCCAATGCAGCCAACACCTCCAGCTTAGTGCTGCTGTACCAAAGTGTCTCTGCTGTTTTTATATCTGGCTCAGCTCTATGTTGCACTGCAATGTGCAATGTACTTGAGCTCAGTTTGCCCTGGCAGGATGGCACAACCCAAGTAAACTCACTGCCAAGGTCAAAGTGCTGGTATCTAGAAACATGAGGATTTGCTGTGCCCTTCAGAGGTACTCTGACATCAGCAAGAATAGACCCCACATCTTTCTCTAAATCTCCTCTCCTTCAGCAAAGAATGTTGTGTACATGAAGTAATCCAAACACTTAAGACTGTATTTCACATCCAGCTCCTGGAATTTCAACTTTGCCTAGGAATTTTAAAAGAGCACTAGCTGTAGAGATGTAAATATGGGTCAAAAGAAATCTACGAGATATTATACATATGATGAAGGAAAATTATCTCTACTGAATTTAAAATATGCTGTAGACTCTCATTTCCATTTTGTCCTTTGCTGTAAAGTCTGGCAGATAGGTATAGTGGTATAGTAGAGAAATTGGGAGCCTTTTACTACTGGGGAGAACGCAGAGGTGGTGGATACGGGTAAAAGGTGAATATAGTCTGCTGTTTTTTGCCTACCAGACAAAAAATCCTGTGCATTCAAAAACATGGGAAGGCTGGCACACAAAGGAAAAGGCTGCCCAAGATAAAAATTTCCCAAGTAACAGAACATTTCCAGCTAATAAAGATACAAAAGTTGAATTTCTGTACAGAGAAAGAGTGGCTTAAATATGTTTTTGCACTTCCAATTTCTGATTTTTTGATATCTGCTCTTTGAAGCTAATGGAATACTATGCATGATATCTGTAATTTAAAGCTTGCTGCTTTTAAATCATTGCATTCACAAGCAGTTTTATTGACATTAACATACAGTTATAATTATTGTAAAGTTCAATTAAGAAAGAAAAAGCCTGTCCTTGGAAGTTAGCAACATTTTAGATAAGCACAGAAAAAGACATTACCATACTACCTTTCTTTGCGAACTGTTAAGATTTATATTTGCTTGCTGTTGTTCATTAAAGAGTCATTAAAAAATAATGACTCATCAACAGAAAATGAAACTTTGCTACAATGCAAACCTTTTGGAGCTTTTCATCTGAATTTCTCAAAGAAACCTAAGTGTTACGTGTCTGAACTCAGCAAGAACTGTGACATAGATACGAAGCATATGACAGATATTGCTGAGTGCTGTGGAACATGAGTCAAAAATTATATAGACCATAACTCAGCAGATATTACTACTATGTCAAGTATACTGCAGCACTCAGGAAACTTCAGCTTCTTCTCCACTGAGAGTTCCTAGTAGTCACATGCCTTAGCACTTTAATGAAACAGGTATATTATTAATGCTTCCAGAAAAAAAGATTTCTGTGAGAAGGAAAATATAGACTTGGGGTGTTATACGCAATTTAAATTTATAATAAACTCCAGACATTGTAAATTGTGCTCTGTTTTAGGGGAGTGCTATTCCCAAGCTTGGAATTCCTTAGGGGTGTTTAGAGATATTTTAAGGGCTCACTTTCTAATCCTAGTTTCTCCTCCCGAAATACATATTTGACCCCAACACATGGAACATCTGTGCACGTAGATGAACAAACCCAAACTGTTACAAAGGTCCTTGGGTTTGTTACCTGGTATTTACGCATGAATTGCGCCACAGCATATGGAGACCTAATAGGTCTAAGTACTGTGGGGTTTTGAAACCAGGTGAAAGCACTGGACTCCAACATGCTTAGGGGATGATGATGTTAAGAAATCACCCTGACTGATGTTAACCTGCAGGAGCAGGCAGGAAAGCAGCATCCCACCATTTTTAATAACTCCACATTGTAGCACTGCAGGGAGTTTTTGTGACCCAAGTGCA